>VZSZ01003173.1:718384-800791 GCA_013398815.1 Ibidorhyncha struthersii | reverse complement strand
TGTGTGTGTATTTCATTGCAGTGTGTCTGCTCTGACAAAACTCCCATTTATCTCTGTGTGCACTTGGAGGGGGGAATGAGGAACAATGTATCTGGGAGGGTGCCTCTCTTTTGGATGGCCCTATCTTCATGTATATTCAGAGTATCTAAGAAATTGTTGAAGCACTAGATCAAGAGTGATGTAGTGCATTTCCTGCCCAAGAATAATACTATAAATTACATTTACAATGCCAGCAGTTAAGCTGAATTTTAAATCTCCCAGAAGTTAATGTTTTTACATTTCTGCTTCACAGAGTGATCTTAACTCTGATCTTTTGCTTAAGAATGTGTGTTGCACTTGATGGCAGAAACCTGCCTGATTAAAGATCGGATGGAAACAGACACCCATTTTACAATGAGGGAAAAGCATGTGCTTCCTTAGAGACACACAGAGCTATGAAACTTTTATTTTTTAAGTTGCAGTTCAAAGACTCAGAAGCTAGGAAAGAGCAGTGATAAAATTGCCACCGCAACTTTTACTTCCTCTCTAATTCCAGTGTGTCGTGATGCATATTTAACAACATGATAATATGCTGTTCTTTCCTGAGGGCTTCTGTGTCATTTAATGCACTTTGAAAGAGCAATTATTTCATATTTTGTTTTCTGCTCACGCTTAAATTAATGGCCGTGTGCCTTGTTTGTTGCAAACTAGTCAAACAGTGCTCTGAAGTTGGAATGATTAATTTCCTGATATGCTCTTCTATGGCATGCGGGAAGATTTGACTGATGGGAGTGGGAGTTGCAGAGATCAAAGTCAAAAGCTTCCAGTAATTTTAGGTGCCTAAATTGGATTGCCCATGGCCTGCCTGTTTCTTTCAGACAAGTTAGCATTGTTCATTATCATCTATTTTGCTGAAAATCCCAACATTTCAAAATTTGTTTTCAATCACATTAAGAGTAAAAGATTCAAAGGTTGTCCTGTTTAGGCTTTGTGAAGGAGGTTGTTGCATCTCTCTGTCAGTTCATGTTTCACCCTCTATGCCCTACCCCTCTGCTCGCAGAGCTTAGAGAAGTAACTTCACAGTTCTTTTGCAAAAGTAATGTTACCTGCCAGGTTTCTTCTGGTCTTGTTTTTTGTTTGGACACTATAGGTATGGTGGTTCCAGAAAACTCTGCAATGTAATATAATGGTACATGTTTATCTTTATATTGCAGACTAAGAACTTCAGGTCCACACCATCACACGAGAAGACAGGAGCGGTCAAGCCTCCTGTCTTACCAGAGAGTATCTATCAGAATTACAATCCAAGAATGATATATATGAACTATTAACAGTGTAGGCACAAGCAGTCTAATACCAGCTCAGCTACTAATGATACTCAGTTACTTGAACTTGTACTTCAACTACCAAATCTCAGACCTGCATAGCAGGCCAAGAGAAGACCCAAAACTGCCCCACAAAAGCCTTTATATTTCCTGACCTGAAGACAGCGGGGGAGATCAACCTCTTTAAGTAAATTATTTCTCTCTTTCCCTAAAGATCAGCTCTTGAAACATTTGAAATTTGTAAAGACCGAGTTGGGGAAATACATATTTGAATTTTGTTTGAAAATGGACTCTGATATATGTGCTGTCTTCCCTCAAATCAATAATTGACATATTTCTGTGCCACAGTAACAGACTGTTGGTGAACATGTAGCACTTTTCTCCATTTTTACAACTGCATTTTCTTTGCAATTTTGTCGTGGAAACCAAGAAGTGACACAGGGGACCCCAAAAAATAGAAGGTCAAAGAAACTCATCCAGCAGAAATGCGAAAATAAAAGAGGTTTTTCTTTCTGGGTAGATAATTACATGTGGCAGATGACAATCTGGTATTTGTCACCTTTGTAAATTTTTTATTTTTTAATGTATTTCTTTTTCAATTAAACTTTCTGTTTGCATTGATGATGGAGGAAAAAAAGCCAATTTGAAATCGTACTTGATATGGAAATGAGAAATAGCAATGGGCATTTTTCTAAGATTAATTTTAAAGTAAATGTGCAAATATGCAAATATTTACCTAAATGATTTCTAGGGCTGTTTGGGTAAATGTTTATTGACTAATTTCTTAGAAGCTGAGATCACAGCATGGTTTTACTGCGAACAGAAGTGTTAAGTTGTGAAAAATGCAGGTGGTGTGCTTGCTTAA
Organism: Ibidorhyncha struthersii; assembly: GCA_013398815.1. Taxonomy (NCBI): domain Eukaryota; kingdom Metazoa; phylum Chordata; class Aves; order Charadriiformes; family Charadriidae; genus Ibidorhyncha; species Ibidorhyncha struthersii. Next base: position 798,622 of record VZSZ01003173.1, on the reverse strand, counting down.
AACAAACAAACAAAAAACCTTAACCAAATCATTTATTTCTTCTCAGCCCCCAAGCTGAACGCCCACCCTACCCCCACCCCTGACTGGTTATTCATTTCTGTTTTCATTCATCAGATTTATCAAATCTTCCAAACACTAATGCATCAGTAAGTATACTCAAATGTGTGTTTCAAACGGCCTTTGCCCGCGCATTACTGGAGGAAGTCATCTCTGCTCCTTCAGCATTCTTAGGCATGAGGATCTCCCAGCGCCTTCTAATTGCACTTCACTCTAGCACTTCTAAATAGACATGGGTGGTGGGCATCTACTGACATCGCTCCAGCCTTTCATTTTAGTCAGAAAGGCATAAAGAGTGACTCTCTGCCTTAATGAAAAGTGCCTACAGAAGGCAGGCTGTTCACTCCTGGCAGGTAACTGAGCAGAGCCTTTCCTGTGGTTTTCAATGTCAATGATGGGTCACTATCTCCGAGCTATGTACAGCTTCTTCATGTCATGTGTGGGGAAGGAGATGCACCATTCCATGTATACCGCCTCTTGGAGAAATAAGTGACAGATAGCTCAGAATTAGTGAAAACGGGTTTGCAGTGGTGCTGGCCAGAAAAGGTGTTTTGTAGCTCTAGTGAAACCCACAGCAGTGTCTTAGTCTCAGGAAGTGGTTTCCCGGTTCTGCTGGCACACAGCTGGCAGCGCACGGTGGGCACCATCCAGCATCCTGTTTTGTTCTCCCTGTCAGCCAGGACCTTTCACAATCACAGTGCTGTCAAGGAGTCGGTTGTGACTGGAAGCCTCTGAAATAGGGGAAAAAATCTCATGTTTCTTAGGGAACTGCCCAGTTGGGTCTAATCCTGGGCTCCTAGGCTGGTATTGCCCAGTGTGACAAGTGAGCATGGATCATTCCTGTGGACAACTACAGCAATTTGGGTCTGTCTTATTCAGAAGCTGGACCACTGCAGCCAGACCGAAGGATGACATGGCTGTCAAAATGAAGAGAGTTAGGCTGTGGAGCAGTCTGCTTTTGGCAGTCATGGTGCACTTGTGTTGTGCTTTTTAGGGTGCAAAGCAAGAACTTTTTATAATTCCTTTGCACCAAATGAAATGTTGAAGAGTAAGATGAAATGCAGACAGACAGGGAGATGATAGTGCGGAGGGTAAAACCCTCGGGAGAAACGTCACTGTGATAATTAGCCCTGGGTGAAAAGCACGGCTTCTGTGCTCGTGATTTTATTTTCCCCTTTAATTTGTATTTGGTGGAACTGGTCCAGTCACCTGCAACGTGTCAGCATTTCCTAGAAATTCTGAGACTTTGTTTGATGTGCTGAAACAAGGTGCTCTGGCAACGAGATAAGTCCCTTTGTGCTGCAGGTACTCAGTGAAATGGGCTCGCCTGGCAGTTCCACAGCTCTTAACAGCCACGTGGACTGTGGTTTGCCAGATTTCTCATTTCAAGAGCAAGTCCTGCTGCAACTTTTCAGAAAATTAGCTTACAGCATTGTAGCCTGGTCAGGCTTTGATCATCACCTGTTTACTGCCAACAAAAAGCTTGAGTTATCAACCCCCGGCTCAGGCAAACCCACGTGTTGCAGGCGCTAAAAGGCCTCTGCTGCCTAATTGTTGTATCTTCCTTCTGCAATAAAATTGGCTCTTATGCTCTTCAAGCTTGTTGTGTATGATTAATAAAACTTATTAAGCCAAAGAGAATAATGTGGCTAGTGGGGGTGATTCTAAGAAAGGCCGGGATGTGAATAATGCTTCTAGGCAGAACATAATCGTTGAACAAGCTCAGTTAATTTTCTGCTCATCTTTTGTATGTGTTATAATACTGGCACAAGTGGTAGGTAGTTTCAGACACAGAGTTTGCTTCTTTTTTAGCTCTCTGCAATTCACCAGAGCTTTTGACCACAGCAGTATGTATTACATCCAAGCTGCCAATAGGTGATAACTATTCTAGTGGGCCCGTCAGCTCTGCTAATAGCATAGTCTTTGAAAGGAGGAAGATGAGATTAGCCAAGCAGTGGGCCCGTGCATATGCTGAGCGAGGAAGCTGGTGCCTGGGATAAGACACAGAGATCTGCGAGTTGAATGGTTTTGTACAGAAAAAAAGAGAGGAAATGGGAGACTGGAGAAGGGGGTTGACAAAGGAGAACAATAAGACTAAGAGAGCGAGCATGACGTTGGGTTGTTGCAGCTTAATACTTAATAGTGTGATTAATTACTTTTCCCGTTCACACTGCCTGTCACTGGGTACCTTAACTGCTGATCGTGAGCGGGGAGGGACAGGCTTTTGTCTTATGGGAAGCTCTCTGCACCCTTCTTTCAGGGTGGAAAACTAGGCATGGGCTTTGATGGTTCCCTCTCTGCCTGCCATTGCCAAAAAGCGGTGTGCGTCATGCTTCTTAGTCTTACGAGCTGCACACCGAAGGGCTAAAAGCCATGAGCCGCACACCACAGGGGAGCGAGGGGAAGGAGGGAAGGGCCTGGCACTGCTTGAGTTGGCTCACCAGGGGTTTATCTCCTCCTTTGTCAGAAAGGCTTGAGCTGGGCTTGCAGCCTGCTCCACTTCTGCCAACTCCCTCCCTCCCAGCAGCAGGGACCAGTGTGCGGCAGTGCCCGGCTGCTGGGCCAGTGCAGTGGGGTGGGTGCGGGAGCCCTCCCCGCGCTGCCCGAGAGCTGCCTGCAAGGGCTGGTTACTCCTGGCTGCTGCCCGAGCCGTGTTCTCCTGGGCTGCCGGCTGAGAAAGTGCCCATTTCCCTCCTGGATTTAATTTTGCACTTGATCTGTGCAGTGTTTTGAGAATGAGACGAAAATCACTTAAATATTTTCTGTCGTGCTGATTTTGTAATGGGATAGGCATCTTGATGTAATCCCAAGAATGACCCAAATTGTGCATTTTGTCTCTTGTAGGAATTTGGTCTGGAAAATAACCAGCTTGAGCATGTTTTTATGAGTACCTTTGCCATGCTTTTTTCCTTAATTGCAAGAACACTTTTTGTGATTTTATTTGCACCGAAAGCAAATTTAAGCACGGCAAATGTTTTGGATTGCAAACCTCCACAGATTCTTCTGTGGCCTTGTCCAAATGGCTAGGAAAATGCTAACTGTGGATTGAGTAATCATTGGGAGAGAGCTACTGAAAAGGGACTGGTGTTGGTGTGAGCTATTTGTACGCTCTGACAAAAAAATAAATAATAATAAAAAAAAAGGCTGGGAGTGTGAGCTCCTGCTCCAGGGCTGTTGCCACAGCTCTGCCTTGCCACTGCTGTTTCAGACTGACTATTTGCTCAAATGCACAGTTGGCTGAATGTCACTTGTGCTTTTTAGCACTAGATGGGACTATAGATGAAAACGCTCCTCTCTTACTGTGTGGACTTTCACTCATAATGTTTATAGGGCACTCTTGGCAATAGTCATGACGTCTGCTTTTTGATTAATCTATAAATAATTTATCTTCTGGTAATAGCAGGTGTTGTGATGCTGCTGAACAGTTCTTTATTCTCTTTCTGTTTGCTGAATATGAAAAAAAACCAAGCCAAAAAGTTATGTTTAGAATCCCATAAATTGGAATATAACTTCAGATTATGAACAAGAGTTGTTTAAAATCCCAATTTTCAACACCAGGATTGAAATGAAGAAGATAGATAGTTTTCCTGTAGACTTTGGAAAGGGGGCAAATGTCCTAACGGTATTTGCCAGTTCAGTGAAATAATTGGTTTCCTAAGTTGGTATTTCTTTCAGCTGTATTTTTTGGTCTAGCCTTCTTGGCATGGTTTGTCATAGGTTTTCCTCTCTGGTGAGAAAATAATACTTTCCTTGGCTCTTCTGTAATAACTATAACACCTGTGGAATATTGTCCTACTGGTTTTGATGTCTTTGTGACTTGGTGTTTCTGCTTTTGTGAAGTCTTTTTTGTTCGTGTTAGCTTGTCCTCAGCTACTTGACTTGGCTTCCACAATCTGTACGCAACTTTCATGTGCCTGAGGCAGTGAAGAGCTCATAATTTAACCAAGTAGGACTTCTACTACATTTCCTATCACTCCTCTGTCCTGGAATAGTTTGTATTTGTGCTCTTAATCGTGCTTCTTCAATCAATTACCCACTTTTCTTTTCTCTTTATTTCTTTAAAGTTGTCTCCCCAATGTTCTCATGCACTAGTTTTCTCAGTGTATTGATTTTTATCTTCTCTAAGTACTTTATTATCCACTTCTCTTTCCTTCTCTTTTTGGCATCAAATACAATTGCATTCTCCATTCAACCGCTTTACTGGGTCCCACATCCTCTCAATTAAATTATTTCTTTATATGATTTTTTTGGGGGGGTGTGGGGGTGTGAAACAGTAGGTTTCAAATTGTGACTAATTTTGGAATCCTTTAGTGCTTTTTACTGAACTTCTCCTTAGAGACATACTTTCTCCAGATCTTCTTGATTTATTTTTTTTTTGGCCAATACATAATAGAAAATTAGTTGCTCTTAACTATAAACAACTCCTGTGCTTCAGCTCCTGCAAATCTAAGCTCACCTACTAAATCCAAATGCATAATATGCAGCATTTTATTTGTCCTTGGGTGACATCTGGCTTGTATTATTGTGCAAAAACATCATAGCCAGTTTATTTTTTTCCTCCATAGTTTACATGCTGTTGTACCACTCACAGCAAGAGGCGTCCAGCTCAGAGAAACTAAGCAAGCATTTATCAGTGAGGCTTTTCAAACAGTCTTGGTTATCAGTGATTTTACTTAGTTCAGACACAATAACAAAATATCTCTGATACAATGTCATGATTTACCTGAATGGGATTATACCTATGTCTGACTTGCACATCGATAATAACATTGTATATAACCAAGAAATTGTGGACTGAGCTCTACTGTAGAAAATAAATGCTATTTCACCTGATTAATCATAATAAGCAATAATATTTTTGAAGAAAGAGGAGACCCACAGGCTCCTTGTGCATTTGCAAAAGTAAACTTTCCCCAAGAAGAGCAGAAACAAACAGCATAAGTAGGCTTTTTGCTCTACTTCCTCCAGATTCTGTCTCTTGTCATTATCAAGCCATCACTACATCTGCTGCAGGGTTTCCCATGTATTCTGTAGTGGTTTTGAATATATTATCAAATCAATTCTCACAGAATTTAGCACACAGTACCCAGAGAAGCCTCTTGGACTTCCTTGTCCAGACTGCGACTAGTCTGAATTGGCCTCTGTTTTGACTCCTGATTCCTGCTCTCTTATTTTTCTGTGAAGGCTTGTGTTGTTCTCTAGCACTGATCCAGGCTCCCGTGCCTTGACAATACTTAACCTGATGCCTGGCATAGAGAACTCTGGAACAGCCAGAGATAAGGAATAATCTCTTGCTGCGTGAGAAGGAATGCAATATATAATTCCTTTCATCGGGATCTGCTTGGGATATCTGACCTGAGTCTCACCAGCTGCATTCGATATCCTTGGTGAAAAAGGTCTTGAAAAGCCTGAGCAGCTTTCATGGGAGGCTGACTGCTAATTTGCCGCACAGTCACATAAGCTGTACCCAACCTCTGCATCTTGCTCCTTGTCCTACCCCAGGAAGCTTCTGCAAGAACTTTTCAAGTCTGTTAACTGCTGTATTCCTTCAGGCAAAACTTCCCATCCCTCTGTATTCTCTTTGAAAAAGAAATCGTACCCAGGCCCTCTCTCAAAGCAAAAGCATCTTCCTTGCAGATAAACCTAAGAATTTAGGGACTGCCCAGTTGGGGTATATAGTGCTACACAAGAGTCACAGGCCTAGCTCAACTTGGAGTGTATCTCCATGGCTCATCAAAAGTGGGCTGATCATCCTCCTCCTGAGTAAGCTAGAATTGTCACCTAGGTTGAATTTGGGTATTTGCACTGAATTCTAGGCTGGTAGAGTCATGTTAGCATAGTATCTGTCTTTGAATGTAAGCCAGATATGTCCATATGACTGCTGTGCTCCAATACAAATTTGCACTTATTTATTCTCAGAGGGATTTTGGCTTATCTTCATGGGGGATTTTGAGTTTCTTCCCTTGTTCCTTGTTTGCATGAGTTTAGACTGATGTTATATCAGGAGCTAATATTTAGTAAATTCTTTCTTATGTTTAAATGCTACAAAACCTTCTGCCAAGTAGATCCTAGTATCTGCATCTTAGCACAACAAGGAAAATGCGTAGAGTCTCAAGCAATCACTCTTTGTTTTTCCAGGCAATAATTCTGTCAATTTCCAAATGATACTTCAAGAAATACCCAATACTGGAGCATTTCTGGCAACTCAGTTACTATAAAAAGTCGAGCAACATGTTGTGCTAAAATAGGTTTATCGTGCAAGACAGACAGGGACAGCTGATTTCCTGTGACAGAGGACATCAGTGTATGTCCAGGATGGGCAAAGAAGGGTAGTTTTCTTCTGCAATGTTTTGTGTCAACTGATGAGACAGAGTAGATTTTCATTGCTGCTGGACCACCTGTAGCATCCTACAGGGTGATGTGAAGTCTCTCTCCATGGAGGTATTCAAAACCATATTGGACACAACCCTCAGTGACCTGATCTAGCTGACCCTGCCTGAGCAGGGGCTTGGACTAGATGATCTCAAAGAGGTGCCTTCCAGCTTCAGCTATCCTGTGACTCTGTGACTAGCAGCAGGGTCTCTAGATCCCAAACTAACTAAGGGTTCATTCCAGCACAGGGTTGCCAGGTCTTCGTGTTGGTGCTTTGGATATGGGAGAAGAATATCGTAAGAGACTGTTATGCCTTGCAAGTTAGAGTCAGCAATTTACCGGACATTGTCTAAAGGCACAACCCCTCTGGGAAGTCAGTGGCCCTTTGCTTCAACACTGCCTTCTGAAGTAAGGACTATGCTGTTTGTAAAGTGCTTTATCTTTGCCTGGTCAGTGTTGCACACAGGTGCGTGCTCCTCTGTTGCATTCCTGGGTGGGATGGGATGCACTGCAGGATAGGATTAGCAATCAGTGTCTGCAGGGTTAGGGTTGGGTGGTACCCTCCCAGTCACAGTCAGGGTTTTTTTCTTGTGACTGTGCAGTTTTTCCAAGTGTGTTAAGTCACCACGCAGATGGTCCCTGCTTTAGCTGAGTGTTTCTCAGTAGTGTGTCGGCTAAGCACGACTTCCATGTTATTTTTGAGGTCAGAATAGGATCTTTGGACTTAAAAAAAAATTTACAACTTTTGCTTATTACTGAAACTTTTAAAAAGAAACAAAGCTTAAATCAATGATAAAGTGTATTGAATTTATGTGGCAAGGTTTTGGTAGCTGGGGGGCTGGAGGGGTGGATTCTGAGAGAAGAAACTAGGGGCTGTGCCCCACGTTGGACAGAGGCAGTTCCAGCTGGGTCCAAGACAGACCCACTGCTGCCCAAAGATGAGCCCATCAGTGACACGTGGAGCCTCTATGATAACCTATTTATGAAAGGGTAAAAGACGCTGCACAGCAGCGATGAGGAAGAGGAGTGAGAAAAATGTGAGATAAATAACTCTGCAGACACCAAGGGCAGTGGAGAAGGATGGAGAGGAGGTGCTCCAGGTGCTGGAGCAGACTCTCCTGCAGCCCATGGAAAAGACCATGATGAAGTAGAATGGCCCCCTGCAGCCTGTAGAGGACCATGCCACAGTAGATATCCACACTGCAGCCTGTGGAGGCCCCCACGCTGGAGCAGGCTCCTCTGGCAGGAGCTGTGGCTGTGGAGAGGAGCGCACACAGGAACAGGTTTTCTGGCAGGAACTGTGGCTTGTGGGGGACCCACACTAGAGCAGTCTCGTCCTGATGGACTGTACCCTGTAGCAAGGCAGCCTGTAGGAAGGACCCGTGTTGGAGCAGTTCATGAGGTACAGGGAGTTCATGGGAAGGACCTATGCTGGAACAGGGGAACAGTGTCAGGAAGGAGCGGTAGAGACCAAGCGTTACGAACTGACCCTGACCTCCATTCCGCATCCCCCTGCACTGATGGGGATAGGGAGGAAGAGGTAAATCTGGGAAGAATAGGGGGTGGAGGAAGGTGTTTTAAATGTTGGGTTTATTTCTCACTATCCTACTCTGTTATTAATTGGCAATAAATCAATTTCCTGAAGTCAAGTCTGGTTTGCCTGTGACACTAACTGGTGAGTGATCTTGACCCACAAGCTTTCTCATCATATCTTCTCCCCTTGTCCTGCTGAGGAGACGGAGTCAGAGGGCGTCTGGGTGGACACCTGACGGCCAGCCAAGGTCAACCCACCACATAAAGCTTATTCACTATATAATATATTCACTATATTATAGTAAGAAATAGGATGCTGTAAACAGTCTACACTATTAGGGAATTTTATGGTGATGATACATCTCTAGATCTTCTGACTTTAATCTTATCACTCTGTACTGAGCTCTGAATATTTCATTTCCACTCATTCTGTTCTCTCAGCTGACAATAAGTACTGCTGAGCAAGCAAAGGTAAGTGCTTTTTGGATTGATTTTTGTCTGACTGCTGCCACAGTCCAACAGAGTTTATATGCCACGGTGTAGTGTTTGTATCTAGCTGTGCTTATATTTTGGATTTCTATTTGTGTGTATGAAAGAGAAACCACGGACAAAAACCCTGAAATCCTTTTTATCTTATATTTATCATGCCTGAAGTATACAACCCCCTCTTCTGTGCAAAACAAGTGGCCACGTGCAAAACAATGTGCTTAGTACATAAATGTCTTGCTTGTACTCTCTTCGTCTCTTGTGTGAGAGAGGAGTGTTGTGTAGAAAGAAAGATGAGTGAGCCAGCTACTGAAAAGCACTGGCCTGGCTGCTTGTCTTTATCTTGCACTTGCTTGAAATATTCAAATCAGGAAGATTAGAAACAAATACCAGCAGTTAGTGTATTGTTAGGGTTGCCTCCTTGATCAGGCAAGTTAGTGCCTGCAGAGCTATGATACCTTCATGACCACTGCCTGCCTCCAGGTCTGAATTTCTACCAGCTACTATCACATTCTTTATCATTGTCATTCCTGTGTAATCAACAGCGGTCGCCTATTTCATGGTGCTATATATAGCAAAAATAAAAATGTACACAAATATGCAAAATCTTTATGCATATGTACATTTCTCTGTGTGTGAAGCTGTGAATATATACAGGGAAAGTTATGTTTCTTTTCCTTGAGAAATTAATTTCAAAATAATTTCCTATCAACAGAACATCTCATTATATATAAATGTTGTGAAAGACCTTATTAGACAGATAGACACATGAGGGATAAAATTAAAAGTTGCTGTGGAAACCATAACCTGAAATAAGTCTTTCTTTTGTGCACTCAAAATCCCAGTCTTTGTCTTCTATTAGAATACTGTTTGCATATAATTTCTTTCTTTAGGAAAAAGAATCTGAATTGTTGATACACAAATGGAAATCCCATCTGACTGTGACTGTAAAGTGCATCTCAGGCTAACAGAAATTTTTTTCCTTTTCTTTGAGTGTTTTAAGCCCTCCTCTTGTCCTGGTATCAATCTGGTGTAAGGCAGAAAAACCCTCCTCTTGTCCTGGTATCAATCTGGTGTAAGGCAGAAAAAAATTTAATTCCTGGTGGTCATTACTGCCCATCTATGACCAGCTGCAGCAGTTTGTTGGAACTGCTGATATTATTGCCCCCACTGGACTTAATTGTGATGTAGGAAACAGCTTGGGGTAGGGTATAGAGGAGGGAAGAAGAAAGACTAAAGAAGATGCTAAGGCTCGGAGGAAATTTTTGCGAAACACAAAAAATTCTTCAGCTCTCAGCTGCAGCTGTCATCATCCCTCTATAGCACATTCTTAGAAAATCACATTTCAAATATGGCTTGTCAAATAAGCAAAAAGTGACTTGAGCTCTGTATGTATCAAACACTTTGGTATAGAGAGGCTTGATCACACTAAAGCTGGCGTCCATGTTCTATCCTTGAGATTCTTGTGTAGCTGTTATTTTCTGTAGTCATCTGTTGGTAGATGCATTCACACAGTGTTAGCCTGGGTCAGGAATGTGCTTTTGAAAAGAAACTCCCCATGGTCTGTGCTTACTGTGCGGGGTTCATATTGTCAAGCAGCCTTGGAGCACACAGAAAACACTGCATCTTTTCTGATGGAGCTAAAGCAGAATATGCACCCCGGGGGTACACCTAATGCTCTCCAGCTGCTAACGGGCGTTCAGTTCACAAGATCAGACTGTGATAAGCCCAAAATAAAATCCCCCCAACCCATGCTGTGCTCTGTCAAACCACTCCTGCTGAGCTACACAGCTGATGAGATAAACATAGCTTTTGTTAAACAAGCTCTTCCTGCAGTGTGATTTTTTTAATCTATTTTATATGCAAGAAATAACTTGCGCATCAGCTCCAAGAAGGCACCGAAAAATGCCGATTTGCAGTGCTTGTGTTTTGAAGATCTCTCTTGATGATTACACAAACAATGTGCATGGAAAAGATGGGGCCAACTATTGAGTATGTTCCTGTTATGAGGCTTTCTGCCTAGGAAAAAGCATTACAGACCTATTCTTCTGGTGACCTGCTAACCCTGGATTGCTCGGCAAGAAAACATAGGAGCCACGGCTGCATGCAGGCATTGTGGCCAGCTAAGCCTCATGTTTTCTTCACAAATGCTGAAATACCACAGAGAATGATGTAATGTCAGTCTGTACAATTATTTGCAAATGCATGAGTCCCATTTAACTTATTCAGTAGTTATGCATAAAAAAACACCCCAAATGGCACAGAATTTCTACTGTTATCACACAACAGCTTGCATTTAAAAAGCCATTGTGCTTAAGTGCAAATTGAGAATTGGCATATCTGAAAAAAAAAAAAAAAGGCAAAAAGCCAGATGCTTAGAATACATCTACTAGATACAATGTCAAGACCAGTCCCAGTTCTGGAGTTCACACTCAGCAATCATTTCACATACAGACACTACCTGACGGGCAGACAATTTTTTTTTTTGCCCTTGCAGTTTTAGTGCCATCTACGTAGAGCTCAGTCCTGGTGGAATTTGATTGAATTTGCTCTGAACCAATATTTGAATGCCTCTACGTTGCCTTATAATTTGAATAAGGAGTCAGCTGTGAAGCAAGTAAGCCCAGACATTGTGAAATCCATCCCTCTTTTAGGAATACAGGAGAAGTGACATTGTGGAGATGGCTCTGGACTGTTCTAACTTTGATATTTTACAGGGTGATCCAGAATTGCAATACTAGACAAGGACGTTTTTATTTCAAAGATGAATACTAGCTGATTCTTTACAAGTTCCACCTCAATTTGTTTAAGAAGGATTATGGACTGTTTCTCTCTGCCAGCATGGTTGGCCTGCGTTAAATGAGCTGTACATTCCTAGTGGACTGGTGTCCATGCCATAGAAAACAGCTTCTCCATTGGCATCTTTGTGATGAGTCTTTGCAGAGGCGGACAGTGAATGGGTATGGAGGAATCTACTGCATTTCCCTGCCGTGTAGCCAGCGCTAGACTGAGGAAACTCGCCTGTCCTTGTGATCTTGGCAATACATAGGACAGTTTCTGTCCACAGGGCTCTTGATCAAGTCCCCTTTCATGAGCTTCATATTTTTGTTTTGATAAAAAAATGTTATTTGTTTGTTGCAGTATAACAGCCAATAAATGGAGAGGCAGAAAGTGTTCTGCTTTAGCCTAATTTTTGTATAGGTATGTTACCTGCCATCTGAAACATATGAGCAAACAATCCCTGTCCCAGTGTCTTGATAAGAGTGGCAGAAAGTTACCGTCGTGAGGTCTATTTCAGCTTTGCTCACTTTGCTTTCATCACTAACAGAAGCAATCCATCTGTAGCTTGGTGGGTTTTTTTTTGGCTGCATTGCATACCTTCTGCTTTAGTTGCAGCTTGTGGTTTAGAGAGGGTGTTTGGGATTCTGTGTACTAAGTAGACTAGATCCTCACAGCTGAGCATTCACAAGTAGTTACTTGCCTTTGATCACAAATAATTTATTGCTGAGTTACTTGCGAGGCTATTGCTGCATGGTAAGAAAAAAATCCCAACATCCACATTGGGTTAGAGAAAACATAAATCAAGTCTAGAAATAATTTAGGTTGGAAAGGACTTCTGGAAGTCACCTGGGCCAGACCCTTGCTCAAAGCAGGGCTAACTTCAATGCTGTATCCTGCCTTGAACAGTGGCCAGCAGCAGAGCAGAGAAAAAACATAGAAAAATACAGCTATCTTGTACTTTAAAAACCTTGCCTAGCTTTTTACAGTCAAGGATGTAGGACTTTGTGGGACGGAGGTTGCATTTGAATCATCTCTTAATAGCCATTGATAAACCTGCCCTGCATAATGACTGCAATCTCTTAACCCATTTTTTGTTTTTTATCTCCAAAATAAACTGCAGCAATGAGTTCCACTAATTTTAATTATGTTCTGTAAAAAAATATTTATGCTGGTGGTTGAAACCTGCTTCTTAATAATTTGCATATGTGCCTCCTGAAGAAGCTGAGTGGACTGAAATGAAACCAAAGCAAGAAAAAGACAAATCGGGTGGGGTGTTTTCTGTTGTGGCTGTTGTCGTTTTCTTAAAGGGAGGCCCTGGAATAGAGGACAGTAAGTTCAGCTGAGTGAAAATGGAGAAAATGAAGAGGCTTCCAGAGATATTAAAGACTGGAAGCAGAGGGTGCAGGACACATACTGGAAGGTTTTTATGTATGAATTGTCTCTGCTATGAGTAGTGGGACAGAAACCCTGTGGGCCAGGGTTAGGGTAGGTAGGGGCAGTGTGGTAAAATGCCAATGGAGAAGAGATGATATGGTGGAAAAGAGGCCATATGGACCTTCATCACAGCACCTGGACGTTAGGTGCTGAGAGGAGGATGGATTACTGTGGTGGAGCTGAAGGCTTGTTCCCTTGCAAGAAGAAAACAATCAACAAGTAGCAAGAGAAGCAGAAGTGGCAAAGATGAGCAAAGTGGCTCGCTCCTCAAGAAGAGAGGCAAAAGTCAGAGAACTGTGAGTAGCTCACGGCTTCAAGAGGCAAAACATCAACATGGAGAAGTATTAAATCCTGAACGAAAAAAACCAAAACAAAACAGCAGGCTGGTCAGGCTAGTTGGACAGCCAGGAAACACTGGGCCATTTGGTGAGGTTGTCCATGCCTTCAGTGTCAACAGAGCTGGTGGCAGAGGGCACCCCAGCAGCACTGTGGATCTGTCCCAGGGAGGTGCAGGGGATGATGACCCTTCTGCCTGCCTCTCCTTGGCCAGCAAAGGCCCTCGGATGCCTTATCAGGGTCATGAGCGCAGTTGTGCTTAGTCTAACAGTTCAAAAAAGATCCTAGCTGTCTTTTATGTGTGTTAGCTGATAAATAATTGCTTTACAGTTCAGAGTTATGTATTGCTTTACACTTCACAGTTATGTGTGTTACTCTTTTTTGACTGGCTAGAAGTGCCCAAACAAACTGACCCAAAGGAGAGGCTGTAACAACACGTGTCCAGGACAAAGGACAGTAGGGAGAAGACCCTAGAGATTCCCACCTGCCCTCAAAAGGGCACATCTAGGAGCATGAATGACCCCTGTTGAGGAAAAACTAGTTAGGTTGTCACTAGTGAGTGGGAGGATCTGTAGTCCTGAGGAAGGACCTGGGACAGGGTGTTGAGGCTGAAAAAGACCCTGAAGGTCATAGGAAGGATCAGCAGTGGATTTTTCCCTGTTAAGACAACTGTCAGTGCCTGGAATGAATCAAAAATAACTGTGCCAGAATGACACTCAAAGGTGTTCAGGTAATCTTTGGTAAAGTGCTTTCAGTCATTGGAAGGAAGTAAGAAAGCCAGAAAAGTTATTGCAGATTAGTACCATCGGTACAAGGATTGTGGTTCGGAGGAAAAGCCATGCAAAGGGGACTCATCTGAGGGTGGATAATGCTGAAGATATAGCTTCCTGGGATCCCACTTAACAAGATTTATGAGAAGAGCTTTAAACTAAGAAATGAAGAAAATGGCTTGGGAGAGCAGTGAAATCCTTACGGCTGTTTTTACAATAAAAGAAGGAGAAAAAAGGAGTAATACTGCTGCCAGCTGTAGTCAAGTTGGCAGTATCAACAGTTAAAGTATTTTTACTAGAGTAGATGGCTAGAAAGTATGTGGTCAATAGCAGACAACAGACATGCCTGTGTATTCACGCCAGACATGACTACTGCAGGTGATGTGCAGAGCATGAAACTGAATATGATGTTGACTGCATTGAGGTGGAACAGCAGTAGTGATTATTACATGACAAGAAGCAATCATGTTGGAAATGCACTGTACAGAAATGATAGAAATAACTGTTTAAAGGTAGAGTAGGAGGAGTAGAATCATATTTTAAAGATGTTAATAAATTATTTAAAAAGAGTGATAATGTGGATAAAATAGATCAGTTATGATCAAAATCATTCTAGGAGAGGATGTCAAAGGAGGCCCTTCTGGGATAGACTGGGGAGTTCAATTTGGATATGAACAAAGAATTATTTAATGCTAGTAGAGAGAGAAATACTCCTGAGATTTGTATCACAGGAAATTTTAATTTCTCAGTCATTGAGACTGAAAACCATTAGCAATCATAGGCCATAGGTGTGACAATCAAAATATCTGTTTAACTGAGCAGTTAATGAATCGGGAGAGGGTGATACTACTTAAAATTTTGTTTCTGTGACTAATGTTAACAACTTGAAGGAGATGGTTGTATCAAAAAAACCTTGTGTGAGCAAGTGAAGTTGATTTAATTGATGTGACCTGGAACATGGGTCTGTAACTCTTGTTCTTCATTTAGAAAGGGAAAACCACGCACAACTGGAGGGAACTAAATGGTGAAGAATGGACTAAGAACCTGAAGATTTCACTTTAAATGAAGCCTGGAATTTCTTTTTGTTAAAGATATAAAGTTGTTGGGGACTTCTCTTCTAAAGCAAAGGATACAATAGCCCCAGCCAGCTCTGGAAAGAAGGGCAATTTCTCTTGAAATGGACATTAGGAACACACAGAGACCCTCCACTGACAGGGAAAAATGGTTCACTAGCAAAGAGATCTCTTAGGATCAAGAAGTTCAGGGAGAAAATGGGAATTGCCAGCAGCTGTGCTAAGTCTGGTCTTGCAAAATACCTTCACATGCTAAGCAGTGGGCTCTCTTGGGGTGTGCGCAAGGAGAAGAGCTATGGTCAGAACAGCCGTCAGCCAAAGCCCTCATCTCATCCCCATGGTTCGGGAGAGGCAGGGGACCCTAATGGGGCTTGTGTTCGGAGTCATGCACAATCAGTGGTCTGTAAGTTGAAAAAATTTGGGGGGTGGTGGGTGGGTGTGTAAGAAACCCACAGAGAAATGTTTGGATTGTTTTCTGTAACAAGAGGAACAATTTGGTCCAAGTTTGCTTTCAGCACATAGCAAAGTGGGCCAGGCCAGACACCTTGTTGCCCTGAGACAGCTGTTCAGGGCAGAACAGGTCAGCGCAAGCAGTGAGAAGGTTAGAGAAGTAATACCGACAATGTCTTCTAGTGCAAAGTGTTAGAAAATTTTAATTATCAGTCTCATCACTAGCTTGACGTGTAATGACTTCACATCAGAGGATTCAGCAGGTGCTTGGGCAGAGAAGAAAATGAACAACTCTGTCTTTAAACAAGNTTTTTTTTTTTTTTTTTTTTTTGTCTGTTCCTGAGGAACAGGGATAAAGGCACACACCAAGGAACCCCATCCACCTAAGAAGGAGGTACCCTTCCTCAAATCCTGCAACGACTGTATCTGGATCAGAAAACAGCTGGCTGTGATGATGTGTCAGCCAGCATGCAGGTGGCCTTGCTTAACCCATGTCTGGGAGATCACACCCCTTCCTCGAGATACCAAGTGGTAGTTTGGGGAGTTATCTTAGCCTGATGTTGAACAGACAGTGGAAATTTGATTCTGGACTTCCACAGAAACATGCTCAACGTTTTTCCTCCTGGCTTCATACAAAATTCCCTCCTGTGAGTCATTTTTTCACTTCACAATATCTCTGACAGCACAAGCTGACTACAGCATTGCTCATTCTTGTTGATTACTCATAAAGCCTCTGGGTTTGTGTTTTGTTTAACCTTAAAATCCCACCTGTTTGAGTCCCAGTTTTTGTGTTTGGTTTACTCAGTGCCTATAGAAGAAATCTGGTGTTCCTGGGTCTTAAAAGGATTGAAAACTCAGTGGACCTGGACACCGCAGATGCCAATGCAAATTAATAGGATCCCAACTGTACATTTTCTGAGGCCTTAGCCATGATTTTGAACAGTAGGGGTTAAAAATAATGATACTAGCTAAAAATAATAAATGTGTACATATTCTTTCAGAAAATCTCCACTCTAGACCCTGCTCTTTTATGTCAAAGGAGTTCCATTGCTTGTTTTCTGACTTCAACATTTTACAGACTTTAAAAAATTCTATAATGACGCCTAAGAAGAGAATAAGATAATGTCATGATAAGTGAGGAGACTTGAGTTTAATTCTTTGTTGCTGCTTTGTTTTGTGATCTCAGGCAAGTAGTTTTTCTCTCTCTGCTTTGATTCTTCATCTCTAACTGAGGACAATAGCACTTTCTTGTTTCTCTTGGAGATGCGTTATTTTAATCACTGTAAGAGACCATGAAAAGCTCAGACACTACAGCAAGGGGGATTGTGTTAAATACAACAGCTCGGCTGAAGTAGAAAAATATTCTGAGGCTCCTGATGTTTAAGGCTGGATTGTTTAAATATTTCTATCGGTTTGTTGTGCCCTCTGTGAACACGGGAGGTGAGGATGCCACTAACATCTGAATCTCAGTGGGTTAAAGATCTGAATCCAGCTGCCAACTCAACCTTTGGTTTTACTAATGCAAATGTCTTTTCAGCTTTTAATCTCTGATGTTGAAAAAGGCTGTAGAAAATCTACACATCTGTGAATGGGAAGAGTGGGATAAGTTTTGGTTGTTAAAATAGGAAACGAGGTACTTAGTGAATTGCTCTTGTGGTGCTTGAGTCTTGTGTGTAGATTGTTACAGCTTGGGCCTAGTAATACATTTAACTAACTTAGAAAAAGAGATGAGTAGATCAGCAAGGAGATTGCACAGCACAGCTATAAAGGCTGCCCACAAAAGACACTGGCTAATACCTTTGGATTTGATGAACTTCAGGTAGAAGCAGCCAGGAAGGAAGGAATTCCCCAGCTACCTCTGGACAAAACAGCCACCTGACAGAGAAAACTGCTGACCGATAGCGCTGTCATTCACATAAATGTCTGGTTTATCCCCAGTTTCTTTTTCTTTAATCCCCATTTTCTTAGCAAGCATTCTTTAGTCTTTTGGGGACAGGGTAATACCGTTATTTCTGTACTTCACTGGTTTATGCTTGAAAAAATATAGGTTCTTAACTTTGCTCTCTTGTCACACTTGCAAATGTGCAAATGGAAAAACATGAATTTGTGGGCAGTGACTGCAAGTAGGAGCTATGTATCAGACTCTGTCTGCCTTGTGGTCTGTGAAGCCGCTCTGGGCAAAGCACCACTTCTCTGGGCCACTTGTGAAGAAGTGGGTGGTACCGACATGAGGGGAGAGAAGATCATGATGATGGGGTTGGAGCAAGGAAACCACCACAATGTGTGGGATGTAGTATGAAAAGAGGAAATAGAAATGCACCTCTAAAAGAGCAGGGGAGAAATGGTAGCAGAAATGACAGTCTTTTGCTGGATTAATAAAGGATTATTTTGTATTTACATTTCCGGTAACATAGCAATGCTTTAATTGTATATACAGCCAAACCAGAAAATGCATTGCTGAGGGAAGTCATACTTGTCACGCCCTTCCTGGCAACAACAACCAGAGTCAGACGGAGGGTATTCATGCTAGCCTGCTCTGTGTTGTTCCCACAGTGTGATGTTAAGCAAATGGCAAGCTGTACTAATTGGTCAGTGGGGTTTTCCTTGCATTAAAAAGGCCCTCTCAAAAGGCTCAGAAGTGTCCATGCCTTAACACAGCTTAATGACACCAGCCTATATAGGAGGTAGTCCTCACATTTAAGTGGAGGTTCTGTAGGGATACAGGACTGGCAGCTTCCTTGGCTGTGTCTGTGGTCTGGCCTTTCCCAGCCTGCAGTGACCTCAGCCCTGTGGACCTGAGAGCCAGCACATCCCTGTGAGCCAGCATGTTCCTGCATTGTCCTTCTGCAGTTGCAGGCAGAGGGGACACCAGCTCAGTTGAGCAGAGAGACCTGTTGGTAAGGTGCTCTTCCTGGGTGCTGGATTGTGGATTCCACTCCTTTTGGTTGTGTTCCAAGCCACATTCAGCAGTCTGGCTCGCCATCAGTCTTCATTTCCTTTTCCAGGGCCTGGGGAAGCTGCTGTCCTTACTTGTTTTAGATCATTAGCTTGCTTCATTTTACTTTAGGGCTTTTGAGTGATACCTTCTGTAATGGAAAGAAGATAGCTCATTTTGTATCTGTGATCTCCTGCAATGCTGATGATATCGTTTGAACTTCTTGCCCGTTTCAGCAATGAAACTCCAGGAGATATGTTTGATCAAGGAGACCTCCCATGCTAGAGCGTTTGTCTGGGTATGTCACGTAATGACAGAAAGAAATACGTTGGGATAGGGGAACAAGGAAAGAAGTTTGCTTCTTATTTGCTGATTATATGGTGAAATGTTGCAGGTAAAAAGAGTCCCTGTGTTATTTCTGCATCAAACGAATGTTAAATATTGCGAATAGTGCTAGCTGGCAAAAAATCGTACCCACTCTTTCCTGAGCTATTGAATAGGAGGATGTGGTTTGCACCACCTTATGACCATGCTGAATGTAAAGTTATTGTTTGTACAGCTCCCTAAACAACACAAAAATGTGAGCTCTCCACTATTTAAAACTAGCTTGTACTTAGGGTGTCTAAATATTTGTAATTACCCAAGTCCTACTTCCTTTACAACAATATATCCCACAGCGGAAGGGAATGAGACGGGATCATACTGCCACTCTGTATTTCCTTGGAAATGCAGCATGGATAACTCTTAACTGGCCTCACACTTCTTATGAAAGATTTGGAGTAATCTTTGGTTTGATTTTTTCTCCCCTTAGAATTCAACAAAACTTGGAAAAGGAAAGAAATTTCCAGGACTGGTGACTTTTTGTCTGTATGACAGTGAAGGAGAGCATATGGGACAGGAAAAAAAGCAGAGATGTTGACAGAAGCACACGAGTCAGAAAACGTGTCATAATTTTCCTTTCCACTTCGCAAAGCATCTCAAGTGGCTTCTGCGCTGCCTATATTTAAAGAAAAAAATAAAATTAAAACTGCAAGTGAATTGCATAAACAGTTGTAGATTCACTTTCCCACTAACAGGAATGGAATTGGACAGCTGACAGGGACCAACTGAAGCACTGGTTAGGCAATGCAAGAGAGAAAACTCCTTAGCATGAAAAATGCCAGGGGAATTAGAAAGAGTCCTTTCAGCTCCTGAGTTCACCTCTTGCTCAGAAAAGATCTGCCATCACATATCCCTTATATTTATATCCCTTATATTTATATCCCAGTGTGACCTGGACAGGCTGGAGAGCTGGGCAGAGAAGAACCTAATGAGGTTCAACAAGAGCAAGTGTAGGGTCCTGCACCTGGGGAGGAAGAACGCTCGGCACTGATACAGGTTAGGGGTGGACCTGCTGGAAAGCAGTTCTGAGGAGAAGGATCTGGGGGTCCTGGTAGATAGTAAATTATCCATGAGCCATCAATGTGCCCTTGTTGCCAGGAAGGCCAGTAGAATCCTGGGCTGCAGAGGGAAGAGTGTGGCCAGTAGGTCGAGGGAGGTCATTCTCCCCCTCTCCTCTGCACTGATGAGGCCACAACTGGAATACTGTGTCCAGTTCTGGGCTCCCCAGTTCAAGAGAAACAGGGAACTACTGGAGAGAGTCCAGCGTAGGGCAACAAAGATGACTGAGGGACTGGAGCATCTCCCTTATGAGGAAAGGCTGAGAGAGCTGGGACTCTTTAGCCTGGAGAAGGCTGAGGGGAGACCTTATTATTGCTTATAAGTATCTAAAGGGTGGGTTGAAGGAGGATGGAGCCAGACTCTTTTCAGTGGTTCCCAGTGACAGGACAAGGGGCAACAGGCACAAGGTGGAACATAGGAAGTTCCATTCAAACACTAGAAAAACTTCTTTATGGTTAGAGTGACAGAGCACTGGAACAGGCTGCCCAGGGAGGTCATGGAGTCTCCTTCTCTGGAGATTTTCAAGACTTGCCTGGATGCAGTCCTGGGTAATGTTCTCTAGGCAATCCTGCTTTAGCAGGGGAGTTGGACTAGATGATCTCTAGAGGTCCCTTCCAACTCTGAAAATTCTGTGATTCTGTGATTTGGTAATTTCTAACTCTGGAAAGGATTGTTTGCAGCAGTTGCACTCTGTGTTTGTGTACACATATTTCTGTGGCCTATATGTGTTACTTTTTCTACTTTTTCTAGTGTCAGTTGAGACTTTAAAGGTTCTCTACTCAGTACCTGCAGTTTGTATTGATATTACATCCAAATCACACCTCAGATGCTCCCAAAGATTTTTCTTTTGATTTATAATCCTCTTTTTTCAAAGCTGGCTAGGGGTCCCTCAGCCAGAACTTCCTGCAAGTACTTGGCTTTGTCGCATGGGAAACTCTTCAGTCCCTTTTTGTCTCCCCTTCCCTAACGTGATCTTGTGAAAGAACATAGCAAAGACATCTATTAATTTCAGCACTTCACCCTTCCTGCCTCCATGTTGTTACTGTATTTTAAGGCATTTCTTCTCTTTATTTCCATGCTGCTTCTCCATCTGCCAGTCCAGCCCAAACCACGGCATGTTCTCTTTTGAGACCAGTCATAAAAAGCAGAAAACAATGTCATGACTGTGTTGCTGTCTGAGTTTCAAGGCAGTTAGACAATATTTATTGACGGACTAGACCTCCTGGGCTGTAATCACAGATCCACTGCTGCAGTCAGCTCAGAATCAGGTACTAGAGATGCGGTCCAGCAAAGAGGGAAGATGAGCATCCAAACTCCCAGACTGCTGCTCTTGCAAATGTGTTTGTCTTACGTGCTCAGTGCCCTATGAATCTGGATGCTTTGTAACCTGCTGTCCAGTATGCCACCAAATCTAGGGGCCCTGTCGGTAGAATTTAACAGAAAATACATGAAGAGAGTAAGACTTAAATTATGTTGGAGTGTGAATAATTTTTCTTTCCTAGAATGAGATTCCAGCCATTGACGGGTCTATAGTTTCAGAGCACAATTGTCCACTGCCCTGTGCCTTGCTTTGTCTTTTACACCAGTGCCGTATGGGAGGGGTTACAGCTTTTGGAAATGAGGAAGTTTTGGCCCCTTTACACAGTATTGTGCAATAGCAAAAGGTGGTGAAGAGCAACTGTGAACGAAACCTCTAGTCTGGTAACCACAAAGAAGTCCAAATCAAAAATAGTTGTAATAATTAACACCATTACTTTAAATGGAGAGGCGAGTTGCCATTTTCTACATGCTTGGTATTGCTCATGACTTCTTAGAATTTAATACAGAAATAAACCCAATGACATACCACAAAAGAAACAGCTTCTCTAGAAACCATCCTAGAAACTTTTAACCTGCTGCTGAGGCCTGTACTATTAGACGTTATCAGGGGACCTGATCTCTGGTGATTTGTAATCTTTTTTTTACCCTCTGTACATTTTCAAACTGCGTGGATGCTTCTGCACACCATTTCAAATGACAGTGCTCCCTCACCCTTGCTTGGGAGGTCTCACAAACAGTGCCGATCTCTCGAGACTTGTCAGCTTTCATTGAAATGCCCTGGAGCCTCCTTCAGCTAACAAAATGTTACAAGAGACGTAAACTACCTCAATCTGGATGTAGCAACGAGAGGGAGCAAATGTCATGTCCCCTTCTCCTTCCTAGGAAACCTCCTTCGCCGCTAGTGGCCGGTCGTCCCAGGAGCATCCTGCTGAAGTGAGTATGAACCCAGAGTAAAGCTGCATGGCAACTCTGGTCCCTCCTCCCACCCACCCGGCCCTCAACCCGCTGCGTGCCGGGTGGCTCCTCTTGGGTGACCGTCCCAGTGACGATCCCTTACGTTGCTGTGCGTGTTCATCAGCCTTTGACTGAAACTCTTATTCTTTGCGTGTGCGTGTCAGCGTGTACCTAGTTGCGATCAGTCTCTAAATTACTAGATGTTGGTCATTAACGATCAAGCCCTACTGAAGAGGAGTGCAGGTGGATGGATGGGGTCCCAGCACCTTCCCGGGAAGGGGAGGGATCCCACGCTGATGGTTTCCCAGGTTGTCAGGCCCGTTGTGCTGCTGGGGGGGGTGGGCTAACCCCCACCCAAGGGGGCACCCGCACAGCCACGGGGGACGCCTGCAGAGCTCTGCTAGGCGACGGCCCGGCACCATGGGGCAGCACCGTGGGGACATCTGGGGACGACAGGGAGTGGGGCTTTTCAGCCCGACGGGCCCACGCACCCGGAGGCGCTGACCCTGTGGGCAGGCCGGAGGGGCCGCGGGAGGATAAGCCGTGGGGCTGTGCAGGCAGCCACGGTTGCGAGGGGGGACCCCCGATCCGGGGCGGCGCGACCGCCGGCGGCCCGTGTGGAAGCGAGAGGGGGCGGTCAGGGGAACGCTCCGCCCCTCCGGGGCACGGCGGGGCCGCTGCCGTGAGGGAGGGAACCCTCTCGGCCGGGGCCCGGCGGGCAGGCCGGGCGGGCCGCGCTCCCGGGGCCGCTAGGGGGAACCGCCCGCCCGGGAAACGGCCGCTCGGTAGGCGGCTGCGGGCTGCCGGCCGGCCCCGCCGGGAAGAGGGCTGCGNCGTGACGCTGCAGCGGGTCTCCTTCGGCACGAATGGCCTGGGACGGCTAGAACAGCCGAAAAATGGCCTCCCGTGTCTCCTGTCTATTTCCACTACGCCGTGTTTGTACACTGCGTGATCTTCTTAAGGTGCACCTTGTCCGTGGGACCTGATGAGGTACATCCACGGGGTCCTGAGGGAACTGGCAGATGAAGTTGCTAAGCCACTATCCATTATATTTGAGAGGTCATGGCAGTCTGGTGAGGTTCTTGCCAACTGGAAAAGGGGAAACATAACCCCAATTTGCAAAAAGGGAAAAAAGGAAGACCCAGAGAACTACAGGCCNGCGGGTACTGGCGAGCCGGCGTGACGCTGCAGCGGGTCTCCTTCGGCACGAATGGCCTGGGACGGCTAGAACAGCCGAAAAATGGCCTCCCGTGTCTCCTGTCTATTTCCACTACGCCGTGTTTGTACACTGCGTGATCTTCTTAAGGTGCACCTTGTCCGTGGGACCTGATGAGGTACATCCACGGGGTCCTGAGGGAACTGGCAGATGAAGTTGCTAAGCCACTATCCATTATATTTGAGAGGTCATGGCAGTCTGGTGAGGTTCTTGCCAACTGGAAAAGGGGAAACATAACCCCAATTTGCAAAAAGGGAAAAAAGGAAGACCCAGAGAACTACAGGCCGGTCAGTCTCACCTCTGTGCCCAGCGAGATCATGGAGCAGATCCTCCTGGAAACTCTGCTAAGGCACATGGAAAATAAGGAGGTGATTTGTGACAGCCAGCATAGCTTCACCAAGGGCAAATCGTGCCTGACACATTTGGTGGCCTTCTACGAGGGGGTTACAGCAGTAGCGGACAAGGGAAGAACAACTGATGTCATCTGCCTGGACTTGTGCAAAGCATTTGACACTGTCCCACACGATATCCTGATCTCTAAATTGGAGAGACATGGATTGAGCAACCTGGTCTGGTGGGAGGTGTCCCTGCCTATGGCAGGAGGGTGGAACTTGGTGATCTTCAAGGTCCCTTCCAACCCAAACCATTCAATGATTCTTGCCTTCAGAGAGTCGGGTTTTTGTTTTCAAAGCCTGCTTAATACACGTAAGGGCAGCTGAACTTCGCAGCAGCTTCAGGCCTGTCAGAGCCGAGGCGCCTCTTGAGCAGCGGGCTGAGCTGCTGCCCTGCTCCTCTGGTTTTGCCTCCGACCCCAGGCGGCTGCAGGAGAACAGGCCTTTGCAGCCACCAGTGTCCAGGGAAGTAGGGCTGGGGCTGCCGTCTGCACCCTGCGCCAAGGGCCCGGTGCCTGAGGCAAAGCTGCTCTGCCCCTGGAGAGCTTGCCTGGGAACAGAGGCTGAATCCAGCCCTTGGTGTAAGCCTGCTCTGGCTTTTCTCCTTCTCTCTGACTCTTCTTTCATCTGCACTGTGTTTCCTTGTCTGCACGTTAGTCTGTAATGTATCTCTCCTCCTTCGGTTTTCCTTCTACAGCGAAGGATGAGAGAAGGCAGAACGGGTTATCATTTCATAGCCTTCCTCATTCCCCTGAAGGATCTTTAAATGAGCTCTTTTGTCCAGTAATACAAAAAAAGTCAAACCTTCTCCTGAAATAACTCTTACCCTTCATTCACAGTGTGCATTGTGTTGTGGGTAAGAACAGTCAGAGCGTGGAGTGGAGTGAATAGAAGGGATGGCTTGGAGAGGCATTACTTGGTTTATTTTCTGTTCAATCTAGACTGCTTCATTTTATTTCGTTTTTTTCCTGTCTTGTTTGCAGGTTTAGAGCTTGGAGTGTGTTTCAGTTGCTTTTTGTTATTCTTCTTCAGTCAAAGAAAAGAGAAGCGGTGGAGTAAATTGGTTATGAAGTGCTTTAACACCATGTTCAGTGAGCTGGAGACAGAGGCAAAGGCCAGGCTGGCAGTGGCTGGGGAGGATTGGCATACACCAGGGTATTTAACAAGGAGAGGCGTGAAATGTGGTAGTGGTTTGGCTTTGTGTAACTTGTATTTGTGGAACATAAAGCAAGCTGAGCTCCTGGCTGTGTCTAAAGCCAGGGACAAAGTCTCCGTTCAGCACTCTTCCTGTGCTCAAGGTGGCTTTTGAGAGGGTGCAAGGGCAGCGTTGAAATGTAGATAAGATTTTAAAAGATGTGCTTTGATGCTACTCGAGTTTTTCTCTGCTGTTTGTAGCCGTTAAGATCTGAGTACTTGCAATTCCCCAGTCTCACTGGCTGCATGTACCTGCTGCTGACTAGTTTTGTCACACCAGTCTTCGAGAAGGATCCTGTGTGCTCACATATAGAGCGCCGTACTGACCTTGTCTGGGATAGAGATGGCAAAACAACCCCTTCTGCCTCTCTGTGCTCAGCTGCTGGGAGGTGCCATGTAGCTTCAAAGTGAATTGGCACTTCTGTTAGTTGGATCTGAGCTGTGATGAGTTCAAGCAAGTTTATTTCGAGGCTGCCTGGTTCTATCAGGAGAAAACTGTTCAGTCTTTGTGTCTCCCTGTTCTCCTCCTTCCCCTTTTCTGATTTGTTTCACTCCACAGCTCTCGTTTCCTACCCTCAGACAGTAGTATGCGATTCCTCATGCAGTTCAGCAAAGGGATGCTCAAAATCCTGCACCTGGGGAGGAACAACCCCATGCAGTCGTATATGCTGGGGCCTGACAAGCTGGAAAGCAGTTTGGCAAAAAGGGACCTTGGGGCATCCTGGTGGACAGAAAGCTGAATGTGAGCCAACAGTGTGCGCTTGTGGCAAAGGGGGCCAATGGGGTCCTGGGCTGCATTAGGAGGAGTGTTACCAGCAGATTGAGGGAGGTGATCCTTCCCCTCTGCTCAGCACTGGTGAGGCCACACCTGCAGTACTGGGCACTGCTCTGGGCTCTTCAGTAGAAGAGAGATGTGGACATACTGGAGAGAGTCCAGCGAAGAGCCACTAGGATGATGAAGGGACTGGAGCGTCTCTCCTGTGAAGAAAGTGCTGAGAGAGCTGGGACTGTTCAGCCTGGAGAAGAGAAGGCTCAGAGAAAACTTATCAACATACATAAATACCTGAAAGGAGGGTGCAGAGAAGATGGAGTCGGGGTCTTTTTAGTGGGGCCTGGTGACAGGACAAGAGGCAATGGGCCTGAAACACAGGAGGCTCCATCTGAGTGTAAGGAACACTTTCTTACTGTGAGGGTGATATAGCACTGGCACAGGTTGCCCAGAGAGGTGGTGAAGTCTCTGACCTTGGAGATATTAAAAACTCATCTGGACTTGATCCTGGGCAGCCTGCTGTAGGTGGCCCTGCTTTAGCAGGGGATTTAGATGAGATGACCTCCAGAGGTCCCTTCCAACCTCAACCATTTTATGCTTCTGTGATTCTCGCATTAGATTTGAAAACACCCTTTGTTTCCTTCTCTTATTTGATATGCTGAATGGCACCACAGGACCTCACCCAGGTTGAGGTGCTGGGTAACTACTTCCCTCGGCTTCTGTTTTTTTACCCGTAAAAGGGAGATAAGACCTCCTACTTACCTCAGATAATTAGTTAATTAATTTCTTTCACACTTTGAAAACAAGATGGCAAAAATACTTGTCAAAATGCAGAAGACCATCAATGACTGAGGTTAGAAACATTCTGATATAACTTACATTTATGTGTGTGAAAAATAAGGTCATGCTTACCTATTATAGATATATCTTGCTTGGAAAACTGTTTTGGGTTCAAAATGACCACAGTTTACTTGCTGTCAAAGTGGATATGGAAGAAAAATCCACAACCCGAAAACACTTCACTTGAGGTTTTGTCATCTTAAATTCCATTTTTTTTGTGTTTACCCAAGCTGAATGATGACCTCAGGCTTCAGAGCTGAACTTTATGATGACAGGGCATGCAAACACTGTAGTGACCAGCACAGAGCTGATGATGTAGTTCAACACTGTCTTGCTAAACATGCCAGAAGGGCTGAAAAAGCCCGGCTTAGTTAGGATAGACAATAAGCTGCTGACAGTAAGAACTGATATTAAGGGACCATTAATATCTGGTTGAACTCCCCTTGCCAGGGAAGAGGGGCCAGATGCTGGATTGCGGTTTTGTAACTAGTTAGTGCTGACTAAGGTTGCTGTTGGTGGCATTCTCCTTGAAGATAGGTCTTTTTGCATCTGGTTAGGGAGTAGCGCTTGGCTGCCTTGAGCCCACCTGGCCACTAGTCAGTTCAGGCTGCCTCCTAGCTACCTCCAAAATAATAGATGGATCTGAAAGATTTTGACTATTTTTGCTGTGGATAAAGACACAGCTTTGCTCCTGCTGGTTAATGGTGTGTGTTTGTGGAACAACTGTCTTCTAGTGACTGCCAGACTAGAAAAGACTGGAGTGCAAACTGGCTGATTTCTTATTTCATGGCTGTGGACTATTTTATGCAGCTTTGTACTGTGAAATATGGGAAACCAGGCTTAGCCAAAAGTGAGTTGCTTAGCAGACGCTTGCTGTCATACAAATTAGCCACAGCTTTTGCGTCTTGGAGTGCTGCCAGCAGAAAGCTAGCTATTGCATTAAATGTCTACTACCAGTCATGATCTAAACTGAAAGCGAGAAGATTAATCGCTGTTCTAGCATTAGTGCTTTTTGCGGTGTTAAACATGTTTTTCGTCTTTAAACCCAAACCATAAAATACTTCTCTGAGTTTCAAATCAATGAGTGTACGGGAAGAACAGGAAAAGCTTTAATTTAGTGAGAGAAAGTATCATGCATGTATAGGAACTATCTTGATTTAAAGTGGAAAGGGAGGCTAATTTTGTTAGTGGTGCCCATCTGCTACGTAACAATACCTTCAAAACTATAGCTTAAATAAATATATGTCTTAAAGAGTAGATGCAATAGATTTGAGCTACTAGTGGAAAAAAAGTAACAGCATCCAATAAGCATCTTCTTTGACTTTACTCTTCCTCAACCAAGATTTTTAATACATAATTGTACTAATTTAGTTTGACCAATGAAACACAGTACTTTTTCATTCCCTAAAAATAGTTCCCTCTGAAATTTTCCTGAGTTGTGAAGTTCTTAAGAAGTAACTCACTTGAAGTAAACAACTGGCATTTAGGAAACATACTTTAGTAAGTTCCTGAGGGTATAAGGTTGCTTTCAGTCATTGGTGTCCATTATGAGTGAGGGATTTGTCACCAAAAAGAGTGTTTTGAATTCAGTTGGTAACCCTGATCGTTCACACTAATGCTGCTGACTTCTGTTTGTTCTGTTCTCTGTAATCCTTCTTCTTAGCCAAGCTCAGTATCATCAGGGCTTTCATTTCATGAGTTACTAAATGATGGCTAGAAACACTACATCAAAGAAATGTTTGTGTTTCTTTTGGAGGTTTAGCCTTCCTGGTTGATGAGGAAAATAAGAAATTTTACCCAGGCTCCCCAGAAGACAAATGAAAAATCCTGAAAAAAAAAAAAAAATCTGTTTAGTTCAATTCAGGATTTTGCAGGGGAGGAGATATCAACACCTTGCTGGTAATTTAGCAGTACTGCTATTGGTAATACTGTCCCTGTAGTGCAGCAGCACTATTTGGAGGAGGAATACAAGAGCCACAAGCAGCTGCCATTTACTGCTTGGGTGTTGTTGGAGTGCTTGTGAGTGTGTGCTGTGACCAGCAGATGACTGCTGATCCATTAGCTCTCTGCCTGAGAACAGCTGCCCATATGCACTGGTGCAGTAATTCTTTCTGGATGAGACACAGTGTTAGGTTTATTCTTAATCCTTACAGGGGTGCCACAAGGATTTCCTCATGCTTTTCTTGCAGCATTTACACTGGTGTGTAGAGTTCAGAAAAGACCTTCCTTCCAAGGGCTACAACAGTGATTTTCTGTTTCTCTTCTGCAAGGGAATCTGAAATGCAAAGGCCAAATAGTAATGTGTACTTGCCTAGAAATAATGTGCTGAGTTTGTAACTACTGGAGAAAATAATTTGGCACATAGTTATTTCCTTGTACCTCCCTAGCACCAAGAACAATTAGGCACCAGCTGAAGACAGTGACTGCCAAAAGCACATTTGGATGAGGTGGGTGTTTCTGGGTGGTACAGTCATGCGTTAACAAGTGTCACTGCATCACTAAAACAAAAGTATATTTGTATCCTCAAGCCCTTTGTAGGGATATGCCATCCTCAAGAGGAAAGGACACCAATAAAGCATCTGGCAGGGAGGAAAGGCAAAGAAATTAGTACAGGATAATGAGGTGTATTTAACTGCTTGCTGTTAGCAAAACCAATCCACCTGAACTGGATATAGTGTTCACAGCTGCTTCAGGAATCATTCTCTGTGAAAGCTGAAGTGGGAGCAGGTCAGCTGCTCCAAGTCCAGTTCTCTGGGTATGAGAAGAAATCTGAACTGATGGGTGGGCAGCAAACAACAA
Organism: Ibidorhyncha struthersii; assembly: GCA_013398815.1. NCBI lineage: Eukaryota > Metazoa > Chordata > Aves > Charadriiformes > Charadriidae > Ibidorhyncha > Ibidorhyncha struthersii. The sequence goes on along the minus strand of VZSZ01003173.1, from coordinate 769,471 downwards.
CAGGGAGGGCAGCTGCAGCAGGCATAGGGATCCAGGAAGCTTTCTGCAAACCCTACAGGAGATGTAAACGCTTTCCTTGCAACACACACACACACACACAGAGTCTTCTAATAGAGATTAGGAAACCAGACATAAATTTTTATATTTGCTGAGACTGAATTCTCACAGGGCACAGAGCTACTTGCAGAAAATCTTAGCTCCAGTGCATAAAATCTTGCTCCCTCTTGCTCCTTGAATCCAGCGCTAAGCTCCAGTGGATGCCTGTGTACCTCGTGGGGAGGGGAAAGCAGCATCCCTCAGAAATCTATGCATTCTATGCATTTTGAAAGAGGAAATAAATTTTTTTCTGAACACATCACACGCATGGATAAATGCTAGAGATTAAATGATACCGTGTGGAGTTGTGTGATAAAGTGTTTGGCACAGTGGATTCTGTTAGAGGATGAGTTGCAGTCAGACACCAAGAAATGATGGTCCACAAACCGCAAGTGCTTTTAATAGGATAACTCCCCGCTCGTTTGCTTAGATTTTGTGTAGTTGCATCTTCCACCACTGGGGTGTTGAAGGGTGAGCAGATGCAGCTCAGTGAAAATGATACAAAAGAAACCACCCTGCATCTTGAGAAATGTTTAGCAGCTTAATTAGATTCAGAGTATAATACTGTTAACAGTGCATAAATGACAGCTATTTTCTGTTTATCTACATAGCATCCCATTCTTTGAGCTTTACCCATTATTATTTAAATATGAGTATTTTAAGTATCTTTTCTCCTCAAAAGCAACCCGTATTTTTTCTTCCAATTTGATTTCACAACATATTGTCAAACTTCTTACATGTAGGAGGATAAACAATATACTCTACCCTCCAGTAGTCATAAAGGGAGAAGCAGGGGGAGAGGAAGCCCTGTCCCTACATATCCAGTGTTATGACTCAATACTCGGGAAACATGGGGAACAGAGGTCTTTGTTCTGAAATGTTTCAGTGGGGTCTTCTTTGCTGTCTTCTGCTAATCTGCTAATCCGTTTGGAAAGCTGAATTCCAAAGCTCTTTCTGGAGACAGTAGAGCACAGCTGATGTTTAAAGCAGTTTGTTTTTTTTTTCAGCATAATACAGCCATTGCCAAGGTCACGGGGCTGCAGAGGCTGTGCTCTGACTGCAATGGTAGTAAAGTACGGTAGCTTGCACTGAGCATGAGCCAAATTCCATTCTGTCGCATCCTAGTCTTCAAAATTTAGCTGCGCTACTGCTGCACTAGAGCTACATGGCATGACAAGTGAGCTTTCCATTAGATCCCTGGCTGGGTTAAAATCAACAGTAAAGCAAATGCACTGTTTCTAGTACTTCTGAATGGCTTCTCATTTGGACCTTGATGTGAAAGCAGAATACTGTAAGTTGCAAGTGACAGAAACAAATTAGTTCAATATCTCATATTTCAAACCTCGTCATCTTGCAAGAAACACCTCTGACAGCTGTTGTGTCAGCTGGTAGCTAGTGAGTGAAATACAAAAATTATTAAATTCCAGAGTTTGTAATACATGGGAGGGAGAGGGGGAGAGAGAAATGACAGTGATGGCTTCTTTCTGTGTTTTCTTGTCTAATGCAAAGTCTCTTGGAAGAGCAGCTGCAAAGACCTTTCCCAAACTAAGGGTGTGCATAGTGGTCTCATGTTTCAGCTTCTTTTTGATGTCCCTAAGCTGCTGGCCCACGAGCCTTTGCAGGAGGCTGCTGCTGCTGACAACGGGGTTTGTAGTTCCTGTAAGGAGCCTCAAGTCCTTATTCTTGCTAGAGAGCATTGAATGGCTGGTAATGAATTCAAAGCCGGGGTCTTAATGACACAGCCTGAATTTGTTTGCCCTGAAAAATGCACAACCCATCCCTGGATTCAGGTGTGGCTCTCAGCAACTCATCTGCACTCTGGGGTAGATGCCCGCTACTCTCTTAGTACCTTTAGCTGGTGGCAAACTTGCACTGCTGCTTTTGAGGCAAGGGTTGTTCTTGCGCTCATTAGTGCTGTGGCTTGGCATCTAGAGCATGTAAATCAAGGTTGGTCAAGGTGGCATCTTTGAGACCTTAGAAAGCAGCCCACAAAGGGATTTGTTCATTGTGGTTATCTTTGTCTGAACCAGCTGGCCAGGGCTGGCTGGAGTGCTTACAAGGTCCTTTTAGCTCTTCTGGGACTGGGGACATGGACTAGATGCTCTGGGGGAAAGAGGGGTTTAGAGGTGCCAGCCAGTAAGCATCCCACCGGATTCTCTGCCCAGGTGTGCACTGCAGACTGAGGTTGCTCTCCCTGCCCTTACTGGAGAAGCTGCTGCACAGCCTTTTCCAGAGACCCATGCTGCCAGCACTGTGGTCAGTCTGCTTTCTCACATCCTTGGAAAGAGAGTGCACAGCCCTAGTGCTGGAGGCAGTCGAGAAAAGACTCAGGGGACATCTGGCTTCTGGGGGTGGGAGGCTGAACATGCTGAGCTGGAGCTGTCAGCCTAAGTGCTTCATTAGGTGGCCCTTAACCAAACCTCACCAAACCCACCCTCATCAGTGCTCCAGGGGGGCCCTGGCACAAACTGTGTGGCTGGGTTTGGTGCTGAGAAAGTCACAGGGGCCGTGCCTGGCCAGCTGTGTGAGATAGGGGTGAGGACATGAAGAAAGAAGTGTCTCATGTTTCTCTCCTTTCTAACATCTCCATAAGGACCAGCTGCTCTATGAGCCTTACTGTCTCTAGCCCCTACTGAAGCAGTGTCTCAGAGCACCAGGCACTATGTGTACCTGGCTCACTGGAGGTGCCCCAACTGTCTGGCTGTTTCCCTTGGGGCTATGTCCACGTCTGTCATGGGTGGGCAATGGCTCACTATGAAAATGGTGACCCATGAAAGCGCCTTGCCTGCTGCTGGGGTGCTGCAAGGGTATAATGCAGGGAAGTCCTTCATCTACAGGAGAAGGCAGGGCTGCAGCTGCACTCAGCTAATCAACACAGGGTGATGCTAGATATGTTTAAAGCTACTACCCTTTGCTGGGAATGGCTTGGCTCTATGCTGCAGGCCTGTGCCAAACTAATAAAATCATGTCTTAATTCCAAGTTGTATTTTCTAGCTTCTTATTTGCAATTAGGGTTTAAAAACTGTGTGCTGTTTTACTTAAAGTTTCATTGATTAATGAGAGTTACTTGTTTTTTTAAAAAATTTTGTTTCTTTGTCTACATCAAGTGTATATTTCCTTCATATTTAAGGTAATATCTTATGCTTCAAGCTAGGCAGCTGTGCAAATCCCAACTGGATCAGAGCCACAATATGCTACCTCTTTTTCTAGAGCAAAACTGATCCCATACGATCCATCTCTTTAAAACCTGGGCAATTTATGCTCCCAGTATGACTGATACAAAAAAGTCATAACTTAAATGCAGAGTCTCGGTGCTTTTCCTTAAATACAACAAATGTCATCTCAGTTATATAAATTTATACAGGTTAAAAAAACAATGAGTATGTTCTCCTTATATGAACAAAAGCTCTTAAAGATACTGCCTACAGCGCACAAGCTTCTGGAAGGCTTTCTTGAAATCTTCATTAAAGATTGTATAGATTAGAGGGTTAATAAGGGAATTTATATATCCCAGCCATGCTAGGAAATTAGACATGTCTTCTGAGATGTGACATCTTTCACAGGTATTAACAACTACTTCTTTTACAAAAAAAGGGAGCCAGCAGATCACAAACGCCCCCAGGATCAGACCCAGAGTAGTTGCTGCCTTTCGCTCTCTTGTGCTAGAGATTCTCTGTTTTTTCCAGGACTTCTCGTGCTTAGATTCAGACCTGGGACTCCGTAGGGTGATATTGATTTTATCGCAGTCCACCAGGGGGTCTGATGTCTTCTCCGCTGTGCTGGGCATTGAAGCTGATTTGGTGCTTCTTTCACCTGCATCCAAAAGGACTTGTCCATTTACCTCCTCCCTTACGATCCGGCTGACGCTTCTTCTGTGAAATGTCTTGGCTGCCTTGTATATCTTGTAATAAAGGATCAGAATCAAGGCCAGTGGGATATAGAAGGCGCCAAATGTAGAGTAAATGGTGAAAACAATGTGGTCGTGTTTGATGATGCATTCGTCATCCCTGCTGGTCGTCTGGTGCCGCCAAAACAAAGGCGGCATGGAGATAAAAATGGATATGATCCATACCACTGCAATCATGATGCCAGCATGCTTAGGTGTCCTTTTCCGTGCATATTCCACAGCGTCTGTGATTGCTCTGTACCGGTCCAAAGCAATGGCAGAGAGGTGCAAAATGGAACATGTGCAGCACGTAATGTCCACACTCAACCAAATGTCACACACCACTTGCCCCATGATCCAGGTCTCCTTTACAATGTAGACAATGCTGAAAGGCATCACTAGGACTGCCACAAGAAAATCTGTTACTGCAAGAGAGCAGATTAAATAGTTGGCAGGGTGGTGGAGCTTTCTTGTCACAATTATTGCAGTCATCACGAGAGAATTGATGGCTGTTGTCATTAGTGCAAGCACAGACAGGGTAATGGAAATTAGAATCTTGGATGTCACCCATTTGAACAGTTCTTCTGATGTACTGTTTTGTTCAGTTGAGTTTATTAAATCCATGTTCCCTTTTAAAGGTGATCTTTACCTGTAGCAGTTACCTGTTGGAAAAGTAAAAACATTCAGAAAGTGCATCGTCAGTCTCCAGGAAGTTGTTATTTTTGTTGTCTTAGAAGGCTATGGGCCCCAAATTTACAAGAAATTCAGACTTATCATTAGAAGTTATTCTGACTCCAGACAGAGATTTTCCTGGCTATCACTACATGGAATGCTCTGCCTCCAGAATAGGGGCCTTCTCTTTCTCCTTGGTCATGCTGTCGGGAAGGGCATGTTTCATGGCAGGGGAGAGGAGTGTGCCGTGGTGCCTGAGATGGCACTGCCCTGTGGGGTGCTGCACATCGTTGCACGGGGGAACCAGCCCTGTTTCTCAAGGAGGGCAGTGGCATCATTGCAGCCCCTGCGGTGCGGAGCGAGGACTCCTGCTAAATGCTTACTCTGAATGGATTGTAGTGGAGTCTTGAACCTGGTTAGACGTGGACAGTCTTATCCTAAAGGAAGTACTAATACTGCTTTTAGGCTAGCCCTGTCTACTCCACTCAGCAGTGCAATGACTGTTGAAAACATTAATCCACAGGAAGTAGCCGTGCTTCTTTTCTCTATATAAACTCCTTTTTCCCCATCAGTATGGGGGTCTTTCCTTGTGTGTAGATAAGCATGGGCTTTATAAGCTGGGACATAGTTTTCAAGAGAAAACAGAAATGTAACACATTGCGTTCCAAACAGGAGAAGAAACAATTGCGTGTTGAAGGTTTCATTTTAGTGCTTCCTCTTCTGCAGCTCTAAAATGAAACAGATGAATATATTTTAAAGCTTCAAATGGCTGACATTGTTCATCAAATTTTGCTATTCTATGGTTGCTGTCATAGAAAAGTGCAGAAGACTTAGATGCTAGTTGTTCTGCTAATGACTCTCTCTGCAGAAACAGTATAACTTCTCTTAGGGCTCTGCAGGAAGCAAAAAGCAGGGAAATACTGATGAAATAAATTCTCAGTTATTTTCTGGGGATATGCACCCTACTTTCTTATCAAGGAGGGTTTCTGAGCAGTCTATGGACTGCGGCTGAAGTAGGAGTTTCCAGCTTTTTAGACTAGAGCTTGTAACTCACAGTAAGAAGATGAAATTTCATCCTCTATGAGTTTTGAGCTGCAATTTCTTGTGCGTGTAAGATCTACCCGATGAACACCTAAGTGGGATTTTCTCTGACAAATTTTGTAGTGTAGTGAGCGGGTTGCACTTGTGTTGCATTGGATGCCACATGTAGGGAAATACATAAAATAAGTGAATAATTTTTCTTGTGAAAGATGGGTCTCATTAACATAACTAAAGCTTTTTGGTATTATGCTGGAGTGGCTTAAAAAGAATGTCATATACCATAGATAACCTTGGACCCAGCTCACTAATTTGGTTTGATATTCTAACCTGTGCAATACTTAATATGCTATTGACTTACTCAAAAAGTTTTTTACATTGCTTGACCAACATTTCATTGTACGGAAGAACCAGGAAAGGAAATGTATTTTACGTGGTGATATGTACAAATGCTGAGCATAATCTTGCCCTGTACATGAGCTGATTACAGCATGCGTGTGCTTTCTTTCTCTCTGTGTCCCTCTCTCTGAACTTGAAATATACTTCACACACATAAAAATAGATCTTTCCTCATGTCAGTGTCACCTTAAAACCTCCTGAATCCACAGTAATTGCTAGTTTGCAGATATTTTTGTCTGTAACTAGCTGCCTTCCAGAAAAGGAATAGGTGCATATAGTATTTTGTGGTGAATGTCCAACCTCTGCTAAATAAATCTTCATTTTTGAGCTTGTATACATACGTGGAAAAAAAAGTTAATTGGAAAAAATGAGACTTCTGTGGATATCCAGCAGTTGATCATATTTTAGAATAGTTACTCATTATGGTTAATTACCTTATAAATTTCCAGGTCTTTGGATATTAGCCCTTAATTGCAAGTAAGCAAAAAGCAATTGAGAGATAATGAAAGCTGATTAATAGCTTTTGAAAGATTATTCAGTTTGAGACCCTGGAGTAAGGAAAATAGTATGGGTGGGTTTTCAAAACTGATGTGTAGGAATAAGTAGGTTTCCTTAGTGCTGCAGTGATTTGGAGGCTCTTTATAAGAAGCACAGTGACAGAAATGTGCTTACTTGCCATGTGCAGTGATTATGCTTCTCTGTGTGGTTTTAAGATTATCAACTGGTACATTCAGATTTCATTCAGGCTGCCAGCATGGAAATACAGCAGTATTGAACATTACCACACCGAGTTTCTAGTGTACTGTCGTTAGATAACTGTGCTGGGATCTCCTGTTTGTGAGACATAACCTGTTCTTTAATGGTACCCATCTGGACATATGGAATGTTAAGACCCTCTGCTGTTGCCCTCACAGCCCCAGCAGCAGGTGTCCAGGGTGGTGCCTATGGGCTGCTGTGCAGACCGAAGAGTGTGGCTCCATCCAAGGGAGACAGCAGTACGGTGACAAGATCTGCCCTCCAAGGTGGCATCTCCCTTTGAGGTTACAGAACCATCCAGTGGGCTGTGCTGCTTGGAACTGCCAGTCACAAAGTTTGGTGGCTTTCCTGTCCAAGTGGGATGGGGATCCTCTGCTAACTGTGGTGGGAATTCGCACAAGGTTATTGAGTGATCATTAGCTAAAAATATTGTTTTATAAATATATGGAGTTTAAACACTGGCAGTATATAAGGACTGTCACTTCTCTCTCTTTTGATCACTTCCAGGATGAACTAATTCTGGATTTTCTCTTGCTAAGTTGAACTCAGTTCAGTCAGTGGCCATCACTGGCTTCTGTCCTCAGCAAGCAACCGAACCACTTTTAGGAGTATGAAGAACGATCCTGTAATCACTGCACTGGATTAGGATGCAGGAGAGCTCACTTCTGCCCCTCTGCTGTAGGCTTTCCTTGTCAATTTTTGAGAAAATTCATTAAAGTGCTTCAGTTAATTCTCTGTAAAATAGCTACAGGAGTACTTCCCTGGTAACCTACTTTGCGCATTTGTATTGCCTTCTCTTAGTAGCATGAATTACATCTTGTATGCATATAGTGCAGGGAAGATCTAATCTCAGGTGCTGTGGGCATACTGGTGTAACTACACGATGTATTTCCAGCTTGGACTTGGCTGTTATTCCCATGTGAGTCTACTGCGCTCTTGCCTGACAGAGCAGGAGCAGTCCCTCTGGCCTGTGGTGTGTGCACCTCCTTATGGCCACATACCTGACATAAAACTTCAAAATGATGCATGGAAGACTCGGAGCTCTCTTCTCTGAGCAGTGAATTTACTTTGGTGAACGAAAACAAACTTGCAGCCACGCTGAACTGAAGAGAAATCTGTATTTCAACAATTCTAGAATGAGTTCAGCAGTGACATGTAACTATTTTCAAAGAAAGTATTACAGTCCAGATGTCTTAAGGCTACTTTTGTGGAACTGGCAACTCAGTGCCCCTTTTGAAGAACTAAGCTGAATCTATCAGTTTATCTCCAATATCTCAAATTCCATGGAAGTTGCTCTTGTTGCAGTTGGAAGTGTCGTCTTTTATTATTACTGTTTCAATATGCAGCTGTTGTTGGAAAACTTTGGAAAGACTTGACACTTTGGTTGCATTATATTGTCCTGAATTTAAGATTGGTGAAAATGATATCTTGTACTTTATCATCATTATAGATCTTAACACAGTATATTTATCTATAATTGCTATTAAAATACAAGTATGATATTTCAGTCGACCCATTAAAATGTTAGCCTTTGATTGCTGAACAAGAGCCCTGTAAACAAAGGAAGCTGCTGTTCACCTAAGATAGCATGTCTGTTATCTTGGATACATGAACAGTATTTTTGAGGAATTAGCCACTTCTACAAATCTTTTTTCCTTCCCTCCCAGATATGGCATGTTAAGGTGACCAGAATGTAAGTACTTCCTTGTCTGTAAAAGCACATATATCATCCTACTGATCTTGTTTAGCAGGCATGGGGGAAAATGTCTGTGCAGCCTTATCACAAAAGCAAACATTGAATTTGTCTAGTGGCCACTCAAAGAAAAGGGAATATTGTTGGTATCTTCAGTTTTGCAGGAGCATGTGTATATGTTATTAAGCCCATAACCACCCATTTGTGTCTGAGATTTACAAAAAAGTAATAAGATTGATTTTGTTCAATAGGATTAGGCTGTGCTTCCAGATTTGGAAAACAAAACTCCTCTGCCTTTGAGTAAACCTGGAGAATACAGGTGGCTGGAGAAACATGGCGGGGAATGCCTTTGGGAAGGTGTCCTGCCTTTGGGGGTTCTGAATTTAGACTGAATTGCTAGAAGTTTACAGCACGTGATTTTTGGGCCTGGTTTGTTTTATATTGCTTTAAGTACTGGCAGTGAGAAAACTTGATTAGAGTTTAAGTACTGCTTTTGAATGCAAGTTTTCTGAGTGTGCTGGGGGTGTGTGTGTTTGCTTGCTTTTCTCCATGTGGGTTCTGTAGCAAAACGTGTCTTTAATTTAAAAACAGCAACAGTACTCAGAAAGCAAAAAGAGCAATGGATTGAACTAAGGGTATTTAAATTGCTACAGACAGCAATAACAGCCTTCGTACATTAAGTAAATACGAAGTTGTGCCAGTGGCACAGGTGGATCTTGCCTGTCTCTCTCACTCAAACAGGCTTCAGCTGGCTTTGAAATGATGAAGTGTTTCACCTTCACCTGCTAGCAGGATCCCTTGCTCTGTTGGCCAAACTGATCTGTAAGCCAGTTAGAAAAGCACAGCTTTCTTGCTCTAGTGGAAACTGATCCTACAAACTTATTTTCCTGATGAAAGGGAAAACTATACTTGTTTTTAGCTATCCTGTTTTTATCACCTCTTCCTGTATAGGCTGACCAGATACTTTGTGGAGGTAAGACTAAAATAGCCATAGAAGGATTAGTAGTTACAAGTACCAGCCTTGCTCACGAGCTAAAATTGCTTCTGAAACCAATATTTATGAGCTTGTAAAAATCGTTCCTGATATGGCTGTGTGTCTTTAGATACCAACCATGTGATATACAAGTGACAATTAGTTTAGTAATGCTCCATCATATTAAATATGAGTAGAGGAAGATAATATTCTTTTGGGTTAAACAAATTTCTTTAAGAAGGGTAAGTTTGTACTTGGATCTGATAGGGGATGTGTCAAGCCTGAACCCTACAATCCCAACAGATGTGGAAGAGGAGAGGAGTGCTTTCACTTGATTTGTAGCACCCTGTCCTTAAAATTTTCCTCCTAATAACTCTTTCTAAGGCTCCTAAAGCTACAGTGCATCCCCTGGGACAAAGCAGGGGTGACTGGCAGGTTTGCAAGAGAAATTACTTGCCAGCTGAAGGCAGCTGCTGCAAACCTGCCATTCCTGGAATGCAAAGTAGATGTCTATCAGCAGTTTGAAGCGCAAAGCAGAAATCACAAGGTTGCCAGCTTTCCGTACCTGGTCTGCATTTCTGTCTGCATCCTTAAAACTACTCTTCTTTTCTTCATCTTTTTTTTTTTTTCCCCTCTGTATCTGCTACTTAACTAGGAGGTAGAGTTATTTCTAGTTATTAATCTGTCAGCAAATATTTGTATACACATGCTGAAGTAATGCTTCGTCTTCCCTGTTTTGTGTGGTACTGTCTCAGTCCATGGGACTGGGCACGTTCTGGACTGAAATGTATTGGTAACCTGGAGGAATATCTCAAAAACTGTTTAGGTTTTGCTGTTTGAGTCTCCGTTAACCGGAGCTATCACTTCCACTTGTAGAAGGTCACAACAGACCTGTTCTAGAAACACGAACCACAAATAACGGTAAAATCACAGATAAATCAATTGAACTAATATGAACTGAAGATAATACAGAATTCTGCCTCCCAAGTAACCCTCAGGAGAAGCATGGGTAAATTGACAGGCTTTGCAGCGTGCCCTGAATATTAGTATAACGCATGAAGGAAACATATCTGAGAGTCCTGGAGAATAGGTGCCTCTAGCTTAGAGATGCACAAATCCTTTTTTTGCCTGAGCACAGGCCCTCTGATTTCTTACAGAATGGCAAAGAACAGTCCATTTCTGTGCCTCGAATGCAAGGCACAGAAGTTGCGTAGTAAACCTGCATTCGATGCTTTTCTTAGCCATGTTACAGTCTGAGAGTCGTTGTGTTGGCAAAATGATACGCTGCAGCATGTTTGGTGTCAGGCACAACAAAGATGATGCTTGCTTTAATTTTCTGGATGGCTCTTTAAATTCTTTCAGCCAACAGAAATAATCCCAAATGGCTAAAATGACAAAGTCTGTCAGACTTAGCCTGAAAGTTACCACCCCATATGTCTGCTCTGTCGTGTTATTGCTCCTGGAGCAAAATAAACAGGAGGGAGGTAGTGCTTCCACTGAAGCAGCTGAAATACAAAGTCTAAGGGCTTGCTCAAGCTGCCAGGGAAGGTGAACTTGCCTTCTGCCGCTGGATGTTGGCAAGAAAGGTGCAAGCACCAACTCTGTCAGGACCAGAACGAGGGCAGTAATCTTGAGCAAAGGGATAGAGTGAAGCTTCTGTCCTCATCTCCCTGGTGTAATTAACTCGCCTTCGTGTTTCCTACTGAGGCTGTGTAAGTTGCAGCGTGCTGGCTGTGACTCCTTTGACACATCTCCCTCCAGGAGGCTTTGGTCCTTGCTTCATTACATCATGAGCATTACCAAGCGCTCTGTGATTTCCAGTCTGCAAAATAGCGGCCTCTTCAAGCCCAAACCTGACAACCCCACATAAGGGGGATTCCCGTGTCTCTGTCACAGGGGGGCAGCTCCTTGCCTCCTGCATGTGAAAGATGTCACTGCAGTTCCTGGGGAGGTACGGCTTGAGCTAGCTTTAAAGTCAGCCAGGTAACCATGAGCTGAGTGCTCAGCAAAACCTGCCTGGGAAGCGGTGGTGCTGCATAAGTGGGATTGGTCTGTGATGCACTCCTTCATGCCTTTGCCATGTTCTCTACTTGCATCTGTTGGGCTGCAGCGTAGTCCTGTGCTGCTTGTCAAGCCTGCCTGGAGGATACCTCCCCTGCTTATTGTCATCATATCTGTAGCAACTGCTGCATTTGCTTATATGGAAGAATGATGTTCGGAAAGTAATTATGCATTCCTTGCTGCTTCTAGTGTTGAAGTTGAGAGATTGGTTTTTTGTCTCCTTTTGGAAAATTAGTCACTCATCTGTGTTTGCTCTTTATTTCATGTCCCTCTGCCATCTGTTTTAATCTAGCTGAGGGGGATGGGAGGGAGGCAGGCAAGCCAGCTTCTCAGCCAGCCCTCTGGGAGGGAGGGAAGGAGGAGCAGCAAGAACCGCATGGTCCGCAGGGTGACAGACTTGCTTATATAAAATGGTAAGCGTGCCTCCCAAATGCAGCTTCAGTTGTTGGGTGACTGGAAAGTGAACCTGTTATGAATTTGATCATTTTGCCTGGAGAAAGGGAAAATTTCAGACCCATATTCATAATTTTCCAGTGGAGATGGCAGTGATTTATTTCTATAATTCCTTAGATGAAGGGATTAAATTTCTTCTCTTATTTGAGGCCGGTCTGAATCCCTAGTCCAGAGCTCTCAGGACAGTGATCTCGATAGTTGCCTCTTATATTGCTGTGGTGTGGAAGAGCCCCAGAGGACCAGGTCCTGGAAAATAATGCTGCTTCCTGCTGTCTCTTTTGCTGCTGCTGTTCTGAGCTGTATAAATAACTATCTGTGAGAAATGAAGTAGTGTCTGGACACCCCATCCCCATATGTGAGCTCTACAATGAGCAAAATAGTACCTTCGTGATGGCAACCATTCTATACAGACAGACAAAGTCCCGTGTAACCATGCGGCCAATGCCCTGTCCTTAGAGGCACATATCCCTTTGGATGGGTGGTCAGGATCTGAACTTGGACCCTCTATATCATGGGTGTGCCACTCACTTCCTATCCCTGCTCTTTGGCACCCATCCTTAATTTAGTTTGCATCTAACAGCCTGAAAAGTTCTATTCAACCAAAAATTCCTGTATTAGGAAAAGACACTTAAATTTTATTTCAGTTCTGTTGAAGAAAAAGCAAGGCTTTTGTTTGCTTGTTTTTGTTTCAAGTTTTTCTTTGGATTGGCAAGTGAATGAAAGTGACTGTTCACCCATCTCTCTATATAATTTGTACAACTAGTTTCACACTGTGCAGGAGTAGCTTGCTTTCATGATTAGCAACTAAATTTGTACAGCAAGGTGAAAATGCAGAATGGCTTTGCTTGTGTTTCAAAACACTGCCTTTCAGATTAAGGGCTTGAAGCCTGTGGGAATCAAAAAGCAGCATTGGAGCAAGGAGGTTGGAGGTAGTTTTACTTCCTTTGAATGGTAATAAAATGCAGCCTTGTTTCTGCTGCTTCCTATTCATCCTTATGCTTCGGGGCCATGTGTTCTTTGCCAGCCCTCTGAAAACACATGTGCGTGCAATTGTAAGTCACAAACGTTTTTCACTGATACAGCTACCTCTGAAACTCTATTACAGGGAGGAGTTAAACTTTTTCTTTTTAAAAAAATATTTCCTGTTAATAGGCATTTTGGTGGAATAGCTCCTGTATTACCTGACTTCTAAGATAATTTGGGCACCTTATGTCTTAGTTTCTTGGGAATTTTGTCAGGTTTTTTTTTTTTGGTCAAATTTGTGCTTTTTATTATATAATTACTGTGAAAGCTTTTATTCAGCTGGAAAAAACTATCTTGTTTAGTCCTGGACAGTAACAAAAAATAAAAGTCAATATCTTCAAATATGTGTCTGGAAAGGATCTCTATTTCAATCTACAATGTAAGAAAACATCATTTTCAAACTATCACTTGGGCCAACAGTAGGATATTTATTTTTCTGCTCTGTGCTCACCAGGGCAGCTTTGAGGGAGAGTTGGTCTCCGAAGAGTTTGTTGGAAGAGGAGTGAAGGTAATGCATCAGTGTGCTCTTCCTTTGCAGCAGGGGTTCTGTGTGACACAAGAACAGTACAAGTCTATGGTTAATCACTTACAACTTGGAAAGGTGGCAAAATTCACATAATCTTCCATCTCATCTCTGCCTAGTTTTTGGAGACTGATGCTTTTTTAGAAAGAATATCTTACTGCATTCTCCCCAGTGTCTTTCCCTGTACTGCTTTTCACTGTGTCATTCTAGTCCTCATCTGATCATCTCACAGACTGAAGGTCTTTCCCTACATCTTGTTATCCATACGTGATGGGATAACTCTATGAGATAGTAAAATTTAATTGGCTTTGCACTAAACAGCAGTTCTCTAATATCTTCTTTATCAGGACTGAGCCAATTCAGGCTGTTTCCTTTGAATGATGTGCGTGTAACCCTGGCCAAGAAGTATTTTAAGCAAAACAAAGCACTCCTTAAAGTTGTTGGGTTTGGAAGCGGGAGGAAAATCAAAAGCATCAACTTTTTAGCGGAAGTAGAACTCCAAATGTTTTTTTTCCAATCTCCTTGGGAAAGACAGAGAGGAAAGGATCTACATGCTGCCAGAAAACCAGGCAGAACTTGTTGAAAGCTTTCTCAAAGTGATGCATCCGTGGGAAAGGATTTTGTTGTGGAGGGATGTTTGTTTTTTCCTTCGGACAGTGCTTTTCTGTCAGATGGTGCCAGGCTGCCTTGCCCTGATGATTTCCACCAGTGAACAATGGCAGCTCTAGGGAGAGATCTTGTAAAGGGTAGGGGAAGGGCAAGTGCAAGCTCCTGCGCTTTGCCCGGGTGGCAAAGGGACCTGGGCCCTGCTGTGTGCAGAGGGTGCCACCACTGCATGGAGAAGAACATGCCGTAGGGGAATGGCACAACAGACCCTGTCCTTTCTGAAACGCCAGCAAACTGCAGACCCCCAGGAAGCAGTGAGCGTGGGCTGTGGAGGGTGGTCTTGTTAAGGTCTGCAATGCACAGAGTCTTTCTTGAAACTGCTATGCAAAAGCTTAGCATGGAAAAAGTGAACTTTGAGAGCACAGGTGGAGCTTCAAACAGGCAGGTGGAAATCAGGGGGAATCTTACTGAGTGGATCTGAGATGCTTGCCCAGGAAGGTCCTGTATTGGAGCTGTTGGATAAAATTTTAACCTGGGTATCTGCCCAGGAGTTTTCATTTTAGAAGCAGTAACTAAACTGTCCTCAGGTCAGGCTGGCTAAAGTTGCTGTGGTTGGACTGACTCGCAGTGGACTCAACCAGTGCAGTGTGGCACTGCGTTAGTCTATAGAGAACCAAGCTATTAGCCTCCTTCATCGGTAAACAGAGACTCCTGTTGGTAGAGTTCACATAGTGAAGGAGCAGAGAGGTATAATTATACAGTTGAGACTGATGCTTCCTAACTGGCACTGCAATGTTTTTCAGATGTTTCTACTAAGATTTATTTATTCACCACTGTGTATACTTAGGTTGGGGGCTATCTTTCCAAAATCCAGATTCTGTGCCTTCAAACTTAGGTCTGTACCAAAAAGGACATGACTTTTGCTCTACTTTGCATGGGGTGCTGGAGTGCTGGTAGTATGAAACATAGAGCCATTCTTGTATGTGCCTTCTCCTGAGGCAGAGTATTAATGTGGGCAGGCAGCTGGTCAGGCTCTCCACGAGCACCACAGGAAACTCTTCTCTAGGGAGTGTATCTTTCAAAGGCACGGGGTACCAGATACCTAGGAAGTCCTCGCTTGCTGCTTTCATATGCTTTTCCAGTTGTGTGGCATTTATTTATTTATTTATTTATTAAAGGATTTAAATCCTAGCATTGACACAACTGAATGTTTTGGTCAGGAGAGTTTAGTTCATTCAGTGAATTGGCATAAGTGCTAATGGCAAAAAAAGCATTTGTTCCAGGCCTGTATAAACCATCTACATCTGAGATCTGGGATGCAGCTATGCTGACAAAACTTCTCCACTGGAGACTGGGCTTTAGCTTTCCTCCTTTTCACAGTTTCAAAATACTCTGCAGCTCCTGAGCATGCCGTTCTCTCTACTTCAGTTTATTACTGCATTGCAACATGATCCCCTTTAAAAGTACCAGTATTTAGAAAAAATAAGTCCTAGGACAGCCCACATAAAATCAAGTGTGTGTTGAGGAGAGAGCTGTGGAGATAGGGGAGAGTGCATCAGATGGGAAAGTTGGGGGGAGAACTTGAGGGAGTGGAATGCCTGGGGAGGAGGAGTGCTGGAGTATCCCCTGCATAGGACTTCCATGCGTTTATATCATACGCTGCTGCTGAATTGCATTGAATGTATACAAATACAGTAATTTCTTTGAAGAACCAGGATGCCAAATAGCACATCCATGCAGTGGAAATCAGCATTTGGGATTTCTGAGCTGTCTGAGCAAGCTGGCACGTTTGCTTGGCTCTGTGTGGGCTGCTGCGGTGAGGATGGGAGGGAGGCAACCTTGGGGATCTCAGCACCACGTTTTGGCAGCGAACAACTGTTTGTGGTCAGCTGGCATCACAGCTTGCTGAATAATTCCTGGAAACATTTGGCCTTAGGTGTATTTTTAGGGGTACACAACTTTCAAGAAAGCTGGTAGCAGCAGGACAGTGTAAAAATGTATCCAAACACAGAAACAAGGGTTTAGCTTCCCTAGGAAGCTTTCTGGATGTCAGGTTTCCTGTTGCAGAAGCTGTGATTACTAAATAAGGTCTTAAGCTCTCTAACACTTTGTGAACTCATTTTCATTTCTGATTAGGAAAATAACAGACTGTCACACACAACTTTTTTTCCTTTGCGCAATTCTGATGTAGTTGTGACACTTGACATGCAGCACAGATGACTGAACGGCTTCTTAAAATTTAAGCAGATGATTCAGAACTAATTATGAAAGACAGCCTCATTGTTGTCCCAGGAGTTTAGTACAGACAGGAATTGTCTAACAAGGTTATCCAGCTTCAATTGATCCCCCAAACTTCTCATTGATAAAGCAGCTAAATTATCTTGAATGATAAGGCTAAGAAACTATTTCTAAACAAAATTTCAAAGGTTTTTTACTGTTGTTTTTTTTTTTCCTCTTGAGAATCTGTTGATGTTGTCTTCCTAAGATCTTTTAAAACATACTTTTGTGGTTATGAAAGCCTTCAGTGCTGTAGAGAAGTTTAGATACTACTTTATCCTAGGGGTGCTTGTAGACAGCACTTCAGCTCTGTTTCCTGGGTAAGGAAAAAGTATATAGTTCCTAAAAGATAGCTTTGTTCAACTCTCTTTTGATCTAGATTATAATACTAACATAAAGAAGCAGTAATTCTAGCAGTTGTTTTCTCCATAACTTGTATGCTGAGAGAATGAAATTTGTCTTTTTGTACAATAAGAACATTTCTTGGGAATTTTGGTGCATACTTGCAATGTATTTCAAAATATTTCACAAGAACTGTTTAAAAAAAGGTGTTTTACAGTACTTGCACATGGCAACATGTAATATTAATTTGGTGGTGAAGAGAAGCATTAAGCTGGCTGCATCTAATTGCCCAAATCCGCAGAAGGCACATCAATAGTCTGAACTGCTTTAGGAGAGTTCAAAAACCTCCAGTGGATTCTCAGCAGTTGTAGGCTGTCTATGGCCCCTGTAGTTCCTGAGAGAGAGAAGGATTATAAGATATGCTTTCACATAATAACATGGTAAAAGGTAGGAGTAAAGGACAGAGGCAAATGGTTAATGTACTGATCTGCAGAGACTGGAAGAGACCAGGAAAAATCAAAGGCAAGCCATGGCTTCTGAAAGATCTGGCTTGCTTGTTCTGTATGGGAGCATCTTTATGCTTAGCACTGTTGGAAACACCGAATTCCTTTCCCTGGATTGCTTACAGCCCAACTCTAACATTGGGGGAAGTTGGAGGATTTAACTATGGAGTATAGCATGAGAAACTACTTTTCTGCCAGGAGACTGGAAAAGACCAAATTATGACTTGGAAGCTCTCTGCTAAAATGCCTTTTCAGTTGTACCCTTTGAAGCTGTTGAAATTTATGGAAAGAGGCTTTTAACATTCTGACAGCAACATACTGTTGACAAGTAATGAGAAATATAGTATAGGGTCTCACATTGTATGCCCTCATGCAGGTACACATGTATATATTGCATTGTATTTTTGCCCATCAGATCTATGTTTTCTATTTTAAGAAGTCATTATTGAAAAGTACATTTCCTTAGTGTTCAGAATGAGTCTTTGCTCTTTGAAGCTGAAGAATATTTTAATGTTAACTCTTCTGGAAAGAAGCAATGAACAGGTTCAGGCAAGCCTCCACATTTGTATAGTCCCTTGTTTCTTTTTCTAATTTAAATTTCTTCTATTGTTAGCCACTAAATGATAACATAATATTCTCTTTGCTTCTTGATTCATGATCTTTAGGATGTAGCTAGGTCATATATGTCAAACATTCCCCCTCATAGACCCAAGGTTTAGAGGCTTTCTTAAAAAGCTACAGATCCAGCTACAGGTAGTTATATACAAATACACAAAGAGGGTGTTCTCTCTAATCAGCCGACCTGAGTATCTACAGCTTCAAGTAAAGCTAGCAAGCCTGAGGAGAAATAGCCAAATCACTAGCTGGTGATACTAATTTTAGATGGCCTGTCCAGCTACATCACAGCACCTTTGTAATACAACATGTATTGTAGCAAGTTCTGAAAAAGACCACTGGGCTCAAGCCATTACAGAATG
The DNA here is from genome assembly GCA_013398815.1 of Ibidorhyncha struthersii. NCBI lineage: Eukaryota > Metazoa > Chordata > Aves > Charadriiformes > Charadriidae > Ibidorhyncha > Ibidorhyncha struthersii. The sequence continues at coordinate 751,193 of VZSZ01003173.1, read as the reverse complement.
TGCTCGAGACGGTCCTTACGTAAGTCCTGTGGTACACGGGCTCCCTCTCCCATGCTTGAAGATTCAAGTCCTGAAGATTATGCTGTGGTTTCTTTGGAGCATGCACTTTCAACAAACCAACCAAAACACAAAACCAAACACCAAAGCCCACCAAAAAAAACTACAAAAAAAAAAAAACCACAAAACAAAAACAACCAAACCAAACCAAAAAAAAACCAACACAAAAACAAACCAGGAGAGGGAGTTTGTGAGCAGGCAATGATATGTCAGGTAAGGGAGCCAGTGGAACCTCTTCCTGTCTGATGTGGCTGGGAGCTACTGGAACTTTATGCTCACTTATTTATACGACTAGAGTATGCAGCCTGCATAAAAACATACTCGGCCCATCTAAAAGGGCACACAAATAAACTTTTGCCTGCCTGGCACTCCAGAGCTGTGATGTGTTGGTCGGGAAGGGGTGGTGGCAGGGGGTGCTTTGGCTATAGGTATGCGGCATGTGTGTATCCTCACCTTAGGGACTTCTGTAACCTCTGTGAGTGCCCCTGTTCCCTCCCGTGGGAAAGCTCTGTTTCTCTGCCCTAGCTGGGGCGGTGCCTGGGGGTGGCCAGGCTGTGGCTGACCTCACCATCGTCCTTGGCTTGTTTTGCCTTGCTGGGGGCTGCGGGATAGGGCTGGTTGGGGAAGGAGGGCACCACAGCACCTTGGTGGCCCCCAGCCTGGCCAGGCCACGCTGCGCCCAGGCACTGTGAGGGATGGGAAGGGATCTGCCCTCCAGCAGTGGCATTAGTTCCTGAAGGTTGTGAGTGGATACTTGGAGCTCCAGTAATACTTTCAGCCCCTGGGAGAGCGGGAGCCCCGTTGCCTCTGCTGTCAGAGCACCGTGAGCTCCAGCGCCCACTGCACCCGCTGCTGTCTGTGCCTGGGCGCTGGTGTGCGAGGGGTGCACCTTCCTCTCCACCTCCAAGGTATGGCTCCTGCTTGGCAGGAGGATAACTGAGCCCTCAGGGTCTGGTTAGTGACTTGCTATGTTAGGAAAAGCTGTTGGAACAGATGAAATGAATGTGGTTGTCATCATCTGAAGAAATCAAATATATTGTCTTGGAAGCTGTGTCTGTCTCTAGGTGTTTACCTCCGGGTTTTGGGGTTGAAAAGTTCCAACACCATGAGCTGCAGTTCCTGAGTTTGCTGTTGCTTGACCTCTACTGCAACATTTTTTATCCTTTCTGTTAATTCAGATGGATTGCTTTAAACCCTGGGAACCAATCACAATATTTTCCTTCTGCAAATAATTTATTCCAGTTCCTTTGTTCTCTCTGTTTCTGATAACGTTTCTTTGCATTAGGAGCTAATTTAGGTGATGCAGCTAACTGTCCTGAAAAAATCTTAGAATATATTTTGTTGGAAATAAAATTTCATTCAGACTGCACCTGTATTTTTTTTTCATTTTGATTACTCCGGTATCACCTGTTTTGACCACGATATTGACTTTCAATACTCTCAATTTGTTAGAAAGTATGCAGCACTGCATGGAAAAAAACCTCATAGACATAACCATTTATTAATCAACTAATGTAAATGCAAATTTTAATTTAAAAAAGCCTTATAATAAACAGCATGGGAGTTTTCAGAAAACGTGATTTGAGGTGGTGCTGTAGGAGGGAAAAATGCTCAAATGTACTGAAGTCCTCACTTCCCTATTATTTTCAGCTAGCAGTGGAAAAAATGCTGCAGACCTTTAAATGCCATGCAATTTTCTCATATATCTCAGTTGGAGATGAGATATAATGTGGAAAGTAAGTGCAGAAGAACAGTGAAGAAAGAAGCAAAGCAAAACCAACACCCAAAATAAAAAACAAACCCACAACAAACCAATCCACAAAATAAAATTTGACTACGTCTAATAAGCATCAAATATGGTACAGGATCATTAGATTAACCTTTTGTTATGATGAAAGCATTGTTGTAAGATGTGTTTCAGATGTATTTAATGGGATCAGTAGGTTTATGCTCCTTGTTACATTGACATGGATGAAGATTTTAATTTAGATAAATGGGTACCTGACATGGTCTGCTGTTTTGTTTTTTTTTTTTTTTTTTTTTTTTATATATCTGCTGCTTTTATGTTGGCTTATGACTTCTGTGATGATTAACAGCTAATTACTTTTCCTGTAGTGAGCAGTGTTGAAGTTGGATCGCAAGAAGGAAGTATGTTCTTTGTGCGGATATTACTTCTGCAGCAACATCCAGCAAGAATGATGGTGTCCAGGTGGGTAATGCATGACAAAAGCAGCTGCCTCTGCCCAACGCAGTGAACTCGGCTGCCCTTTTTGCTGGTTTGCCTCTGCCCAGTTCAGAGAACTGTGGCAAAGTGTGCCTTTTCAGGCTTAAGAAATAGATGAGTTGGTTTAAACGCTAGAGGTCGTTATTCAGATAGAACAAGTTGATATCTGTGCCAAAACTGTTTGGGGAAGGTCCCTGTTGGATGCTGGAGCAAGGCAATACAGATCAAGCAGGTGTGCTGGCACCTTAACACCTCCCTGAACTGACTTCTTTCTTCTGCACCAGGGCATCTCCTTGCCACCTGGGCATTTACCCTGCATGCCCAGGATCCTGCATGCCTGGGATACCACACACCCCGCCATGCCCAGCAGCTGGTGCCAAGCAGGGTGGTGGGTCCTTTCTGTTCCTTCGTGACCGCAAAGGTACTGAGAGATCTTGGGTGAATGACTGACTTGCGTCTCTATATGTAAAATGGATATTCCAGTACTTCTGCTTCATAAATATATTGAAAACTGTCAGCTCTGTGGATAGTCTTGGAATTGAAGGACTAAAGTAAGGAATAAAATGCACTTAGGCTAGCAAGTATCTAGTTTAAATAATCTGTTACAGCTTGCAATTGTTCTTCCTTTGGTCTGACTGTGGGCTAGTTGAATCAGAGCCATTTAATTTCATCAAAGGTTGCTCAGATGCTGTGGTGTGGAGTGCCACTAATGATCGCCAGAAAGTCATACTGCAGAGCAACTCTGAAACAACGATGCTCAGCATTTACAGATGTTAGCACGGTCAAGTGCTTGCACATTGCTCGAGGTAAACTTGTAAAGACAAGTGATTATTACAAGTTTGGGTCTCTGAAACAAACCTGCGGTGAATAGCCGGAGCCTCAGGGGACCGCTATTAGCGCTGTATTTGGGGAAGCAGCAGATCTTTCTTTCTTCTTCTCTCATCCCCACCTGGTGGGATAACGAAATGCAACGAGAAGGGGTTCTGTTCATCAGACATATCAGGCATTTTGAACACAAGGCGATTATTTCTCAGTCCACTTTCCCCAGAAATTTCCTTCCAGCTAGAAAAATAGATGCAGCCCAGCTGGGGCTCCTTGCCCTGTGACACTGACAGTATCATGCGTGTTTTTCCCTGTCTGGCTGAACACTTGCCAGACCAAAGCTTAAAGTCTGTTAGCTTTAATAGGCTTTAGGGAAAGAACTGTTTGATTGTTTCTTAATAATACATGGGTTTTTTTTTTTCAGCCTAATGTAATTAAAAATCTTTTGCTGCCATGACGCTTGTCACAGAATATCCATAAGGAGGATAGTGACCAGTCTTCAAAGTACAAGAAGTTGGTGTCTTGGTGGGTCGTCTTTAGCTAACATGTAAGACTAGAGGAGAGGTACTTGTGACCTTTTATTCAGCTGCTGTGAGTGTGCTTTCTTGAGGTTTCTGTGTGGGTAAGAAATGTGCCCTAGAAGGAAGTTCGGCTGCGTCATTGATGGTATTGTGCTAACAGAAGTCTGCAGTATAACTGTTGAGAAGAGATATCAGTTTAGGAAATCGGGGGCAGGAAATCTAGGAAATTAAGAGCAGGGGGCTTTTCATTTGCTTGACTCCATGGTATGGCAAAGTTGTTTTCCAGTCTGAAACAGAAGCTGGAATATTTGTTTTTTTGACTGCAACTGTATGTGCCACTTTCATTTTATAAGGATAAAACCAGTTATTTCTTCAGGCTTCTTCAGCTGCATGTGTTGGCTGCATTGCAGGTTGATAATATAAGTGGTGTTATAAATTGCAATGACTTACATATGGGAATAGGTCTTCTTAATATTCTCAGTTTGCCATAGACAGTGATTACTGTGCTTGCACTTTAAAAGCAGTTATGTAAAACCAGAGAAAGGTGTGTCATGGGAAAGGCAATTGCCTTTGTAAAGTTTTCATAAGCTGTGCTATTAAGTATTTATATGTGTGGTCTCAGAGCAGGTAGACTAAAAAGTAACTGCCTTTTAAGAATGCCACAAATGTTGCTTGGGACCCCTGGGAGAAGCAATATTTGGATGATTTATATATCAAAAAAGACTGATGAGCACAGGAACTTTCTTCTTACTATAGTAAAAATGTCAGTCTGTGCAATTCTAGCTGTTTCAAGCCTTTGCTTTTCATTTTAGAGTCTGTTCCCCTTTAAGACCATTTGATCGGAACATTAAAGGCACGTTCAAATCCTGTGTCCTGTTCAATCAGGGTATTTTTATTCCTATATGTATGCTACAGATGTAAGAGAATTAACAATTTGGTTGGTAGGGGGTGAGGAATCCAAATACCTCCTTCTGGACCTAGTTTTGTGTGGTTAAAAATTATGTTTTTCCAGCTATAAAGAAGATTCTAGTGCTATTGCTATAGTCATGTATAGGAGAGTTGTTTGAAAAGACAACCAAGACTTCCTATATTTATCCACTTTAGCCAAAAGGCATAGAATCAACTGCTTGCTTTTCTTAAAGCTCTCTTTATGACCACAGAAAAACTCATAAAGATCTCCTGTTCTCCATGAAACAAGATAAAGAACCTTATGTAACAATTTCTTGAGAAAGCTTTTCAACATCTAGTTGTCTTCCTGCATATTTCTAAAGGACATTTCATCTTGGTTAAATATTTAAAGCAATTGAGTATCAACCTTAGGAAATAAATTATACTTGAGTATCTAAAATTGTAGTGATTTAAAAGAATTAAGTATCGTTTAACAGTATTTCCCTCATCTGCTATGTTGCAAACACTGTGTCAAGGACTAATTTATCTGTTCAATAGTATAGTCAATACCTAGGCTTAATGGTGCCTCTGTTCCTCTAGGCCCTACTGCAATTTTCCTACCTGTACATATGGAGTTAATCAACTAAACCTTCTCTATAAAGGAGATGTAGCCCTTTTTTCAGTACCTACAATTATGATAGTAATAATAATGAGCGGCAATGGAAAAGTTGCAAACATATAGCTTTAATTATCCAGATTTTCTGTGCTTGGAGATCTGGATTGCCAACAGTACATGACACTTTAATTGGTTGGGATCTTTTTATTAACCTTTCAGATGCAGGATAATGTTAGTAACAGAGTGTCTATGATCAGGGAGAGAAATTGAGTATTTCCTGCCCCCCTATTTCCTTCCTTGTGTACTAGAAACACAGAAACTAGTGAAATTAAAGACAAGCTTTTGGCTTCTGCTTTAGCTGCAAACCAATGTGAAAAAAGAATGACTTCGTGTTCCAGGAGAGGTAGACTACGTACTGTCCTTTTGCTCTAGTGGCAAAAGTGTCTTGAGGACAAGTCGAGCTCAGTCTTCTGTTTCATAGAGCTTTTAGGATATCTTTCTGTGCAATTTGACCAAATGCTCCCATTTGGCTGTCTTTCCCCATCCATACCAATTGGCAGCAGCGAGTTGGTTACATTTCCCCTGCCAATCTCCGAACAGTCTGCAAGTAGTCTGAGCAATGAGCGCTGTCCATTAGCTCTGCAGCAGAGAATCCAGCGGCAAATAATTCCTGATGCATCTCCCAGGCAGGAGATTTTCTTTTCAGGTCCGGTGCTTCTGAGCCATAAGGCAGAAACCCAGCTTAAGTGCACTGAAAGGTTACAGATGGCCTTGTTAGCACTTGCTTGAACTGCTTGAGGACTTCTTTTGATGGAGAAAGTACAATGCAGGTCTTATGAGTGTAAGGGGGAATACTGGAAATCGCTGGGTGATTTATGAAGCCTGGAGGAACTGAGTGGAAATATAATGGGCGTCTAGGATGCTGAAAAGCCCTTTGAGAGAAGGAGCTTACCATTAAGAATGACTTACTGTTCTTAGTAGTACTTTGCATTTATAATATATTTTTTTTAATTATCTTGAAGTAATTATGATTTTACCCAGGTGTGGAACTGTAGATGAGTTTTTGAAGGGGCATGCTAGGGTTAGGGTGAAAGCACTTTGCTTCCCAGCCATCTGTTCAGGCAGTTAGAAAATGCCTGCTCTCCTGAAGCACCAGAGCAGAGTGAATTGAAGTCAAATGCTGAACCTGTTAATTGATCCATTAAAATCACCCTGCCAAAAGATGTCTCCTCCAAGGAAAGGCCATCTAAGTGCCCTAAACTTCTAAGGACATGGATTCAGATATGGCAAACCAAAATGTTCATCATGCCTTGTATAAGGCCGCAGTAATTTTCTTAGTTGCTAGTGCAACAAGAGAACAGAGTACAAATAACTTCAAGACAATTTAGCTGGTGAGCAGCTATAAACTTCTCTCCAAGTAAAGCCAGTGGAAACATTCTTTGACTAAGTACTTCTTGATGTGTTTAAGGATAAAAAGACAGAAGGAGGTCCTTGGCTTTTCTTGTACCCAAAGCAGAGGTACAGGTTGAAGGTCTCTTACATAAAAAGATGTAACTCAAGGATGTAGCTATGAAGAATAATTTTTGTAAGATTTCTCTCTGAGTCTCATTTTCTCTAGTAAGAAAATTAATTTTCCAGAAGCAAGAGTGTGGCTGAAAATAATTGTGCTTTAAAGGGCCACATTCTCCTCCTTGTCAAGTTAACTTGGTGCTTAACTAGAAAGTTGATCCTTTTTCCATTTTGGATGGCTGAAGCTAAACTGTGCCACATTTGATTTCAGTGCTGTTGGCAAGAGGTATTGTTTGAAAGCAGTGAGACTAGAAAAGAGCTTTTCTGCCGAGGATGGCAGATGACCTAGCACCAGATGAGGCACCACCAGTGTTGTTCTGGGGCAGGTTATCAATGCCACGTACTTGTACATGGGCTGCAAAGGGATCTGGCATTATCCTTAGTGCACTTGGCACCTCTGCAGACAAAGTACACACATGAAGTTTAGGAAAGAAAATTGGAGCAATCTATGTAGTTGGTTGGCTGTCTTAAAGCACACTTAACATTGGCAGCTTCCACACTTAGGCTGAGCTTTACCTCCATGTTTTGCACTGAGTAAGCTTGTCTTCCTTGGCAGAGGCTGGCTGAAAGATTAAAGGTAATAGAAAGCATCTTGGGGTTGTGTGTGTGTTTTTTGTTTGTTTGTTTTGTTTTGTTTTTTTTTCTTTTTTCTCTGTTGGAGAAAGCTATCCCTAGGCTTAAGCTCCTGATAGTGGAGAAAAGTCCACAGTTAATATTTAGTCTAACACAATGGTACCTTGTTTGAGTATATGGAGGAAATAAAACCTAGCTGGGTCTGTCTCTGTACTAATGACACTATATACAATGGACTTGGGGACTGGGAAAGTCAGCTAGTTCCCAAAGTGACCACTCTGTGTTCCCTCTGGTAAATTCCCATATAAAAGCTTAAGAGAAGTGGCCCCAGCAGCCACCCATGTTATAAATCCCAAAGGGGCAAGCTTCAGCTGGCACCCTGTCTCCTTGTCTGCACTGGTCATAAAGGATTAAACCTAATCGCTCAGGAAGTTGGTGGGAATGACAACTGCCTTGTGCACCTCTAGCATGGCTGGAGGTGGTGTATGTCCTCCCATTGCTTCTTCATCCATGAACTGTGGTTTGAAAGCCCCATGGGGAAGCTCAGAGAATTTTTTTTCTTGCAGGAGGGCCTTCTGCTGTGTTTAAAATTAAAAAAAAAAAAGAAGTACTACACTGGAGCATTAGACAGCAAGCTGGAAGCAAATTAAGACAAATCAATTAGCTATAAGTGCTATTCAGAGAGTGTTTGAGATGGAAATAGGCACCTAAGAGCATAAAGTATTCTGTCAAATCATTGAACGTAAGGGTGGAAAGTGGAGGAAGTCCATTTTAGTACACACGTTCAGACACATTAATTGAGCAAACTGACGATTCCCTTCTGTTGGGAGATGTTGAGTCTGTACTCTCAAAACAAGAGCAGCTCTTTAGAGGGCGAAATCTCTAGCATGCTATCATGTACAGGTTCCCCTTATAACTATATGAGATTTCAGCACCCATGTGTCACGCTTCATGCTGGAAGCATGGGGGGAAAATAGTGCTTTAAAACACAAATGGTGGAATTTATTTGATTAAATGCAGCCATCTAATCCTGACTTGTCACCCTACACAGAGAAGCAGGCATCTCTAGGGCACAGTTATTCTCATCCTGAAGTAGATGTTTCGGTTGAGTCAGATGAGTTATGCCTGAAGGTGCTTATTTCTCCCCACTGATTATAAAGGGAGCCTAGGAAGACTAATTCGGATGTAGAAATTTGCAATGTGGGCCTCTAGAGCTAGAGGAAATAAATCCCGCCCAAGGTACCAAGAATAGAAAGTTGGCAGATAGATTTCCAAGCAGAACATTTATCATGTCTATAGTGGTCCAAGAAGGTTGTAGAAGTGCTTAAAAGCTATGGGGATGTCAGGGCTGCAATGGTTCATCAATGAAGATCACCAACAGAGCAAGGGCATGGCAAGAAATATTTTTCAGGAAGCTTGTAGTAATGTTAATGTTGAGATCACTTCTCTTGGAGGAATTTATCCCACAGGGATTCACCAGCTATCTTTAATAGTGTTCAAGGCCAGGTTGGATGGGGCTTTGAGCAACCTGGTCCAGTGGGAGGTGTCCCTGCCCGTGTTGGGGGCTGGAACTAGATGATCTTTAAGGTCCATTCCGACCTAAACCATTCTATGATCTTTACACCATTGTGAAAGGGAACTCGGTGGGAGAGACAATAGGGAACTGGGCTTCATCTCATTTCAGCTTGTCAGTGTAACTTCTTGGTTATAAGGCTTTCCTGTAATCCTTTTAACATTAAAATTTTCCTTTTCCTTCTCTCTTCTAATTGGAAAATAGCATATGGTGCCAGCTGCATGTTATCTTATTTGTAATAATCAGTTTCTCATAAATGAGGATATGGAAATCTCAGATGTGAGGTAATGGCCTAATTTATGGAACTAAACAACTTTTAGTGAGTCTACAACAATATAATTAAAATCTCAAAGAATTTATACATTTTTAAAACATGCCATGGACATTGGGATGTGTTGAGGCCCTGTGTCTAGCACAGCAAAGTGCTTTCCTTACATTAAACAATATAAGCACTTCTAATTTCAAGGACATGAAATTGCAAGCTGCTAAATATATATATATTTTTTTTAACCAATATGTGTCTATAAAGACAATGAATTGTGACTGCCTTCTCATCTTGTGCAAAGAACAATGAGTCTTAGAAGGCTTTAAAGATCGGTAGTTTAATTAGGAAGTGTCCTAAATGAAAAGTCTCAGCATTTTAATAAATTTCCTCTGGGGTGAAAGAAGTTTCTCAAAGGAAATTGCAGCAGATGTGTGAGTATTGGCGATCACTAGGGAGACCTTGGCATTTGAAGGCAGGGAACTTTAACTGTGAAGCATTTTCTCCTTGCAGTACGTGCCTACGTGAAAACCCTGTCTGTATGTTATGTCGTGGTTTCAGCTGGGCTAGAGTTAGCAGTGTACCAGCTGCTAGTAAAAAGTTATGTTTTAGATTTCAGATGAGAAATCTTTCTTTTGGTAGCATCAAAATCATCTTTTGATAGCATGCTGGTGGTTTTGGTTGTTGTTAGGCAGTCAAGGCCTCTTCTGCTCCTCACACCGCCCTGCCAGCGAGTAGACTGGGGGGTTACACAAGAAGTTGGGAGGGGACACAGCCAGGACAGCTCACCCCGGCTGACCAAAGGGCTGCTCCATACCATGTGATGTCATGCACAGCATATAAAGCTGGGGGAAGAAGGAGGTGGGGGATGTTCAGAGTTATGGTGTTTGTGTTCCCAAGTAACCGTTACATGTAATGGAGCCCTGCTCTCCTGGACATGACTGCGCACCTGCCTGCTGATGGGAAGTAGTGAATGAATTCCTTGGTAACCTTTGCTTGCATGCACAGCTTTTACTTGACTTGTTAAGCTGTCTTTATCTCAACGCACGAGTTTTCTCACTTTTACTTTCCTGATTCTCTCCCCAGCCCAAACCAGGGGGAGGGAGCGAGAGGCTGCATGGTCGTATCTGCCGACAGGGGTTAAACTATGACAGTATATAAAACTGAAGAATGTGTATATACACACATATATGTGTATACACACACACAAGACAAAAGGAATATAGGTATCTTTCCTAGTAGCACTGGGGGGGCCATATGGTGGTAGGAGGAGAATTTTTGTAAGGTATAGTGAGGAAGCAGCATAGCCTGAAAGGGGCACCTGGAGCCAAAGATGGGACCCCCACTGCCAGGGCTGGACAGCGTGTGTAAAAATCACCCTTGCTACCTCGTGCATTGCTGTGGGACTTCTGAGAGTTTATTGCATGCCAGGTGCCCTCACCAAAGCAAAAACTGGTAGGGATGGAGAGGAGCGGTAAATCTCTCCTCCCAGCAGCTGCTCTCTGGTCCTCTCAGACACTATGGCTTGGTGTTCCCAGCTCAAGTTTTCCAGCCTGCCCTGCGCCAGGCAAGGTGCAGCAAGGAGGCACCCACTCCCTCTGCACTGCTGCCAATACCTGCTCTGCCCCCACTTTCCCCCAGGCAGCGTTTCAAGCTGGGAAGGTCTGATGAGGTAGGCTCAGAACCATCCTCACCATGTGGATTTCGGTTACCTCTCTCTTCTCACACTGATTCTATTGGGAATTTTTTCCAATAGCTCTCACATCCTTCCTCCTAAGTGATACATGAATGATTTGGAGAAGCTCCTTTTGGGCTGTTATTTTAAAACAGCAGTTCTGAGTGATGCTGGTAGAGGCTCCACTGTGGGAAGCTGGTACACCGTGTCTTTTACTCTCTTTAGGTGCTAGCTGATCTAATACGCGGGTACTTGCAACAGCCTTCAAGGGATTTTGCTGCTTAATCTGTATTTACTTGAAGTCACATTTGTTCTTAGCATTTTTTTAATTAAACAATCATGAAAGTTACTTTTTGTAATGTATGCTGCTAGACTGCCTTTCTGGTAGTTTCAGATTAGTTAGACTAATTTTATTAAATCTGTGTAAAATATATTAAATCACACAATGTTTTACATAATTTTATTCCTCCATTCAGCCAGAAATATTTTATAACTTTCTCTGCTGGAAACATCCAATTGACTGGTTTAAAGCTTCTTGCCAGATTCAGTATTATATTAACCATTTTACCAGCATAAGGGGGGATTGTTGAAGAAACATCTGCTTTGGAAAGGCTTATTGAATTTTCACCCCCTCATCATCAGATTAGTGCTGTCTTGTGCATTCAGTGGCACAATCTCAAAGCATTGTCTGACAATTTACTGCAATTTTCTGCTCATTCCTTTTACCTAGAGATTGGGATTTAAAGGTTACAACTACTAGGCTAGCAGGAAGCATTGTTTTAGTAGGAGAGACAAATGTTTCCTGTATTGTAGCAGTTTTGATAATGCTGGTAAGCAAAAGAATTTTCTTGATTTTTCAAGTAATACAATAAATGCTTCTATCTGATTCTCAAATTGCTGCTCCTGCATTGCAATGACAACATTGTACATAAGGAAGGGGAACTTTGGGAGTTGCTCTGCAGTCGTGTTTAGAAAGGATGATTGGCAGGGATTTCTAAGAGTTGTGCACCCAGAAACATAAGAAGTTTCATGTTTTACAGTATCTCTACCCACTCCGCTGTACCTGAGCACTGTCCCCTGCTTGATTTGTCCTCAAACTCATTAGTACCTCTGCAAAAACTCTGAGTTGGCTGTCCTCAGGAGCCAACAATTAAGTGGTTGATCTCAAACTATGCTGGGGTTGTCATATTAAATTTCCTTGTTTTATAGATATATTAATTTTTTATATATATAAAATCTGGTCATATTAATTTTTTAATTCCCTACTGCTTTGAAGAGTTATAGGATGATGAAGGTCCTCTCCAGACCTTCTTTTCCATGGAGGAAAGTCCAGGCTCCTAGAATCCCATCTAGGATACTACAGTGCAGTGTAGATGAGCAAGGGTTTCTGCAATAATCATGTCAGTTCTGCAATAATGACATCAGTTCATTAATACAATATCAATTCTCCAGTTATCTTATTCTCTCTCTACTTTGAATCCTATAAAACTCATTTGTACAAGAAAGCTGATTAACATAATGCTGCAGCATGAAGCCGTAGAAGCACAACAATAAATATTTATTTTATGCGTTTTTGTAATAAATATACAGCTGTTCTTAGAGCAGCAACTACAAGACTTACTGAAATAATTTCTGTGGAAAATACTAAAGTATGTACAATTTCATTGATATAATAAATATAAGCTTGCATACAGCTAATGCTAAATGATGGGGAATGGGAGATCATTATATATACACACAAAGTCTTTCCAAAGTAAGTGATCCTTGAGGAGAGAAATTTGCTAAGCAAGCATGTTTTACTGGCTTGATGATTATTTTTTTTAATTTGCTGGACTACTGGGTTAGGCGATCCATTAGGTAACTAATGGAAATGTTTAAAATAACTATTTTTAAATGACATTTTCAGTAATAAGCCAAGTAAGCCAAGTTACAAATACAGTATGTAAAGCTGTTAATAGGGTTCATGTAGTACGCAGCAAATTGACTATGGGCACATGTTCTGTTTCTAGAGTACATTTCTTGAAATTGAGGGCTCACATCCTGACTGCACAGAGTTGTAGTAGCAGGACAAGATATACATGGGCCTGCTTGCAATATAGAGGTGCTAGTTCTGTGTCTCAAAAAAAAAAAAAAAATCGGCCTGTTTAGGGCTAGGAAGAAATTTTACCGAAGAAGCACTATCAGTTTCGTTTAAGTGCGACTCTGTTCTGGGCTCCTCTCGCTGATATGATAGGGTGGTTGGGGTGGGGAAGCAAGTGTGGGAAAGCAAACACTGTCCCAATGCACAGTTATGTTTAGAGCAGGTCAGTGTAGTATTTCTAAGTCTGGGCACACTGACACTATTCAGAACTTGAACAGAAGAAAAGTGAACTAAGGCAGAACTTGCTCATTCTTTGAAAGATTTGCAAAAGTTCCTTAACAGAAGAAATTACGTATTTTGTGTTTTGAACAAAGCATAAAGAAATGTGGGGGTTGTGACTGACAAGTTTCAGTCTCAGAAATGGTAAAAGTTTGAATGTTTTTCAAAAAGACCTTGAAAGTCAAAATGGTTGAATCATGCTGGTTGCCTGTCTTTTCTGTGATAGCCAGCTTGAGGTGCAGAATGAGGAGATGTAGCTGTTTATAGCCCCTTTTCAAAGGGGAATGAAGTGTTTCCACATAATGCTTTAAATATTTTTCTCTCTCTGGGGATATTAAAGTGGCCATTTTGGGAAGAAAATGGGGGCAAAAATAAAAGTGATTTCCAGGTCTCTCCTGACTGTAGAGGCTACTTTACTTGTTAAAAATAACCATTAACGTTTCTCCCCAGAAACTCTAAAATTTGAGCAGCTTGGCTCTGCATTCAGATCACTGCAGTCTGAGCAAGCAGCATGAAGTCCGATCTCCCTGTCGATACTACTGTTGTATATTTCTTCCCCGAGCCTAAGTTCCTCAGTCCTTCATGCTTGTCAGACTCCAGTTCTCATACAGCAATTTCTTCAATGTTATATGAGGTGCGCTAAAGAGAAGCGTTTAGAAGAGCAGAGCAAACATGAATGATGCCTTTCTGTAGCCCTTTGGGGCAAAGGTATGATTCAGAAATGGGCAAGCTGCTTATGGCATTGCAGAGCTGGCTCGGGTCTCCTGCGAAGCGTGGGGAAAAAGTGACTAATGCTGCCTTGGGGGTGAAGGGGAGGTGTAGGGGGGGGGGAACTGAGCTGAACTGGAAAGTCAGGGGACCGCTGGGCTGCTTCTGTCAGGGCAGGGGCGATGGCAGCAGCTGTGCTGGATTGAGCCACGGGCTTTGTCCCTCCGTGCGGTTGGTGGTAGCAGCCAGCCCAGGGCGGTGGTGGCTGTGTTTGTTTGAACGGCTTCTGGCAGAGATAAACTGGACATCCTTGGAAGTCTGATGTCCTAGGAAAGTGGGAATACTTAAAGTTATAGCTGGCTGTACCTTACTGTGAGTCAGTAGGAGAAGCAGGAATAATAACACAGATCTCTTGGCAGCATCAGTTAAAAGCTTTAATGACCAAATAGCCAAGTGGCCAGCAACTATGGAGCTTAACTGAAAAACGTTGTCTTCCTATCTTGGCTGTAAAGAGTTGGGTGAATGGAAAGACAAGATACTACCAAGGAAATGAAAAACATACAATGTGATGAGTGCTTCTTGTTCATCCATTTTTTGAAATGTGACGAGACAGTTGCCATAGAAATGCTATTCTCTGCTTGATACAATGTACACCGGTTCCAGGAAGCCATTGATGGTTGTCACAAATAGCTTTCCATAAATTTAAATATCTCAGAGTAATGTAAGGGGAAATATGTCCCTGTGTTTTCTTATAGAAGATCAGACTCTGTAAGATCCGCTTTTACTAGAAGGGGAATATGACTGAGTTGGGCATCAGCTGTTACATATTGTCTTCAAAGTGAATGTAACTGTGATTTGTTTTAGCTGTAAACAAAGGACAACATTGTTTCTTCAGAAAAAAAATTAACTTGCATATTTTAAGATGGTTTTGACAGAGCTGAACTTGCCGATAATCCTGATTTACATTACTGGGCTATAAAGTTACACAAATTAATTTGGTTCAGAAGGCCATTTTGGCTGTTTGAAACAATGTACTCCATAAGAACAGAGTGCTCAATAAGAAACAGTTTTCAGCTGTAAATAGTCTGGGATATCCAAACTCTCGTAAGTACAGCTGGTAAGTGTGTTATGAAAGGTCAGTTAGCAAGAAAGATATTTTTCAGTTCTTTCTGTGGCTAATAGTTATTTATCCCAGTCGTGTGCTCTGGTATGGCAGGGGGTAATAGCAGCTGGATGGAGAACACTGAGCATGTAGAACAGTGCAAGCTTCTGGTCTGCTTTTCTGGTTTGCACGTTGTTCTGCAGAGCCCGGCTGAAAGCAGACTCCTTCGGGCAGAAGCTATTTGTCAGAGCAGTGAAAGTTGAGCCACCACAGGGAAGGAAGAATGACTTGTGCCAAACAGCCGATTGAAATAACATTTAAGAAAATGGAGGCTCTGAAAGTATTTTGCAGATAAAAGATTCAGTTCATGGCTACATTTAGTAGCTCATGCTATCTACAAAATTTTGGTAGTCAAACATTATGCTTATAAGAGTTTATTTCTTTTATTCAGACATCAAAAAGATAAGAAAATTAGATCTATTTTATGGGAGCAAATCTTTTTATAGAAGACTAGACCCTACTGCAAATGAAGATAGGGCCAGCTGATTTTCTCAGAGCTTTCTGGACTGGAACAGCGTCCTTAAACAGCCCTATATTCTTCAAGAACTAAGACTGATTTTTTTAAAAAACAGTGAAGAGTCTTTTGCTGCTTTCTTTTTATGATAGTTAAATTTGGAGCTGCATAAAGACATGCCAGTAGTAATTAATTATGAAATTTATCTGGCCAGGTGAATGTGCTGTGCAACATGCAGATGGAGTGCTTACCTAAAAGCTGCAGTCAGAGCAGTGTTAGTTTGCTTCTCCTGTGCTGCCCTTCTAGTCTAAAAGGACCTCTTTGGCCCATCACATTTTAAAAATTGAGGGTAGGGCAGCTGCAGGCTGATACATTAATTAATGGGAAGGCTAAGTCTATGTGAGAGTTTAGGTCAAGAGATTTAGTGTTCCCTTTTTCTTTCCATGGAGTCTGCCTGCCACTGTAAATTACCAAAATATCCACTGCTACTGTGATGGGGAAGAATGAGCGTTACAGCAAGGCAGCACCCAAACCACCCTCAGGGCACAGTGATCTGCCACTTGATTTGCTCCAGGGCCTCTCTGGACACAGCAGGTGAACATCACAAACTTTTTCTCAGACTCAGTGCCTCCCAGGTGTCTGGCCCAGCAGGCTTTTGATTCAGGCCTGTTATGCCTGTTAATAATTCTTATTGTGCAGTAAGGGTACAAGGAAAGTCTGCTCAAGTCCTGTGGGGGCAAGGAGAGGGGTTAATGATATCCCTGTGCTGGAATGAACTGAGCAGAAGTGAGCATCACCCTGTAGGCAGCAGATGCTGTACTGGGAACTCTGGCAGCATGGGGGTCCCAAACTGACTGCTGTCAGCCACCGTGCAGGACTCAAGGTGCAGATCTGTAGTTAAGGGCTGTGGTCATGCCCTCTGGAGGCTGCCATTGCTCAGCACTTTGTGTCTTAGAGAACTTGCCAACTGACATCTAGTTCATTCCAGGACAGACTTAATTTGGCACTATTGATTTCCAGAAGCCTAAAGCCACACTGAGGTTTAGTACTCTGTTTCTTGCGGTTAGTGTAAACAAATATGTGCTGTGTGGTAAGAGCATAATGTACTTGTTCAATATTAGACGTATAGACAGCTTTATTCCTAGGAGTAGTGCTTTTATTCATCACTGCATAAGAAATTGCAAACCTATTTTCTCGACATCAGTAATGATCATCATCTTGCCTTTTCAACCTCTGAATTGTCAAATATCATTAATCTTGACAGTACTCAATTGCTTGAAATAACCAGATTGTCTATCCTGAAATGGCCTACTGTGAGGCCCTCACATTTGAGGGCTCTTACCTCTCCAAGTTAATTTACATGATGCTGCTAGCATCTTGAAAATACACATTTCAGTCTGTAAACATTGTGCTTTGATGAATGGAAATCTATCGTTAATGATCTTGCACCTTCTCTCTAGTTCTGTGCTTTCACAATCAGAAACAGGACAAATGTTACGCATACTGTGTGTGGACATCCCTCTTCTCTTTAAGAACACATATTCTGTTCTATTTTGTTGAAATGGATGAAACGGCTATGACTTGGTGTGTGGATCTGGCAGTATTACTGTCTGTCCCTAGCCAAAATAAATGCGTATTAATAAACTATGACTAACAGGCTTCATACTTCGATAGTTTTTTTTTTTATTACATTATCTTAAAGCACTTTACAAACCAATTCTTGGTGTTAGAGAGTTTCACATTATTCCTTGTTCTTTCAAAAAAGAAGAGAAAGCATAGGAAGGCTAAATGCCTTGTCCTACCTTCCGTGGGAAATGGATGGGAAAGTGCACAGAATAAACCTCTATATAATTTTTACCCCAGCCTGTGCTTTGCTTGTCATCTTCTCCGCTCAGAGGTACTCTCTAACCTGCCCGTTGAGTGTGTTTTCCAGCAGAGGTGTTAACACCAGCAGGAGTGCCAAACATAAACCCCACCTTCAAAAACAGATGAAGAGAGCAGAGGCATGCTTTCTAGCGGGTATGCTGACATGCTTAATTACTTGAATTGGGGGAAGTGTCGTTTCATCTTATCTCTTTTCCCATTTGGCCTTTCCCTTTGGCTGGCAGTACTAGCTATGCCCGCTCCTAGTTAGAAGGTAAGGTTTTCAGTGGCTTTGTATGTGCACACCTGTGGTGTTGAGAAAGGAACAGGGCAACCTTTCTGGAAAGCACACCGTCGCAGCGTGAGGCTGCCCTGTTTGTGTCGCTCCCCTTAGGAACCATTACAAAGAACAAGGATTTTCCTAAAAAGGAGAGGTGCTGCAAGTGCTTTCCTTCTTTCTACAGTCCACAGCCTGTGCTATGAGATGCAGCTCCATAGGGATCCCTCCCTTCCCATGCTCTCTTACATATTGAAACTTGCACCTGCTTGGAAGGATTTCCCCTGTTACGTGCTTGAACCTTTTCCTCTCATGGTGATTTCTCCCCTCCCCAGTTGAGGCTCTAGATTTACTGCCTCCTGGAAAAATTTGTGTTTAACTTCTACTGGGGACAGCCTCATACACTCAAACCACCACTGTCTCCTACAAGAAATGGCAAGGTAATCTATTCAGTCCTGTAAAGCACACAGCTGTCTTCTCTTGAAGAAGAGAAAGTCTTTTGACTTTTACAACCTTTGGTAATGGAGGATAAAAGGTGGTAGAAAACTGCCCAATCTCTGTGTTCTAAGTTTGGCAGATTCTTTTTTTTTTTTTTTTTAAATAAAAAGAAGTATATCCGTTATCTTAATATCTCTCAGCCTCTAAGTCACTGGTATTGAAAATATCCTAAAGAACTCTTCCAAAACGTTGCAAGATTTCTTATTCCCAGCTCATTAAATATTACTTTGTTCTTTGACCACCTACACCTCCAGTAAGAAATTTCTCTGCCAGGAATACCACAGACTGTGCAGAGTGCAGGGCACGGTCCCTGAAGTGGATGCTCTCAATTTACAAAGACTGATACCCTCCTTGGAGTGGGTGGTGTCTCAAAAACCTCAGCTGAGAAGCAGATGGAGTATCACTGTGATGCCTTGGTGACAGGTTTGAAAGGCTCTGTTACCAGCCTGGTTACAGCAAGAGCATCACCATTCTGAATTAAGTTGTTTGAGTCAAAACTGAAGGCATCAAACAAAGAGTTCCAGCTCTGGAATACCTGATGAGTAATGGGTTTGGTATTTTTATTTATTTATTAAAAAACCACCCCGAACCAAACACCTCCCCATCCCTCTCAGCCAGTGTCCTGGCTGCTTTTTATTTTGCTATAGCTCAATATCAGATTATCCTGATTCAGAGTAAGGAGGTAGACAAAACCTAATTCTGCTCTCAGAGCTTGGCTTCAGAGTCTCGCGTATCAACAGTCTCTCTAATGAATGAAAATTTTTCTGAGCTCTTGAGGTGGGTTAATAAATACACTTCTAGAAAATAATTTGGAGTAGGAAGAAGCACCGTTTCTTGGTGCTTCTGGGGAATTGAAACCCTTCGCCCCTCTGAAGCCTTCACCCTCCTGGGGCTTTTGATGGCCTGACAGGTGCTATGTGCTCTGTCCTAGAAACCTGTGCCTCAGTCTTGAGGTCTAGAGTCGGCCCTCCTCCTCCCACTGGTTGCATCTGCAGAGAATGAGGATGTTTGCTGGCCTAGGTCTTGCAAACAAGGTGGGTTGGCTTCACCAGATTGTTTGGAGTGCAATACTTCAGACAGCTGGGTCGTAGGGATTTTTTGGCAGACCTATATCATGATGCTTTATTTCAATCTCCTCTTCACTGCCTGCTGATTTTAGGAGGATTAGTGAATCCTCTAATAAACAATTAAATGATCCTCTTTCTCTAGTCGATTACTTCCTTTTAAGAATCAAACAACCTTTTCCCTGTATTACTTTATCTGACTGTAGTTTTCTAATTGGTTAAAATGGCCAGTGTGATCTTACTTATGTCTCCTGCCCTGGCATGAGCAAACGAAGATGGGTAGACACAGCACCAGGCGTTGCTGCCAGGTGCTGGCGTGCTGCTTTGCAGTCAGCTCAGAAGAGAGCCTTCTGCGATGAAACCCATGAAAGCCTTAATCAAATGACAGCAACCAGCGTGCTTGTAGCGGGGTATCGAATGGGCCTAAATCGGCCAAAGAACAAGGTAGAGGGTACTCAGTTTATGGATTGGGAATGGTGTGTGCTTTTAACCTTGCTGAACTGCGTGGGTGTTTGTAGGCTGGGTGGCCCGGAACCACTCAGCCCCTGGATGCGCGTGGTGTTGAGGTCAGCGATAGTTTCTGTTGGGGACAGCCTGGTGACGATACACACAGGAGTAGTTCATTCCTTTTGTAGTTGAACAGTGGGACCTCAAAGGAGGGAAAGAAGTAGTTTACAATGAGAGGAGAGCCAGGAGAGAAATTAACTGTGAAGCAACTCATCAGTCTCCTGGGAGATGTGTTAAGAAAAGACTGTCCTAGGAATTTTTCCGTGTTTTTAACAGCTTAGCCTGAAAGCTCCCGGTGAAGAAGAGGATTGAAGTTGCGTAAAGCTGTGAACATTGCCAAATACTGCTTTTTCCAGCAGCCCAGAGGTTTTGAGAAGCTTGCGTGTCCTATGAAGGATTTGGATGCTGTCCCACAGGGACTCAAAGGAGTAAATTATCTTGGAGAAGGGCTCTAGGAGAACATTATTAGCTATGTTTTGCATCTGAACTTCTGCCTGTAAATCCTAGGAAGCCTTGTAAAGGTTGGAAATCTTTCCTGGAAGTATTGTTTTTAGAGTTGTTATTGATAATATTTATCTTTCAAGTATTATGCTATATGTATTATTCAAATGTTGTATACATGTTTACAGTCTAGTATATTCAAGGTTGTAAAGGCAAAAGAAGGGATTTGTGTGATCTCTGCATATAAGCTTACTTTCTTCTCTATTGGGAAAAATCAAATACCTGTTGTGCAGCTATGCTAGACATATTTTTATGACGTGATTGTAGTTCATTCTAATTGAACATATTTTATATGTAAAACATGGACATGTAGCATTGGCATATAGATAGGATGTGTTGGAGGCAGGAGAATAAATAATTGAAGCGAAGGTTAGCATCTTCCTAACATTCAGACTCTAAAATATTTTGATATATTAGCCACAACTGCTTGATTTGTAGAAAATCTTTAAAATACTCCAAGAGAAGAGTGANTTTAAGTAGCTGCTGTTAAAAACAACTACCGTTAAGCTCAGCAAGATCTCAAAGTACTCACTTTCCCACCAGATCCTCCAAATGCACCCAACTCCACGCGGCAAAGCCGGTGCTGGCCCTGTAAGCTGCCAAGCAGGCTGCGTTCCCTGCTTCTGTCAATGCCAGGCTGCTGGGACTGGGGCAGGGTGCCAAACACAGATACTGCACTCACTTCTTACATATTGGATGCTATGATTTCCCCAAGTGCTTATTTATAGTGGTTTCTGTTAAAACGTGGTCTTAACAGATTTTCTCACTTGTGCATGTTCTTCCTTCTGCTGCTCCACCCCCTTCTCCCCTTGCTCAGAGTGGCGAGGGGAGTGGATGGAAGGCACATGGGAATTTGGTCTCAAGCTTTCCTACCTTTTCATTTAAGCCTCACTGTTGACAAGGGGACACAGAAACACTACCAAAACAAAAAAGCAGCCCCAGTGCACATATGAAGAGGCAGCGTAGTCAAAACTGTTTCTAATTCTCCAGATGTTGTGGGATTTTTTGGTGTGGATTGTGGGTTTGGTTTTTTTTACATGCTGTCTTTTAGCAGAGATCGATTTGTTGTTCATGTTGTTTGCTTGTTTTGTTTGGGTTTTTTTGTTTGTGAGAAAAATTATTGCTATGAGTTGGCAGGAGGTGCAACACCGGTTGCCTTTCAGCTTTGTTGTTGGCTGGACATGGCCATGTATTTGCTAAGTGCCTCCCAGTGTTGTTCACCAATTCCTACTGAATATTCTGGGGGATGTGCTTATCTTTTGGTATTTCTCTCTCTCTTTCCCTCACCTGTGATTGACTGGTTGTAAATAAGTTCGGTACCCTAAGCAACAGCATTTCCAACACCATACATACTGGTGAAAAATGTCACTGATATTACGTGAAGATGAAAGTTAATTAACTGTTTTGCTGATTGGAGTATTTTATTTCATGTTTGATACAAATGAAATAAACTGCTTTCACAAAATAACTTACCAGTTTCTTCCCTTTGTGGTTCCACTGAGGAAATCTCTGTTGCTTTTCTGGATTACCTACTCGCTTAAAAGAATACTTTTACTTTTACCCTGGCTAAAAGTCCCTAATTGTTAATCTATTTGTTAATCTGTTAATACATAGATAAGATTTTTTCATTATATTCATGAAATTCATGATACTCATGATAATGAGTGATTACTTTATCATTAGGGGCACAGGGTAACAACTTGCTACATGGATTTACTGTCTGCCTTGCAAAGGACAAGTCCCAAAGGCGCTACGTTTCAATGTGTTTGAAAAGAAGGGAAAAGACAGGTGGATGTGCAACCCTTCTGTACCTTTTTGCTTTCAAGTACAGGTCCCTGAATAACTAGCCATGTGGCCACTGCAGCTGTTGTAATTACTCTTAGCTCCTGAGTTAACCATCTCTTTAGATGCCTGCAGTCACTACTGACTTAATGTAAAGAGGAAGCATGGGGTGCAGTGTCTAGATCCAGAGCATCACTTCAACCTTGAAATCTTCTTTTAAAACAGGAACTTTTGACCCTTTATGGCAATTCTTGCAAAATTGTAGAGAGTACCAGCAAAGTTGTGACAAAGCCTGAAAGGTAACAAAACTAAAGTGACAACCAGGCGTATAACTTCCAAAATTGCCTCCTTTCTCCTTTGGTGTCACAACAACTCTTTCTTCTAGTTCTGACAGAAAAAAAAGATTGAGAGACTGGCAGATAGGAAGTTTCCAGCTTGCAAAATGTTTCTAGCACCAAGTACAACTTCATCTATCTGCTACAAGACCTGGAGCCCAGATTAGCTGTGGCTAATCCTGATTTCACAGCTAGAAAAGGCACAAGAAGGGAAAGAGACACCTGACCTGAGTTCTGTCATGAGCAGGGTGAGGTGAAGGCTGAGTTCTACTTTAGGTTATGACAAGAACGAAACTGAACTCTTTGTAATTTTAAGATTGTTAGTATGGATTCTTGGGAGACAGCTGGCCTGATAGTTCAGTGGTTTATCTATCCTGCATTGGCCTCATGCTGTGTGTGCTTTGCTAACCTATTGCTAGGCTTCTGCTCTTGTACAAAGGTCCAGATTTCTGCAAAATTGTTATCACACAACAGCTATCTGCTGCTTGTGGATACTGTGTGGTCAGAAAATCGGTAGCTAGGTTATAAAACTTCTATGAAGACTTAAGTCTTTGCAGTGCCCTTGGTAGTTCATCACTGATAAGCGGAAATATAGCCATGTAATTTCATAAAGGCCAGTTATGTGTTTCAGAAATAATGTCAGTAGCTGTGCTTATAGATTAAGGGCAGGATCTAGGCCTCATTTCTGGTTATGATGCATCATTATTCACCATAGGGTACAAAAATTTATAGCCGAAGGCATCCTGTTGCGAGAGGCTTTCCCTCTGTATTGCAGTGTCTTGGTCATAGCTAGAACTTCATCATCTGTAGCAGCACACATTTCTGAAGTCAGACGAATTATTTGCATATAATGCAATAATGCCTATCACCTGACATTTGCAGAGGAGACTCTCACAGGGAAGAAAAGAGAATTTTCCTAACTCTACCCACCAGTTGTTCATGGTGACATCTTTAGCTACAGGCTTGTCTTGTTAATTGATTGAATTATTTAAGGTATTGATTTATTTACTGATTGTAAAAATCAGTATTTTTGTCTCTGACAGCCTTAGGACTTGGAAAATAGACAAGGTCTTTTTGCTCATCCTTCAGTGCATTCATTAAGAATGTATTTCCTGTGTACTGGGTAAAAACAGACAGGAGAAATCAGATTTCTTTCTTTGCTTTTTGAAGTGCTAACTTCATAGTCACTAGAAACTTCTCTCAGCTGCATTTTTGGTTCTTTTTCCCTACAATAGTCTCTCCATAAATCTTAACAAAGATCAGGATTTTTACTACAGCTGTAGATGAGCCACATTAAATTGTTTAGAAAGGTACATGTTGTTCTATATGATAACATATATATACATTTTTTTGTGGACATTCATTCACTATTTATAATGCTTTTCTGCTTTTATAGTGTGAGAAACTTTGACGTTGCCTCGGCAGTAAGCCCTTTTGGGTTTGCATGCTGCTGCTTCCCGTGCAGTGCAATGCCTCTGGCTGTACAGCCCCCTTGCCTCCCTCCCTCACCCTGCCCCAGTAAAAATGTGTGAGTTGTCTTTCACACCTCAGAGCCCTTTCCACTCCAAAGTGTGTGCAACCACATGCTTCTTGCTAGCATGTTGCAGAGGCATCTAGTCACTTGTATTTTGTACTTTCTTCCACAAGAAACAGCGCTGCTAAGTCCTTTCACTGGGGATTGATCTTTCTGTCTTTTACCCTTTGAGTTGTTGCCAATCAACTATTATTTATAAACCAAGCTCTTGGGATGATGATGGCAATCTCACAAGTCACTGCTTGGTTTCTGCCCTAACTTACTGAGTCTACTGGTGTAAATTCAAGCACGTATGGCTACCCATTTCTAATTTGCTCAAGTACAGATTAATTTTATCCACATCTTACTTCCCATATGGGAACATCAAGCAAGCAGCTAATGTTACTTTTTGTCCCGTACAACTGTACAGATCAAATGGAGAGGGCAGGAGTTACTCTGCTCTGGTCTCCTGAAAATGCCCTCTTGAGGGAGAAAGGGGCTCTGAATTTCATAAACGAAGGTTGATGCTTTCGGGGATGCTAAAACTGAGCTTTAGCAGTGTTTGTGTGGAATGGCCTTTATAACATGTTCCTTTCTTTGCCTCTGTACCTATTGCTGTCTTTCTGATAAAATCTTCATACCACACTGCTCCCAAGAGAGATGAAGAAGCAAGGAGAGGGATGTGTATTATTTCATCTGTGCCTTGCACCATGCTTCAGTTAACCTCTCGATATGATGTGGATGGTTAGTGTTGTGTTAATCACAAAGCAGTTCTGTTCAGATAAGCCTCGGCAATTTTGGATGTTTACCCAATGAATACTTTGTAAGTCTCTTGAACTTGCAAAACTTTCTGAAATAACAAGCTGTCTGTGGGATGTCAAGTAATGTAATTCCTGCTTCAGGCTTAGTCAAATACCTTGAAATACCTTCTCTGACTATTTTGCAACATTCCTACTTCTGATGTTATTCAAGAAATGCAGAAATGCAAAAAACCACAAATGTGGGATAGGACAGTGCTAAATAAGCCTTTGAATGTGTGTTAAAAGAAATCTCTAACAAAACACCATTTTTTTGAATTCTGGGCATATTCAGATTGCTTTACCACTAAGTATGCAGTTTTGCCCTCCCATAGCAGACATGCAGCGCCAGCTAAAATCCTATTTCATTTAAATAAGGTATTGAAAACTATTAAAAAAAAAAAAAAATACTGCCAAAGACTTGTTTGAGACCTATGGTTACCAATCATAGGATGTCTAGATCTGTCCTGTTAACCGTCTCCCATGCTCAGTTTGTTCCCCAGCCTGCAATAACCAACTTGAAATTTACTGCATTATTTTACTTTCACCATTAACTTCCTTACTGTCTAGAGATTATTAATGCAACTGATGACTATCTGTATTTCGTGCCACATTATTTTCAAAGGCTTTCTTTTTCCTGTTGCAAGGTGTGAGGCTGATCCTACAGATGCTTACTTTGAAGCACTGTTTGTAATATTAATGGGTTAGGTGGAATAGGCAAGAGAGCAGTGAGCTTTGCTTTCTAATTTATACACTCCATAGAAAGGCCAAAGAGATTTGCGTCTTTGTATTCTCCTGCAGGTTCAGAAAGAGAAGTTCATTCGCACAGCTTTATTCTGTGTGAGGACGCTTGTCTCCCTTAACCCATTAATAGTGAGGCACCTGTGGGGAGTCACAGAATCACAGAGGTTTTGGTTAGGTGGGACAGCTGGAAGTCACCTCATCCAGCCTCCTCTTTGTAGCTGGAGGCTTGCTGATATTAGAGACCAGGTCAGCCATGGCTTTGTCTAGAAGAGTTTTGAAAATCCTCAGTAATTGAGACACTCCGAGCTCTCTGGGCAACAGTACTGCACTGTCCTCCCGGTAAGAAAGTCTCCAGCCTGAACCACTTAGGACACTATTTGTGAATATTGTCCTTTGTTATATTGCCTGCCACTCTCAAAACCAGTTTGGCTCTTTAACTTCCCTTCAAGTAGTTGTACTAGATAATCCTACTTCAGTCTACTGGATCATCCCTTCTTTAAAGACTAAGTGATCCCTGCTCCTCGACCTCTCCTCGGAAGCCATGTGCCCCGGGCCCTGACCATCTCAGAAACTGGACTCTCTCCAGGTTACCCACATGCGTCTTGCACTCATCCCTCATCCCGAAAGTGGATTAAGCACTGCAAGTGCAGCCTTATCAGTGCGGACTAGAGGGGGATAATAACCTCTCAATCTGCTAGACATGCTTGTCTTAATGCGGTCATTTGCCTTATTTGTGACACGAGTGCAGCGTTGGTTTATGTTAATCTGGCATCCACTGTAACCGCGGGACTTTTTTGGCAGGGCTGCTAATCAGCCCACTTGGTTTCCAGCCTTTGCAGATGCCTGGGGTTATTCTTCCCTGAGTGCACAGCTTTCCACTTTGCTGTGTTGAATTTCATGATGTTTGTTTGCTCAGTCCTCAAATCTACAGCCAAGTCCCTTTGGATTGAAGCTCTGCATTTTGTCATGTCAGACACTTTTAATCTAGTATCCTAGAGGATAATCCAGAAAATTTACAGGCAAGTTTCTGCTCTGATTTATTCTCTTGGGGAACATTTCTCTGTCCGTTAACTATGGAGGGAACCATGGAAGACTTATTCCCTAAGCTAAGGTTGACTTTTGGGGGTCTTCTCTGCAAAGTGACAATGTATATCGGCTTTAGCTTTTACAGGTTAGAACAGTGGGAGATACAGAGATACTACACTTGTCTTTTCTCTTTACCCTGCTATGCAGTGCCCATGTCTGAGAGGAACAAGAGCTTTTTTGTTTGCTGTGATGTTCTTCTGCTTTGTGTCTATTTCTGCCTTCCAAATATTGTGTTTCATCTTAATGGTTATGGCACCCATTAAGCAGAGAACAGTCTTATGACTCAGGCAGCTCTACAGACCGTTGGCCTCATTATGCAACCTTAACTTAATGTTCAGATGGTTGGTACCTTAATAATTGTTTGGTATAAAATGCTGGCTTGTCTTCATGTCTTTTTTTTTCTCTGTTAAGGATCCATTATTTGCAAATAGACTAACTTCTGGCCAGTTAACCTATGTTGTGTTTTTCTTGTTAACCTTCCTATTAACACCCTATTATTTACAGATACTCCCAATTTTTCTCAGATTTTCATCAGACCTCCCACTTCAATATTTTAGACAATAAAAATACCAGTGGATATATTTCTGTGCATATTCTTTTCTTTATTTTCATGGCCTCTCTCAAGGAATATATGTCTTCTGCTACTGACCGTGCAGCTATCACTTGGGTGTATTTAGCTTCTACACTGGTTTTCAACCTTTTTTTTTTTTTTTTCTTCTCCCTGTCCCTTTTCCCCTCCAGCCAATTTGTAGACTACTAAGAATCTTCCAGTAGAAATGCAGGTCCCTGTGGGATAACTCTGTCCTGCACCAGTAATGTGAAGGTTTGGGGGTTTGCTTCCCTTGTTATTTTGGGTGGATGTCTTAGAATTAGTTCATATGAAGGTTTACAGAGTCCAAGATGAAAACGGTTGTTTTGTTTTGTGTGATGGGAAAAGGGAAAAGGAATATTCTTAGGCTGCTGTTTACAGTAGAGAAAGCAGTATGTGCTAAGTGATGATAAGTATATGTGATGTATTCTGGTTAGCGTTGCCTACAGGATTCATAGCAAAACACATATTTGACTCACTTTGTTCACTGAGTGATAAAGGTCTCATAAGCAAAACTTATTTTTGAGAACCACAAAAATCCTCCACTTGGATATAGCTCTTCAACCAAAACTTACAACATGAAATCAACATACCTTATTCTGTCCTTTCTCCTGCAAAGTGAATACATCCTATCTCAACCCAGATGAGGACTAGGTTAAAGGGAACATATTTTAACAGGGGAAAAGGTGTGCTACTGAGAAGGTTAGCAGCAAAAAGGCACTAAGCTGATGAGTGACTGGCTCACTCTCTCTCAGCAGTAGCGATTTCTCTTTTCAGCCACTAACCATCCTGGATGCAGCCATATGAAAAGCCCACTGCTGAGGAGGAGTGAGTGTGACATTCTCTTCAGTGGGATTCAGAGCTAAATTAGCTCAGTCCTCCTCCCCCATTTCTTCCTTCACAGATTGCTGTGCTGTGGCTGTATTAATGAGGTACTGGCCTTGTACAGTATGTCTTTCTAGTGCAAAAGTTCAACTGAAGTTTGGAAAGTCTGTCTGTAAACATTTAGTTTTCTACAAGTACAGGTTACAATTTTTAAAAAAGATTGCTTCGTTCATTCTACAGTGCATCGTCCTTGTTCCTTTCCTTTCTTTGTGGCAAGCATTAAAACCAACCCGTTTTATATAAAGAGATGCCTAGGCTTGCAATTTTATTGTCTTCCACCCTGTCCCAGCCACGGGTGAGTTTACTCAAGTCAGAGGACATCTCTGGTGGTGTCAGTGGTAACTAGCTGTCGTGGATGTGGTGGTTTGCTGTATTCACAGAAAGTGAACTTACAGAAAGTTTCTTGCATTATTTCTCCCTGTGAAATGTGGGGTGTGTATGAAAGATGACCCAGAACAGCGGTTTACAAAGTGGTCTCTGGATCAGTGGTGGCTGAAGGGCTGGGCAGCCCTCTGCTCTTCAGCTAAAATAAGTAGCTGCCTCACGCTGCTTTGTAAAGGAAACCACCTTTGGTTTTGTCAGTGTTTTCTCTTTCAGCTCCAAGATCTTGATTTTGTTTGGCGCTAGGGCTAGAAAATAAGGAGGAGAGTGCAAGAAATGCATGCATGGACAATTACAAAAAAGTATGCCTACAGAAAGTGCTGTTTTCTAACTGCCATAAGCTGCAGGTTGACTGATGGTTGAAGAATGAATAATTGCATTCATTTTTAAATGACACACTTTAGAAGTGGTGTGGATATTCCCTTTTTTTAGTCGGTCACATGTCCTGATCCAGGAATGTGTTTTAGTTCTTTTTAAACTTGGGTGAGATTTTGAAATAAATAAGATTAGCATATGCTTCAACACTGTTCTAAGGCATAAGTTCTTTCCGAAGTCCAGGCCTTAACTTTTAAAAAAGCAATTATTTCTAGAATCATGTCCTGCATTCACTATTCCCATGTGCATTCAGCTGAGGTGCCTCATGGTAGACACCCAAAACTTGGAGCGCGTGTGACAGGAGTGATGCAGAAAATGATAGCTGAACTCTCAGATTTGTCGCATCTGACCCCCAGCCCTGTGCCTTAGCCGTGATCCCATCCCGTGCCACTGAAACCAGAGTGTGCACGCGGTAAGAAGTAGAAATCGGTGCTGGTTAACCATACTGGTGATTTAAGTGATGAAGCTGATAGAAAAGCAGAAGCAGAGAAGTGCACTGAGGGGAGCAATTTTTAAGTACTTAATTACAGAGTGCCTGAAGAAGGCTGGTTGCTTGCTGGAGTACAGATCAAGTGTTTTCTCCCCTGATAGGTTTAGGCCACTTTGGCTACTTGTGTCAAGTCCCTTCCAGACATGCTAGCGCGTTGATTCCTCCCACTCTCCAGAGGACTGTAATTAAGAAGTTACTGCCTCCCAAGTGTGCAATTATGTTCTCTGAAACCCAATAAAAAGCCCTTAGTCTGAAATGTCCCCTGCCTGCTGCATTAGCATTCCTCTGATAGGTAGGTACCTTATCACGCTTTGGTAAACTGCAGAGGATGTTTTGTCCTCCAAACAATTTACTGAATATGAAGAGTCTTAGAGAGGTGATCAAAAAGAAGACATGAAGTAGATAAAATCAAAATAAGTGTGTAAGTATGCTTGATAAGTATTTTTTAAATAAAAGTTTATATAAAAGGCTGAGTATTTGTTGAGCTTGCCAGAAATGAGCAATGATAGGTGTCCAAGGACCACAAGTTTGCGGTTTGCTGTTTTTTTTTTTTAACCCCTCTTAAAAAATGGTGATTCTAAATAAAAGATGTTGGAAGAAAACTTATTCAGAAAGTCAGAGTTTCTGTGCTGGTGACAAAAATAAAACTTAAAGAGTTACTACCCCTTAAAGCCTCTTGTTAGACTAACCAAACACTCAGTTAATGCCAATCCCACTTTTAAGCTCTGTGAAGCCAAAATTGGTTTCATGAAAACCGTGTGTGCAAGGCAGTGATATAATCTGCTTGAAAACCGGTTTTCAGCAGTAATCTTGACTATCCCACCACGCCAATGTTACTGTCACATTTGACAAATAATTATATTTCTCTTGTTTAAGGCACTCCAGCAATAGAAATAAAACAATTCCCAGGCACGATCTTCCAACGCAGTCACAAAAATTTGAGCTAAACCTTCCCTGTTGCCATGCACGCCTTCGTGCTGTGCTCTGGGTGGGCATGGAGACCGTTTTATTCCCTCCCTCACTGCACCAGCCTTTAGGCTTTCAAACATGCTTCTTTCCTGCTTCCCTTGTTTAGACTAAAGATCTTAATTTGATATTTCTTACTAAGCCACATTTTCTAGCTCTGAACCTTTTCCTTGTTCTTTTCTGGGTACTCTTTAATAAGTCCCTGCCTCTCTCAAAGTGCAGTGATCAAAAATGAACAGAGTTGTCTGGGTGATGCCTTGTTAGTGCTGAGCTGAGCAGAAGGATTTTACTCTTTTTGATGCTTTGTTATATCCGTGTTTTATGTGTTACAGTATAATATTTTTTTTTTCCCCTTCAATAGCATGGCATTGCTGACTCATGTCCAGCTTTGAGATCCCTTAGGTCCCTCTCTGCAGAGCTCCTCGTAGCCCTGCTTTATGCAGGTGATTATTCCTACCTAAATGTGGTGCTTTGAAATTCACTGAGGACAATGGGTATCTCTTTTTAAATGGGCTGTTTCTCCACTTTGCTGAATGGGTATCTCTTTTTAAATGGGCTGTTTCTCCACTTTGCTCTTGATTTAGGGCCTAGTTGTCAGAGTCGGATCACAACCCAGAAGGTATTTACCAGAGAAAAGCAACTGTCTGTGTTTGGACTGTTGTTCCAGAAGAGGACTTGAAGCTCAGTTAGGAAATATTAACACCGTGGACCTTCAAGGAAGGTTTTAAAAAAATAAAAGTAGGAATATTCTAAGGAAAACAGAAAGTATTTAGTTAATTTTAAAAGCAAAGTTTGTTACCTAATGTGTCTTTAAATAGTAATGTTTTGCAGTTCTATAAGTCGTGGCAAGTTTCAAATAAGTTGAGTGCAAATGAAATAGGCTGGTTCGACACCAAGAATTAATGGCTGTAGCTTGAGGAAGAAAACAAAAAGTAAACTACACAATAAATTAAGGAATCACAATAATGAGACTTTGTTTAGTGGATGTATATAATAAATTGTGACTTAGCTAATTGAACATAAGGTGGCAAATGCAATGCTGAAACTATACAATAAACCCTCACTATACATTCCAAAATTACTTTCGTAATCACTGCTGCTGTCTGCCAGCATCTTAGTTCTGGCTGGTGACATCTCTAAATCATGAAATCACTGATAAGACCTAACCTGGAAACTTGTAGAAGTGCTGCAATTATGCCAGCTCTTTTGGGCAGGGAAAAGTGATACGTACATGATATTTTAGATTACTGTTTCTTCAAAATGTTTTCATATCCTGAACATTAGTCATTAAAAGCGCTGGGAGCAAAACATGAAAATAATAGCATTATCTGCATCGTAGGCAGCTGTATTCCAAACATAAGATGAACTTTGAAGTTAAACTATAAACTTTTTTTTTTTTATTCCTTCAGTTCTGTTGTCCGTTGCAGTAGTTAATAGTTAATAGTTGCTTGAGAGGCCAGGATGACCTGTCACTGCAAACAGAGTAAGTATTTCAGTTCTGAGTGTGCACATTTCTGAATGAAATAGGGACCACTGCTGTATTTATGCCAGTAGTCTGGCTATTCCTTAGTTAATTAAAGACACCTGGTCAAACTGGCATTTGTATTATTATACAGAATACAGTATCTTTCAGTATCTTTAGTCTGCATCCTGTTGGTTTTCATGGGGCTTTGCATCTCCTACAGAATATTTCTGTTAGTGTTGATAATAGTTGCATTTAACTTGGATGCCCCTGTATGGATGAAAAGAATCTGGATTCAAGTAACAGAAGGTAAAAAATCTAATTTAGGCAAATATTTTAAAATGTTGTTGAATATATTGAAAAATCATCCCACACCAAAAATGACAAATGCTTGTATAGGACATATCATTGCTCTGCTGTCATAATGCAATATGTTGTATGACATTATTGAATCTCCAGCTTTGCTAGCGAAGAATGAAAAGAAAAACCGAATTGGTACTTCATACCTTAGAGATGAAGGTAATCATCATGAAATTCATTCAGGTGACGATGCCTAAAACTATCTACATATTTTCCACTGTAAGATGTGATTTTTCGACTTCTTGTAGCTTTGCGAAAAAAAGAATTGTCATGCGGATTTTGTGCCTCAGGATGGATTGTAGTGGGATGAACTAAAATGGTTGGGTTGTTTTGGAGAAGCAGGTTAAGGAAAAATGTCTGATTTTGCCACTATTAAAATCCTTACAGCAGTTTGACTGCAAAAAACTTCAAAACTTTGGGAAAAGGAACATGGGAAATGACAGAGAGGGGGGAAGACTCACGGTCATCCCACTATAAAGGACTTGTCCTCCTTGGAAAGCTGTCTGAGCAGACTAGTGCGAAGAGAGAGACTGGTGGAGAGGAGGCAGGTTGGAAGTGGCTGGTTGTTAGTGCTCACTCCCCAAAGCTGGGAAACAATCCCTGTGCCCACCATCTCTCAGTTTTCTCCTATCGGCCAACAGGTGCAACACCCACTGACAAAATGTGTACCCATCTTTTGTTAGTGGTCAGCCCAGAGGCATTAGCAACTTAAAGCTCTCTCTCCTGCTCTGTTAGCTTGGTGAAACTTAACTGGCTAACAGATAGAGTTCAGAAGGTTGTGGTTAGTTGTGCAGAGTCTAGTTGGAGGTCAGTAACAAGTGGTGTTCCTCAAGGGTCAGTACTGGGTCCTGTCCTGTTCAATATATTCATC
>VZSZ01003173.1:633376-717981 GCA_013398815.1 Ibidorhyncha struthersii | reverse complement strand
AGGCTGAGGGATTTGGGTCTCTTTAGTCTGGAGAAAAGAAGATTGAGGGGGGATCTTGTTAATGCTTTCAAATACTTGAAGGGAGGATGCCAGGGGGATGGGAGCAGTCTTTTTTCAGTGGTGCCCATTGATAGGACGAGGGGTAATGGGCACAAGCTTGAACATAGGAAGTTCCATCTTAACATGAGGAGGAACTTCTTTACTTTGAGGGTGGTGGAGCACTGGAACAGGCTGCCCAGAGAGGTTGTGGAGTCTCCCACTCTGGAGACATTCAAAACCCGCCTGGACGCTGTCCTGTGCAACCTGTTGTAGGTGACCCTGCTCTGGCAGGGGGGTTGGACTAGATGATCTCCAGAGGTCCCTTCCAACCCTGACGATTCTGTGATTCTGTGATTCTGTGAAAGAAGGTGGTGGTAACTATCCAAGGTTATTAAGTTTGTGCATCAAAGTAGCGATAAATGATGGAAGTCCCAGGGGCTCTCCTTTGTGGTGTTTTTTAAAAGGAAGAAAATTCTGCAAAATAACTATATTGAAAGACAACAGCAGGTAAAAGGTTACTTGTGCAACCTTAAGATGGTGCTCAGGGTGTAAGTCAGAATTTTATAAAGAAGAAAATAGCCATGTGTCAGACTTCTGCCTGCTTTGTTACAGAATCAAAGTCTATGTAATGAAAGAGGAAAGAAAATGAAGACTTCAGGATTAGACGTTTGCCTCTGGTCCTAAAAATGAGCTTTAGCCCTCTTTTTGTCCTAACATCGTTTATGAACTCTGAAGTCAGTTAAGTAAAGCTTTTCTCCCTCTGTGTAGTCTTCAGTGCTTGACTTGTGAGAGCCCGTGTCTGATTTGCAGAAGTGATAAGCTGCTTTGAAAGGCTGATATCTGTGAGGTGTATTGTCTAAGTAAAAATGAAGTGCTGCGTGTTGCTAAAACCTCTGGCAACTAAGGCTATGCTCTTCTTAAGCTGGGATCCTACAATTAGTAGATACTGGTGAGTACTGGTGAGATACTTTGGTACTGGTGAGTACTTTCTATTTTCAAAATGAGAAAACTCATAGAATCATAGAATAGAATCACAGAATGGTTTGAGTTGGAAGGGACCTTAAAGATCATCTGGTTCCAACCCCCTCTGCCACGGCCAGGGACACCTTCCACTAGACCAGGTTGCTCAAAGCCCCATCCAGCCTGGCCTTGAACACTCCTGGGGATGGAGTTTCCATGACTTCTCCAAGCAACTTCTCTGGGCAGTGCTGCAAGCCCATGAGGGGTTGGGGCATAGGCCTTCACTGGGCTTCAGAAGAGGTCTACAGCCATGAACACCACTGAAAAAGACCATGACGAGCAAGCAATTCTAATGTGCAGTGGGGGAAAAACTATTAGTTGAAAACAATAATAGGATCTGTCTGTTCACTGGGCATGGTCTCTTTGACTAATAGTTGTAGCAGGGTCCCATGGGAAAAACATCAAAGCGTGGTCCAGTGAAAGACTGTACAAAAAAGCTGGCATGCAAGGAGCTGAATTCAAGTTGTATGATGACAATATTGATTTGTTGATGGAGTGTGTATAGGGTTGTTTTGGGAATGCAGGGCTTGCAGGGTCTCTTTTGCACACTCTCCTCATGTACATGTATGCATAGAAACCAAGAGACTACTTACCTTCCCAAATAAGCCTAAAAACATTGCTTGTTTAAACAGTGCATGTTTACGATGTGATCATTTTTTCAGGTAAAGCAGAGAAACCCAATTATGCAAAAAGCTACTGTGCTAAGATTAGAAAGATTGTGATTCACAAGAAATATTTTCAGTTTTGATTTATTTCCTTTGGAATCTGCACTTTGGGTGTTTACATTTGTTTGTTTTACATTTCTAGGCAACAGAAACCTACTTTACTCAATGTCAGAGAATAAATTAAGTCATCCTCCAGTGTGTCACTTCTAATCTGGAGATCGTTCTGAAGATATTTTTAATTACTTTGCATCTAGAAATATCAGTCTGATAGTTCGCTTAAACTCTTTGAATACCATTTCTTGCAGTTACACTTATTAATGGATATCTATGGTTTAAATTGCAACTTTACTGTATGTAAAATGTATTTGTCTCCTTTTCTGATGAGTTACTTGTATAAATATTAATATCCTATTTTACGATATTACTGTTGTCTTATTTAGGATCCTGGAAAAAAACTAATTTGATTCAGAACAAACATCTATTATTTTTATTTAACTAGCAGGCTACTATTTTAAAATTACATTGAAAATTATCTGAGATACACAATTGTCCTATTTAATTCTGTCTTACCCACAGACCTGATGGCCTGCTGTTTGACTTAGTCACTATTACCTATCAGATGCAGGGGACAGGATATCCTCTAAACTTGGTGTTGCATCTCTAGGGGAGAAGATATCCTCTAAACTTGGTGTTGCATCTCTAATGCCTTTTCCAAATTCTGATCCCGATGCGCAATGTATAAAAGCAGCCTCAGTTGCTCTCCTGTTTATAGAAGACCTAGAAAAAGCTTTGGGAAATGAACTGTTGTGTCTGATGAAGCCTATCCTGTCATGGTTTCACTCAGTCTCTCTTTTTACCCCGTTTTACTCCAGGGCTCTGATCCTCTTGTTATAAATACTGGCTGCCTTACAGAACAACCCAATTTCTAATAGGGCAAACCCAAATACCAAAGCCTGGAGAGTTTTATGCCTGAGCCTGCTGCAAACTAGTAGTAAAGACAGAAGGCAGCACCATCTCTGTCGCCCTCCAAGAGCAGCCTTTGTATCTTCAAATTCTTACAGCCTCATGCCATAGCAGGGTCATGTAATAAAAGTGTCATGGTATAAAAACATTACTATGGTAGGCTGGGACATGGCTTTTCATGTTCTTAACTTTTACCTGAAAAAACATGCGGTAAGAATAATATATAATAACTATGTCCTGGTGCCACGAGGGCTACTAGCTTGGGGAGAACATCAGAGAGGGCATTATAGGCTCAAACCAAAGATTGCTTCTGCCCTGGGTCATGGCTCCAGCATTGCCCACTATAAAACGCCTGGCAAAGACACCTGCAGGTGCTAAGTCTGGCACTGTTCACAGTGATGTCTGTGCCCAAGGATCTGCAGGGATTCCATGGGTAACACGTAGGAGATCAGCCCATGGTTCAAACTTGCAGAACTTGTTGACTTCAGCTGTTGTACTGAATATGAAACAATAAGTAAAACAAGTTGTTATAATGAGTTGTGCCTTCCTGGGGCATCATCTCATTCCAACTATTGTCCTGTAAACGATTGTCACTATGGCTACCATTATGTCTGTTCTCAGCTCTGCCTAATCTGACACATGGATGATAAGAACTATGGGGCAGAAAAGTGTCCCAAGTGTATGTTTATGGAAAGTGTACGAATGAAGGAAGCGCAGGTAGAACTTCCCTCAGGAACCTTCCCAGTCTATAACACTTTCTCCTGACCTTTCAGGAACTCCCTGCCAGGCAGCAATTTTCCGTGGATTTCTTTCCACAAATTTAGTTAGTTATTGCCAAATGATGTGTTTCCTCCAGAGGATGCATGATCTGAGCAGCATGCGTACAAGACTTATCTACACCAGCTGTTTTGGTGGCCAATTTTCTTTTGCTGATGTGCCCCACAGAGACAATTTCAATGTAGCTTCAGGTGCTTTCTTTTTCTAGACGAAGATTAAACTCTAGGTGTTTACTCCTTCTGTGTGGAAAAATGGTGTATACCTCTGCAGGAATATCTTAAACTAGAATGGGAATTCCTGCTTTCCCTTAAGTGGCTTCCATGTTAATTTGCACATCAGCTTCTGCTGGCAATTTTTAACTGAGGTATGACACTTCCTATCCCTTTGGGTTCTCACATGCTGCTGAACATTGGCTTGCCATGCCTGCTCTTACACTCTTACTGATGCATTTGGTTTTGTAAAGGAGTAACCACAAGGCAAGCAAGGTCAAGACTGTCACTGCTCCAACTGTCCTTTGAAAAGCAACGCTAACTGGTTTTCAGTAATAAAAATCACCTCTCTAACTGTAAGAAATAATTATTACAAAGATATTCATAAGAGCACTTCTGAAATGTGTATGTGTTTGGACAGAGATGTTTAAAGAGTGTTTCAAATTTATCTTAGTTATGGCTCTAAACTTGTAAGATAATGAAAAATAGTATTTCTCTTTAGTAGGAGTGGGTGGTGTTATCTATTAACATAAGTTTGCAGTCACACAGTAACATTTAAAGTGTATTTATAAGTGAAAGACTAACAAGCAGATGAGTGAATTTAGGTCAGAGAGGGAAATTAAAGAGAAGGGTGATAATAACACCTCTGGCTACATGGGCTGGTAAGACACCACTGATACTGGGGGCAGAAGATCAGAAAAATAACCTGGTGTCTAAGTAGACTGGATTCTTGCAGCAGAATGAAGTAGCAAACATTATGACTGTGCTTTACAGCACTGTGGACTCCCTGAGAAGCTTTGTGTTTCATCCCAGAGGCAGACATAGTGTACTTATTAGTCAAATAGCT
Source organism: Ibidorhyncha struthersii (assembly GCA_013398815.1). Classification (NCBI taxonomy): domain Eukaryota; kingdom Metazoa; phylum Chordata; class Aves; order Charadriiformes; family Charadriidae; genus Ibidorhyncha; species Ibidorhyncha struthersii. The sequence continues at coordinate 713,461 of VZSZ01003173.1, read as the reverse complement.
ACCACTTATCCTTGATAATGCTTTCAAGGCATACCTGACTGAACTGTAAAAAAACCCATCTGGTCAAGTGCTGTTTTAATATGCACAGACGCTGGCTCGCAAACCACCATAGGTTGTTTCCATAAACTACAATTTAACTGTCAAGATTTAATTAAGAAATACACCTGAGCCTTTGGAATAAACAGAATATTCGGGGTGTTGGACAAGTGGGCTGTGTGATGTGGCAGGGGCTTAAAAATTTTTGCACTGACAGAGTTGTCTTCCCTGCAGTGAGCAGGGGCAGGATTGCTTAAAACACAAGCCACCAAACCCCCAAATGTCTGCCTTACTTATAACGCAAACGATAGTTTTACATTGTTCTCATCACGTCAGCCACATTATGTAGTTGGCTTTTGATTGTATCAACCTGCATATTGCAGTCTTGAAAATCCTGGGAAAAGGAAATGTTTTATGGCGCTATAAAATCATCACTTTTCTGTGCACTTTTCTGCTGTTACATGAAGATTATTACGTTCCCTGAAAATACATAACAGGTTTAATCTGACATAAAATGTCTTTTTTCACTGTACAAGCAAGCTGTCTGGCAGGCAGAAGGAGATAAAGGGAATGTTCATTTTTAAATATTAAAATACATTTTTTTAAAAAGCAACTACTAAAGCTGACAATTTTAAATAAAATTTGGAAATATTGAAGCCTAAAGGACAGTTTGACATCATTCATGGCCATAGACTAATACAAATTAAGAAACATTTCTGCTGTAAAACTTGTGTTAAAACTAATCAGTATTTACTGTATTATCTCTGACTATAATAAGGAGGGTGCATTATCTGTTTCAGTAATGCAAAGCTAATTTTAGCTGCCAAAAGGTTGGAGTCAAAGACCTATAAAAGAATGTCTTCCCTGAGTGAAACCTGAAGGGACATTTTAATTTGTTTCTGTTCCATTACTTCTGAATAAATTGTTTTGAAGTAAATAATGAATTCATATAAGTACTGATCTTCAGATCTGGTCCTAAACATTCTGGAATATTTCTTAAGAAAGCTCTTCTTTGTTATTTTTAAAGTATAACCAAATAGGTGGTGGTGGAGGGGGCTACAGTGTTAAAATGCCTGTATGAAGGTAGTCCAAGCAAGAGTTTCAGAATTCAAGTTACCTCATGTAAAATCCATATAGTTGTGACAGACCAGTTTAAAATTTTAAACATGTATTTTATGCATAATTTTCAGGGCTCTAACTGTATTGGCTGGTCCCAGATATCACAGAGGAGGAGAATCCTAAACTCGGATAAAGTTTATGAATTTTAATTTCCACTACTAAAGTGATTATTTGAAGGTAAGTAATTTAATTTAGAACTGTTTAGAGATGAAGTATGCAAGCAAAATCCTCTCCTCTAGTTCTCTAGTTTTTTCAATCAATATAATGCATATTTAGTTTGAGCCCCAAAGTAACAAATTTGTCCTTTTGCTGTGCAAGATAAATTACAGAGAAATTCCACTGGAAGCAGTGGAAGTACCTGCCAGCATGTTTTTAATAACAAAGGACAATGCCCTATTACAGAATTCATGAGACACTGGCTATGAAGTTATTAAAACTGCAGCGTTCATTGCCGTAGAATGCTGAAGCAGTCAACAATAAAAATAGATTGAAAACGGGTGGTGGCAAATTCAGGGATGAAAATCCAACACGGTTATTGAACATGATGACTCTACATGTGACCTCCATCTCGGGAACTTTTAAGCCATTTTGAGTAGGGCTGTTCTGATGTGACCATGTTTGGAGGCTGTCACAAAGGTCTGACCCAGTACCAGCATGTCTTTTGCACCTCATTGAAAAGAGAACCCCTGTACTGACATGGAAGATCTTATTTCTGTTGGTTCATAGTTGTGAAATGTAAACGACTTAACAGGAACAATGTTCTGTTTAGTGTCGTGGGATCCTTCTATTCAAGTTGGAAAGCTTTTGCCAGATGGTTAATTGACTCAAAGACTGCTTCTAAGCCCTGGAGAACCAGGCTGGAAGGTTTTCTTCTCTTTTGTTCATTTGTTCTGCAACAAACAAATGGTGAAAGAATGAACCCAGCAGCATTGTCTTAATTCTGGAAATGAAAAAGCATAGTTGCAGTTGAGAACTGAAAAGTATCACCTGCAAGTTGTAATCACACAACTGTGACAAAAGTAGCAGCTTCCCATGTAGCCATGGTTTCTGTGCTGTGGTTAGCCAGAGGCTTCACTCATTTCCATCCATCAGCAGCATCTTTTGTTTCACTTGCTTCTGCTTTAAGCTTTGCCTTTCTTCAGTTGAGAATAAGCGAGAGCTCTGCTGTACCAGAGCTCACAGCACACTGAGGTATAAAAGCTGTCACTTAACGTGAATCATTTTGTGTGTGCATCTCATGAGTGAATAACTGAATGAGGTACAAGAGTCAGCAAGTTAGCTCAGTGCTTCGACGTACAAAAAGCCCCTAGTTAGCTTGATTTCCTTAGTTTTTCTTCTATGTGCCTTTGGTTTTCATAGATCCCAAGATAAGCTTAGGAACAGGGATGCTTCCCAATTTTCCACAATATTATGACTTTCCCTTCTGCAGGATAAACTGCTGAACTTTGCCACTAGCTCTTTCTACTGCTGAGATATCTAAGATGCCAAGAATCGATCTTCAGTATTTTGCAGATCAGAAGGCTAATTTGTTCGAAATAGGCATGGCTATACTCGGGGCTTCTGCTAGGCTGTGCATCTTTGCGTTTACAATACAAGTGACTGTAATCAGGCCACCCAGAACTGACCACAGTGGCAAGGCACCAACCCCCCAAACACAAACTCTCCTTTGGCCTTGCCCGCCTCTTCTAGAGGCTGCAAACAAAATGCAGAGAGCACAGGGTTCCCTCAGATCCATGCAAAGTTTTCTGTGTTTTTTATTTTTTTTCTCCTTACTGCTTTCCAATAGGGGCAGACCCTGATGAAGGCGTAAAGCTGCCATTCTTGATGCTATTCATATCTCCTGGTGATTTCCTTTCAAAATCTAGGCAGGATAGATCATACGTGAGGACTACTGTTTGATTTTCTCCAGGGACAACTTGCTAACAGCTTGAAAAAGAACTTCACCTTTCCTCTGCATTCCCCACATCTCTGGTCAGTCTGTCACTGCAACTGGAAAAATCCTTTAGAACTACTAGGGTGGAAGGACAGGGGAAAGCTGGAAAGGTTGGAAAACAGGTATCACTCTGGGAACTGAAGTCCCACTCTTGGTGGTCAGGGGTCAGAATCGAGGCAAAAAAGAGAAACCACTCCAACAGGAATGGGGATTTTGCATGTGCATTTTTAATCATGCTTATCATGCCTGCAACCACTGAAGATTTCTGGTACTGCAGTTTAATGCAAATGCGGGCTGAACCGTAGCTTGCTGTCAGCAAACAGGGCTGGGCCGGCCCGTCTGCTTTTTGCACTCAAGTGAGGTGGTTCGTAGTCGTGCTGTTTTCAAAGGGTCTGAAGCCACACCACTTAAGCAGCTTCGAATCATTATGTATGACCCAAGGACGCCTAAGTATAGGAATATATACATGCTACGTGTAGCATAAAAAAATTGCTTGTGGAAATATTTTTAGGGATGCAAGCTTACAACTGAAGGTGCATTTGATGGAAGGCAAATGTAAACTATTAAATCCCTACACGTGCGGACTTCAGTTTCTGAAGGACTTTAGTTAAATTTGTCTAGCGAAGCAGGGCTACAATTATTTTCAAAACCAGTTTTTCCCAAGCCTCCAGTTTGCCTGTTTATACTGAAAGCTCTTTAGCAAAAGGACCATTTACTACTGTAGGTTTCTTCAGTATGAGATGGGTTTCCAGACACGACTATAATAACACAGTTATGAACAAATAAAAACTCCAGGATAATTCTATACAATGTAGTGGACAGATTTCATATTCATGCCTTTGCACCTCAGGTACAGTCATGACTTATGCAGTGGAGCAATTAAGCTACTGGTTACAGTCACTGGTTACAGGACCATGCTGAGGGTCCAATCCTATGTATGACATGTGTCTGTAACCTCCAAGTAATGCAACTATTTTATGCTTTGGAATCATAGATTGCACGTGTTGAAGGCTGGGGCTTGTGTTTTTTGTGTCTTAGAAGCAGCGAGGGAGAAAGACAAGAACAAAGTCCAGAAAGAGCAACATCTCTGCGCTTGTGAGCAAGTAGAGCAGAACTCTCAAGTCTTGCCCTTTCTTCTTATGGGTCAGTTCAAAATCCATCTTCCTGAGCAGCATCTTGGCATCTGGCCACCAGTGTTCTTGCCAAATGGCCAGTTTCTGTTATTTTAAATACCTGCCTGAATCCATACCAGGTTTCTCAGCTGCTTATTTTGTGTAATGGATCAGTGCAATAACTGCTAATTACTAAACTCTACAAATCATTTTATGGAGACAGTGACCGAAATGACTGAAGAAATGGAGTTCAAATATGGGCTTAATGTCTCCTCCTGGTCAAGCATAGCATTTTTTTATTTCACAGTTTCCTTTTTGTAAGTTACAATAACAAAATGTAAACTGCTTAATGATACAATTAGTCTTAATAATATTAATTATATTTTAAGCAGGCAATTTCTGATTTGTTTTTTTTTCTATCCTGTTGCTAGTGTTTTATATAAAGTTAAAGGGATATAACGTGTGTGTTTGTCCAGTTTAGCAGTATATGTATTTGTAATTTTAAAAAAAGTCCTTGTCCAAAGTGAAGGAAATACTGTACTCATTCATAACTGACCTCAGAGAACTGGACGGTTGTTTGCCTGATAGCAAGTCCCTTTGTGACCTTAATGACTAGACTTAAATCTGCACTTCCAGATTGGTGCAGGGATAGGAGGAGATCTGGTTAAGACTGTCTAAAACTTTCCACCCCAAAGTGCTTTTTTTCAGGGCTTTTTTCTCTACTCTCTGAGCTAACCTTAACCAGCTGGTTGACATTTTCAGTCTGCCTTGGGTTATTTTTTTTTTTAACAGTAGGAAAGGAAGGGAAAAACATTTCCAGGAAATATAGCTTAGAAAATATTCCAGGAGCCATTTTCCAGAGGCAAACATAGAAAAGTTAAGTCATTTTGCCACTGTAAACCATCTGTGAATATTTTTCTTGACTGAGAAATTCTAGCAGACTTTTACGACCTTGACATTTGACATGGGATAATCTTGTTGGTGAAACACATGGCCTTGGGATCTTTGCTCAATTAAACCTGAGTTACTGAAGAAAAATAAATCACAATGTGTATAGGCTTAGTACATTCTTTATAGATTTTTGACAACTAGAGTCTTCAAAGAATACCTGTTTACTCATTGGAAAAATACAAGGCAGTGTTTTATTATGCCATTTCCAGCCCATCAGCAGTCTCTTAGCTGCTCCATCATCTCTAGCATGTCAGCAGTGTGACTCTGAAGTATCCTGCTTTGTCAAACCACTCTTTATGAGCAGATTAATCTTTGCAAGCTGCTCTGGATTACAGCCATATCAAGAAATCCTGTATTTAGAATAAGTAGTATTTTCAATTGGCTGTCTGGCGTTTTTCCTCTATAGAGACATTGATTTTTTTTTTCCAAGGACCCAAAAGATCCCAGGGGAGAAATTTCTAATGATAGGCTCAATTAGAAACCAACACGCTCCTTCAGGACAACATTTGCATACAAGCTTTGATTTTTATGGGTTATAGCCCTTAGCTATAGACAGGGCTTACAACAACAGAGATCTTTAAGAAAAACAAATTCTGCAGCAAGGTCTCTTGAAGCATGCAACAACTATCACCCAGAAGAACCCAAGGAAATGGCTACTTACCAAAGTAAAGTTTACCAGTTTTTCTCAAACAGATCGTTCTGTCTGTTCCCCTGCACTGGGGACATTGCAAAAGGTATTTGCATATATTGACTTACTCTATGAATTTAAACTTCTTTTTTGTTTTTTTTGTTTATGTTTTTTTTTTCTTCACTATGTTTCTGGTAAACTACCATTCTTCCTGGAGTTACCCACTCCTACTAAGTGAGAAAGTTTCATGCAGCTGTTTTATATAAAGGGAAATGCTACTCTCCAGTTTTCTAAATTTTCCAGCTACTGTTGGTGGAATTCATCTCACCTGCTTTTTGCTGTCTGCCTAAACAAAAGCAACGTGATGCTTTTATCTGTGCTAGACAGGTACCCTTTGGCACTCTTTATGGGCAAAGGAATGAGGTAACTTCCAGGGTGAGATTGAGCTGACCTATTTAGGCCAGATGACTCGCTCCTTACTGGTGGCTTTTTCTCTCCATTACTGCAAAAGGAAGCCTGGAGTGATTGGTTCAGGTACAGATGTCTGCCTTTGGTCAGATGAATCCTACCCTAAATTTGCAGGTACTGAGTGTTGAAGCTTTGACTGAGAACAATAAGGGGATGTATGACAACTTTTTTACTGGGAAATTTGTAAGCATTATTAACATAGTCAGTAGGAATAGATTCTAATACAGCATCGTCCTGATGATTAGTATCCTAAGAATCCAACATTGGAGGCATTTTGGAAAGGGAGAGAGATGTCTTTTCTCTGGAACAGGTTCCAGTGCAACAGAAAAGCTCTGTATTACTAGATCTTAGGTCCTGAATAAAATCCCAAGTTTGAGTGTTTATCTGCTGAGCCTTTCAAAAGGGAATCTGCTGAGCTTTGCTGTACCAACCCTATCTGCAATAACAGAGCTTAGTTTAATTCAACTAAACGTGCTTAGGTGATGACAATACTGTGGTCAAAGCAGGACACAAACTTACCAAACATATTGTAGTTACCATCACTTTTAGAAACACATTTTAAAAATCTGAACATTTTCCCCCCAATTATTACAAACTTATGTATTTTACTGAAATAGCAGTAACTTGCCTTCCCTTAGCTCAAGTGTAAATGACCTTATCCATTTGTAGCTGAAATTGTCATCCCCAGAGTACACTAACTTCAATAGAACTCCAACTTGCATGATTTCAGCTGATAGAGTCTACTGCAGCTATAACCTACAGAAGTAACATATTTCTTGCAATGCATGATAAAAGAAGCGCTTGGCAAAGGTCAGCTTTTCAGATGTCTTGTAGAAATGTCATTAAGTACAATCTTCTGATAGGTCTTCTTCTGCCTCAGTGTCTGTACCAATTGTCTGGAATTTCTGATTGAAGTGCAGCATCTCAGTGACTTAAACTTCAAGTTAGAAGGTTCCAGTATAATTAAAATAACCTCAAAGTCAAATTTAACAGGTAGGAATATTGATAAAACTCTCTGAATGAACTCTATTGTATGAAAGTTAAACAATTTTTAAATTATCAGTCCTTCTGAATGTAGCTAAGGCTGCTGATTTCAGCGAATGTCAGGGGAAGTCCTAAGTATTTGAACAAAAAGCCCTGTTCAGGCTATTATTTTATAATAATGGGGCCAAATGCTATTCCAAAATGAAACCCTTCTGCAAGCAAGGCCTATATGCATTTCAGTTTTCCATTTCTAAATCCTAACTTCTGTCTATCATGATGACTCCTTGTTAAGCTGTCAAAAGACTAGGTCAGTGCATGTGTTAAGAGTGCAGGTACAGAGATCAGAGAACAAACCAGATAGCCAAAGAGTTGGAATGAACGCTAGTTCAGTGCTGAGGAAAAACATACACCTGCCAGCACCGTTGCTGCCTATAAACTTCAGGAATTGTTTCAGTTGAGCTATCTGCAAATAGGGAAATGCTAATATGTATATGGTGACTTTCTGTATGAACATCTATGTAGCTAGCTTTCACTTGACAGACTGCTATCAAACAAAAAGATGACCAACAGGCAAATAACAGTGGTCAAATTCAAAATCAGTTAAAAAAACCTGCATATTAGATATCATCTCGCTGTGCAACTGATCGATAAGCTTATGCCTCTGTCTTGCTGGAGGTGCTTGTACAGGGAAGCGAAGTACTTCATGACCTTGAGGTTTCAGAGCATACTTGCTCTTTTTACATGGGCAGCAACATGAGAGCTTGATAGGCTGGCACTTCCAATCTGCATTATTTTGCCCTTTGGGAAGGACTGAGGTACCAGAGCGTCGTCTTGCATATTTCAGAAGATTCTGTGAGCCCAAATGATTTTCTGACTTCATAAGCATTCAGGATGCATTATCCCATATCCCAGCCTTGCGGAGATCTCTGCAACCTCTGCGGCATCGCAAAGGTGTCTGGATGGAGGTGGCTGCCAGGAGGTTGAGCATTAAAGAACGTGTCAGCTCTGAAGAAAGACCTAACAGTTGAATTATGTGGAGCACTGCAGGGGTTAAACTCCATGGCATATCCTCATCTGAGGTACAGATGAGCTGGTATCATGTGAGTCTGTTCGTTGGCATGAGCCTGCAGGACGCTTTAACCACTATTCTCTAAACTTCAGGATTTTCAGTAAACTGCAGTTGGTTGTGTGTTATCGAGCTGAGAACCCTCCCCTGCAAGTTTCAAAACTAAAAGTAAATCCAAACATAATTTGGACAGCTTAGTTTCTGATGTGTGTCCCAGTGAAAGCATTATTTAGCATGCATCCTTATGGACCACCCTTAGCCTAAGTGATATTGAGCGCACTGAAAGAGCACAAAGAAAAAAAAGTTTGGAGTATATTCAAAGACAAGTAGACGGTGACCATTTATGTGGATTACAAAAGAGGAAGTGGCGTAATATAAGCCTGCCTGATGTTGAAAGACGCTAGTGCTTAATGCATTGGAGAAAAGATGCAAGCATAGCTTGTCTTGTTGGAGTACTGCTGTGGAATGTATTCCAAGGACAGAGACTTCACAAGCTAACTGCTGTCCACTGAACTAGCTTCAGTCTCGACCTTATTGAGGTATAAGAAATAGATGAATAGACTACAAATATGCTGGTAATTTAAATGATAAATGCTGATAAGTACTTTTGTGCTTTGTGCCTAAGCTTTACTCAAAGTCTTCCATTAAAAGACATAATTAAGTATCTAGACAGTTGCATTTTGATTTGCATCTATTGCCAAAACAATATATCTTTCAGATAAGCCTTTCATGCATTACTTTTAATAATAATGTTTTAAATTAGAAGACGGCTTCCATCAGAATAATGAAGCAAGATAGCCAAGAAAATAGCTATGTGCCTGAGCACAGAAATTCATTAAAATAAGAAAAATCCATGAAACAGTGATGATAATGAGAAAAGTATTGAGCCTCAAGGTCGACAATACTGAAAGCAGACTGCATTTAGGGCATATTGTATGGGAGGGGCTGTTTTCTCTTTTCAGAGATCTTTCTCTTGTTTTAAATTCTGAGAAATAAAAGAAAATTTTGGCAACTCAGTTACATTTACATTGCCATAGGCATATGGGATTTTACTAGCACAAAAAACTGGGCCTGATAGTGCTATAACGAATAATCCTTTATTTTACTTAGGTAAATATTAGTATTAATGATTTCCCTTCTTCCAATACTAGGAAACATACAATTATTTAATAATGACAAACACCACCACTTGAAGAAGGCAATTTAGTGCAATCGAGATACTCCACTTTCTAATTTCCCTCCTGGTCTCTGTTTAAGTTGCAGGTAATGCCTGTGTTACCTATATTTATCATAGACATAAGTTGTTCTTATAAAGGCTTTTTTAAAAAGAAATATTTAAAAAGGTGCCGCTTTCCTCATTAAAATATTTTTACCTTCCCCAGAATGTAAGGAACTTGCATAGCAAGTGCTAATGAGACACACGCTCGCCTTTCAATTGCATTCCCTTTTCCCCCTTTGCTTATGTTATTTCTTTTCTTCAGCAAGTCAGCCCAGTATTAAAAAAAAAAAAGGGCTACAAACATAGCAGTGGTACACGCCTGATACTTCTGTGCATCCCTGCCTGTCTGCAGAGCTGTACTGCTGCTCTTGACAGGAATACAGAGAGGGCTTGCGGGAGAAGTGACGCTCTGCATACATCCAGCCAGAGACAAGTCTTATAATTCTGGTATCTGGCTCTGTTGACTCCTGTCACTATACAAAGACAAAAGGTTCTGCCTGGGACAGAGCAACCCTTTGCTGCCAGAGCACAGATGGTATGAACGTGCTTTATATGACACAAACTGTTACAAAATGTTCGGTGCACTAAAGTGTGCTGTCAAGACCTGTTTTCTTTAAGCTGCCAGTCTGTCATTGTCTTTTGGAAACTAGCATGCAGCCAGCAAACCCATTTCCATCAAAACAAGAAAAAAAGCCCTGTTTATACTTCCCTTCTATTTTCTCTTACCAGGTAATTTCTCTCTATGATGTTACCTCAGGTATTATAGTAGAATTAACGAGTAGCCAAAATTTCTCTTGTACTAGATAGAAAACAATAACTAGTAAGAAAGCAACTAGGTTTTAAAAATGGTAAGAGAAAAGCAAAGAGCAGCTTTCAAACCAGACATTCCCTACACCTGAATCTGCTGAACTTCCCAGATACTGAAAAGGATGAGTTTTATACTGTATTATGGGCACGGCTGTGCTGAGAGGCATTAACCCCTTACCTGCAGTTAGTTCAGATGATGCTAACTTTCATAGCTGAACCCAGTATGGACCAGAGCACGCATTTCATGCAGTCTAGCACACAACTCCTAGGCTAAAACTCTGTTAGAGACAAAGAGCATCATCTACCTTGCTGTTTTCCTGAAGCCTTTGACAGTTATTCTTCCTTGCTACATGAGTGTCATTACAGATAAGCAATGAATTTTGACTGATTTATGGTGCACTCTTTAATTGCCTTTTTTAAAGCTAAACTGGGCAGCAATGGGGTGAGGTCATAGATCAGAAAAACTCCCATTCAGCACACACCTCCAGTACCTGGTTCATTCATCCTCTAATTTAGCAGTTGGAGGAATTCCTGGCCAAGGTGAAATTTAACTAAAAGTATAAAATCATACAAGTTTGGGCACTTTGTCTGTCCTTCTGTATGTGTTCTTCATGGCAGCAGGAAAGGCTTGCAAAGGCTGAAACTAGATTGTATTCCGACCTATTTTTCCCTAAAACCTGTATGTTTCATTAAGATTACCATGAAACAATTAGGTGACTTTATTTTCTTCAGTTTTGCGGTTACCCCGTGACACTTTTTAATTGTCCTGTTTTTACAAGCACAGCAACCTTGTCTTTGCCTCTCTCAGTGTGAGTAAGACTTCTAAAGCACACCTTGCCAGATCTGTCAGACATCCAGAGTGTGGACACAATCCTGAGCTGCTAGGACTCAGAACTTGTGTAGATATAAGCAGGGGTAAGGAGCGCTGGACATGTGAAAATATCAGCCTTGAGGGTCTGTTTCTTCCTCTAGCAAAAAAGTAATGAGATTAAATACCCCAGGAAGAATGTCTTCAAATGTCCAATGGTGGCACATTGCTCTACTCCCTCTCAGCACGTGCAATTTTCAGGTTCACTTACAAGCAATCATACTTCATGTGCATTTGCACAGGCAATTGACTGCTGAAGATTTTAATTTGTTTCATCTTACTTGATTATCCAGACATCTCAATATTAAATGACAATTTTGTCTCCTGATAGTGTTGCAGGAAGCCTTACCCTTCTGTTTTTAAGTATTTTTGTATTCAAACTAGTTGTAAGTGCTTTATGAAATGTTATCATTATGGGAAACAAGAATTTGGGGATTTCATCTTTCATGTTGTTAAAAATCTATGATTATGTGCTATGGGAAAAGTCACTTCTTTGAAAGACTGCACATGGCAAAACCAGAAATAAAAACAAGCACATAGTGGCATGAAATGGCCACAGGCCAACATAAAAGTGAGAAAAATCTCACAAAATATCTTTGTGATGAGCTAACATCAAAAGATTTTAGGTTCAGCAAGGCACAGAGAAATTTGGTTAAGCAAAGTAATGAGCGCTGCTGTGCTTTTCATCTTCAAAATGTCTTACAAAGGTTAAGTCTTTAAAATATATCTGTGAAATGAAGCGTTATATTGCCACCGTTGGTTTTTTTTTCCCCCTCAGTTGAAGTAGATGTTGAGTGTTTAAATGTCCAAGGCCATGGAGAAGGTCGGTCAGATCTAGGACTGCAGACTAAGCTTCTCCTGCAGTGCCTGAACTTCTTAGACTGTGCTGGACATTCTCTGTTTATTCAGTTGTCCCACCATTGCCCTCCTTTTCTCAAACTAATTGTCCTTTTTGACATCTTTTCCCTGGTTGCTCTGCAGCTTTTTGTTGCACTGTGTGTACTCAGATTGTTCAGTTAAGCCTGCAGTAACCCTGTAGGTCAACCCTCACCCGGCTACATTTGTCTCCTCTATTACTTTAGACTTTTCACAGTGCAGATTTGCTTTCTTTCTCCTGCACTACTTTACAGAAAGGTCAATCTCACATAGCTCAGCAAAACTCTCTATTCAACATGCTTTGCAGAATCCCTATGGAAGACCCAACTAAATGAATCTGATCGCCTTTAAGTTAGGTATATTCCTCACAAACACATGTGTAGAGTCTCTACGTATGAGGGTAGAAAGCAACTCACCATCTCCTGTGTTTGGGATAGCTTTGGAAAAGCTGCCTCTGTGCCAGGAAGCCTGGGGATTGGACTGGAAGTAGGAATTAAATCACCCTTAGCAATGCCAGATACTGCCAAAAACCTACAAGAAAGCAAAAAGTCATCAGTATACACTCTCTAAGTGCCAATGAAAGATCTCTCCTGCAGAGGAAGGAAAATAATCTTTCAGAAGGGCTAAACTGTAGTTTGCAGGATCTCTTCAGCTAACTGGGGATGATTCTTTAAAAGCTTAGAGGCCAGCATCAGGAAAACCCTGCAGAGTTCACATACAAGCTGGTAATGTCTGAAATTCTTTATAACAGGCTAATGACTAGCAAAACCCTTGCGGGATTTGACAGTCTAGCAATTGGCTCCACTTGAGGAACTCAAGAAATCGAAAAATTGTCCTGGACTTTTCTGAAGATCAATGGTCAGTAAAAGGAGGAGGAAGCCTGCGCTGTAGAGCCCAGCCAGCAGGTTTAGTGTATCTCATGCTATTAGCACCCAAGTCCATCTGTGAGGTGCTAATAGTCAACTGCTATTGACTGCAGTGGGAGCCCAGGGCGCTTGGCATTTTGCAGCATTAGGTCTCATGTTATTAAGCTAACGACGTCAATGTGCCAGAGTATGTGCTCTTTGAACTGCAAGGCATTGTTTCTTGCTGTATCAAAATACTGAAGATTCCCCCCCCCCCAGTTAGCAGTGTCTCACAGTAAGCAACTGCGTAAAAAAGAAATATACTGCAGAAGAGTATGCAATGTGAAAAGCAGAAATATAGCATTCTACCAAGAATAGGCTGATTTAATTTTAAATGTATATTCTTTAAATGGATAATGTACTTAAAATGTAGAAAATCAGTTATCAAAGGCAGCTCAAAGCAGAAGACCAGTCAGTAAGAAAAATGAACAAAAGGGTGACCAAGTGACAAAAAAAAGTAAGGAAAGATCATTGATTTCTTGGGAAAAAAAGGATAAAACCCAATAATTTTTCACACATTATTGAATAACATGGAAATTTATCCAGAATATAATTCTACTGGCATTTGACTGTGACTTGGTACCAGATGAGTTCTTACAGCTCAAAGCTGCCTGGGGTGGCTTATGAGGATGGTTACGGACCTATTTGTTGTAGGAACTGCATGGGATCGTGGCCTGGGCTAGGATAGTCAGTGACATGGTTTCTTGAGGTTGTCAGTGAAACTTCAGGAAGTCTGGGTTTCATTATTGCTAGAGGAAGGGCAATGGTCCCCTTGCCAAGGAGGTGCCCAGCAAATCATGAATTATAACATCAGTCCTGTATATATTGAAAAAGCATGGAAAAGTAAATGCTGTTAGTACTTTTGTACTCATGCCACTGGGTAGACATGAGACTTACGTTTTTCAAAAATAAGTGTCCTTCTCAGTACAGAGCATTAACCTTCAAAATCTAACTTATTGGCAGCAAAAATAGAGTTTAAATAGTAAAATGAGTGCCCATGCTCTCTCTTTCCCTCCCCTCCCTTGTAATGCAGACTTCTGGCAAGGCCAGGAGGGACAGAAGGTAGAGTGGCCAGCATGACCTACTATGGGAATATGCAGCACTCCAGATGTGAGTAATAATGTACTTAGCTGTATCTCGTTAAACATCCAACAGATGATCAGCAACAACTGATCAAGACAGAGGCAGAGTAACTCTCTTGCCTGGTTTTGCTTGGAAGTTGTTGGTATAACCATTGTCTGCATCCTCTTCCCTCAACGCACTCCATTGAATGTGGCAAAACTATGTTCTGTTTGAGAATGCAAAAGTGTACGAGAGCCGGGGTAATTTAAGGGTGATCTTAAAATACTCAAAATGATTTATCTTCTAAGGGGTGGAGGGAGGGGAGGTTGGTTTTAGTCCCTGTTTGAGATCTTGTATGCTATGTTTCATTCCCAGGTAAGGAATTATAGGTATTGGAAAGTCTAGGTAGCACCTACACACATCAGAGATTTTGTTTGGCTTTTCTAGAAAAATAAGAAGCCCCTGTTTCTTGTGAAACTCTTAAGTCCTTTTTGTATATGCCTTCCCTTTACAGCCTATCCTTTTCCCATCCTCCTTTCCTTCCAGCTTCTGCATCTTCATATTTTCATACTCGTTATCTCAACTGTGTTTGCAAGCAGCTGGCTCTTTGCACTCAGGCCTATCCTTTTTCTCTCCCGGTCCTCTTATGCAGAAAGGAATATTTATGCAATGTGTATGCTTATGTAGTCAAGAATTTCCCCACTGGCACGCCATCCAATTACCTCATTCTCGTCAGAAATGGGGAGAGAGTGTCCCCCGAAGGGGACTGGGAGGCCACCTGGGTGCTTAGATCACTGTTTGCACCTTGTTATCTAGCTTGGGGTGCTGCCAGGCATTCCTGCACAGGCAGATTTTCAAGCTGCCTACAAGCTCTTGTGAAGACCTTGTCTGGATGGGAAGGGAGGATGGATGTGGGAGTCCTTGTTGATGATACAGCAATATGGATGTAGCTGTTTTACCTCCCATCACTTTCAGCTTAATTAAAATGTAAGTACCCTGGACCGAGAGGTTCAACACAGGAACTGAACAGACATCTTCAAGGAGAATCCTAGTTAGCCAGCAGGTAAAGTTCATATGGGATTATGTTTTCTTCTAGCTTTCTAAGAACATTAAAAAAAAAAAAAAGTAGTGTTCAGTCAGTAATTGCGGCTTCTTTTAGAATAGTGATTCCTATAAACTGAGATCGGAGAGGAAGACATTACAGAACTGCAGAAATAAGGAGTTTTGGAACCATTGGTAAGTAATTTACAACCAGGGTAATTTTTGTTATGGCAAAACATAACCCAGGTAAACACTTTCCAAAACACTTTCCTCAGGTAAAGGGAAAAATTAGGAAATTGCCCAAAATCCTATGAACTTACTATTTTGTTTAATAAACAGAAGCCAAGTTTTTAACAGATGCAGAGGGTTGTCTTGTACATATCAGGACTTAATATTTCTAAACATAAACAAACCTCTTTTTACCCAATATAAAATCATTTCACATCTGCTCAAAATCCCAATAATCTCAGTTTACGCGTGGCAGCAACTACCTTTAGGAAAGCAGTCCAGCAGAAGTAATTCTGCACCTGCCTCTGTCTCTGAAGCATATTTATTGCTTCCATTGCTTCTCAAGCCTCAGAGTTCCCCTGCTTCAAGTCTGAATATTTATTATGTCAGGTTGAAGTCTGCCAGTAACCAAAAAGCAGAATTATCAATTCCAACCCTCCTTTCCTAGCAAAGACATTGATATTATGAGGGCTTTGGTCTTGTGAAAAGCAATGGAAAAAGTCTTGTGAAATGCACGGAATATGAAAGCAAGCTTTTTTGTAGTTAAAAATAGCATCTGCAATAATTCCAGGACAAGACTAAAAGTGACTTTCTCACTGTGTGGAGGATGCTAAATAAGATGTTTAAAATGGTATCTTGTGCTCAGATAATTATGGGAAAAAAACAGCTTTACATGAATCTGACAGCTGTTTTAAAAGCTCAGCCGGCAGCACCATTTGCTATAGTGCAGAAGACCTAAGTTCAGAATCGCACACGCAGATTTTTATCTGCTCAAAAGCCAGCAGGAACTGGAGGTGGCATAAAGAAAATGACAGCCTTACTGCAAAGGCAAACAGAAACCAATCTGTGATCTTGAGCAGAGTTTGTGTTTTCTATGTAAAAGGGGCAAGGAGTTAGAAGTAGATAATACTTCCCAGAATGGCTTGATGTCTGTAGTTGGATGAGAATTCTCTTTTTCCTTAAATTTACAGTGGCTGCATCGGATGTGCCAGAAAATGATGGATCAGTACAGTCCTATAAATCCCAAACACATATGTGGTATATCTTTTAAAAAAATAACTTACAAAACAACCTTCCAGGAGAAGAAAAAGTCCACAATAATGACAGCACACTGACAGTGCAATAAAAAGGAATTCGTTATTCTGACTGCAGGGGTTGACAATGACCAGAGGGCAAATGCATAAAATAGAAAGGAAGAGCCTATGCTCAAATGTCAAAAACTCCCTGCCACAAATGAAAGAAAAAGAAATTTGCTCAATTGTTTACTCTGTATAGGCATAATAACAGTAATATAAAAGATAATTTATCTGACCACAATAACTATTTCTGAGCTTGGAGCTGAGGATGCAACATTACATAATATTATCTGTGTATAAATAAATGATTCCTTTCAAATGTTCATTGCCATGAAATTAAAAGAAATCTTTGCCATCTGATGGTGAAGAAGGTGGCAGCAATAATGAACAGCAATTGAAGGGTTAAATACGTAGGATGGTCTTTATGAGTAATTTTTGTTGACAATTTTAAGCTACTGTTCGATTCTAGAAACAAAACTGATTATTATCATTATTTCTTTTATTACCTAAAGAGGATAATATCTACTCACAAGTACGACTGCTTCTGTATGAAATTAATTTTGCAGGCATATATTGCACCCTCAAACAAGATCTCAGTCCCACAAAGGAACAGCAATA
The DNA here is from genome assembly GCA_013398815.1 of Ibidorhyncha struthersii. Lineage (NCBI taxonomy): Eukaryota > Metazoa > Chordata > Aves > Charadriiformes > Charadriidae > Ibidorhyncha > Ibidorhyncha struthersii. The sequence goes on along the minus strand of VZSZ01003173.1, from coordinate 696,464 downwards.
AATTGAAAGCCCAGTTGTTTCTCTGAATTTATTTAGTTCTAAACAAACCTTCCTGTGCAGTCTGTCTGCTTTTTATTTGTAGTTCTTCCCTCTTTGTTATTGAATGCTTTTGTAAGAAAGAAGGATATTTGTTCTGAGATTTTCTTCCCGTTATTTCCCATATGAAGTTACAATCCTCTGATAGCTTGTATGAAGAGGATTAGAACATGTCATCACTGATTGCAGATGAGGATTTAAAGCAGGGATGGGCAGGAGCAGCAGAAAGACGAGGCTGCCCGACCTGTCTTGCTTCAGACTGCATGGATGCTTTGCTTCTACCTCTCTGCTCCAGAAACATAGCCTGGCTTCCACAGCTGTCCTCATCTTCTGGCAAAGGAAAACTTTTTTGCTAAACGTGATGAAAGACTAACTTTTCTGCTGAAAGGCTGAGTTCTCTGTTGTACAGTGTTCCTAAAGATCCATTTCTACCATGAGGACTACACACAGTTAGTTGGTTCATAAAAGCACATGAGAAAGAGCAGTTGCAAACAGGAATCACTTCTAAACTTAAAAAACTTGCCAGATTGCAGTTGTGGAATTATATTTTCCTCCTCCGCGAGTTTTTTGTTGTTTCTATTAGACTGTAAATTTCTGGGTACTGTCATTGTATCTTCACATCTACAATACAAGTGCTTCCTGTGAGTGTGGAAATAGTAATGGGTAACGTACGCAAGCCCTAACCTTCTGCAAACATTCCCTTTTCTTAATGTCAACAACAGGTAGCAATTTGAGTAATAAGCTTAAGGAATTACATAACTTAAGTAGCAATAAAACAAAATTATGTCAGCATGCATTTCCCACTCTTTTGCTTCAGTACGAATCAATTATGAAACACAGATCAAAATAACGGATACACATTTATAATGATTTAGGGTCCCAGGCATTGATTAACCATGACTGAGAGAACTGTTTCTCATGAAGGTAAATGTAATATCACAAAGAACCTAAAAGCTCCTATGTGCACCCATGAACTACTTGGAAGCACAGTTTATATTAGCCCTAACTTCTTTGATGAGTTGAAGTCTAAGGAGGTAAGACAAAATAAGCAAGGCCAAGCAGTCAGAGTTGCTTTGTGCTTCTCTGTATAGATTGCTCCTCAGTGAATTGCGTAAGTAGAGGAAAGAAGTTAACATAATGCCCCTTCATCTGCTTTAAAAAAAGATTCTTTTCTTTCAAAGACTACTTTCTTCAGGCCTTGCAACAAGGTGAAAAAGTAACCCGGCAGTTTCAAAGAATGGCAAAACTGAGCCAGAGGGAATTTAATTATCTTCAGACATCTAATGAAAGCCACAGAGTTTTGTCACAATTTTCAGGACTTGTCTGTCAAACTTTGACAGATCGCAACTGAAAACGACAGTTTCTTGATTAAGACTAATAAAGAGCTTAAACTTCATTTTCAAGGAGAAAGGATATTTTTAATTAATTAAGATAAGGAAATATGCAGCAAAACTACCTCCTTGTCTAACCTATCAACAAAGTTGTAAGCAGAGTTCCACACTTCTGTCTGTCCCTCCCATGCCAAATTTTAGGCTTTCATTTTGGGGGATGAAAACATTTTTTTCTAAGTCATTTGGAAAACAGTATGTGGTTTAGTTAAGGAAGGAATTAAATACCTCAGTCTCCTCAGAATTAAAGGGAAAAAGCAGTTTCAGTTGTGTTAAATAGACTCGTTGACGTAACATGCTGGTTCTTGGTCATCTGGACTCATGATGTACACCAGTATCTCTGCGAAAACTGTGTCACTAATGACTTAGGGTTTTTGTCATTTGATCGCTCATAGCCATTCTAGTGAGGAAAAGCAGAGATTAACACAGGACAGGGCCTAGGATTTTAAAATTTAAAATTTCTTGACTGGTATAACAGGTAGACTAAGTATGTTGTCTCTCTCACAGAGAAATGTCTTACACATCAAAATGGCCTAACTTTAAAGCAGGCAGCATTTTAGTCCTGTATAATACTCTTTTACCAAAGTGATCATATAGTTCAAACTTTCCTGAAGCGGTGACTGTTTCAATGCATAGCTCTTGGTGATGCAGGGCTTAATAGAGACAAAGTTCTTGGAAAAAGAAAGGAAATCTTGCTGTAAACTTTATCAGTGGCTTCGTAACTGATTGGGAGGCAGACAACTTTTCTGTTGGTTCGTTTTTACTGTCAGAGTTTGGGGTACTGGACACTGCAGCGGCTTACAGAAACCTGCTCAGATTATTTAACTCCTTTCTTCCTGTTGCAGGTGCTGCTGTCCAGATATCCTTTGGGAAAATTTCCTGTGCGGGTTGTAGAAATGGTGATGGATATAGCTGGTGCTTGCTAAAGGTACTGATTGTATTTTTCTTCCAGAGGAGGCAAATAAGCAGCCTGTAGACCTAGCATAAGCGGTCTTGGGAAGTGTTTCTATTATCTTTCACTGGTTTGGATTGCTTTCTTTGTAAGTATTTTTTGAAGACAAATAGCTTCAGCCAGCCTAGGCGTGGACTATTTGCATCGTTGTTTGATCGGTTTTTCAGCAATGCTGGGTTGGCATTGGAGCAAATGTCGAGAGCTGCTGCCAGGGAGGCGCAGGGAGGAGTACGCAAGCGGGGTGCAACTGGAGTGAAAGGTCCCCCTCAGCCAAAGCAGTTTCTCACCAGAGTTTCCTCAAAGTTGCAAGAATGTACCAGAAAGAATCACCTCTGCAACTGATACAGCTTAACAGAAAATGGATATTTTTAAGGGCAAGTACCACTGTAAAAGGAAGATAAGATTTAGGCAATCTACTCAATGTTTTCAAAACTGACTGGTATTTGTGGGGTCCTGATGAGTACAGCTCCAAGGGATGCCACTTTCAGAGGTACCTTTTGAAAGAGATTTATTTAATGGTGATGTTCAGTCAAAGAATTGCTCTCCATTCTGCTAAATTACTTTTCAGTTCAGGACTCCAATCTGAAGCCATATGCAAAAGCTGCAGCTGTTTAGAAAAATTACATCTCAAGCACTTTGTTTTTATATGCCGTGATAAATCACTTTTTACCTTTCTGCACAAAGGGCATTTTCTTGTTAATGTATGTGAGAACATTGTAGAGAGGTTTGTAATTAAATAAAGAAAATAATAGGACTTCTTTTATGACTAAATTATTTTTTAATGCTATTGAAATCAGGGACTTTTGAAAATACTGCACATTGGTTATTTTTGCTTTGTATCTGAAAGCTGCACAAAAGTAATTGCATTTTTCTCTAAAAGACAGTGAAGTGAGAAATAGCCAGCTTTCTTTTACACTGAGGACAGAAAGATTATCAAATAGAGAGACTACAGATTTAGGTGAAGATGTCTGGATTTTGCCTGAATTAAAATATTTTCAAGGACAAGCTTTCCAAGGTCTTTCACCTAATCGTGTACTAAACCACATCTTTCTCTCCATAAAAACTGTCTATGCTTCACAGTATGGTTTAGTTTTTTAAAAAAAGTGTTATAGCTCAAAAAACATGCAGTTCAGTTTCTAGTGCCAAATACATAAAATACCCTCCTCTTCCTTATCTTTCTCTAACCCAGGGTGGCCACCTTAGTGTTCTGCCTCTTTTTGATTAAAGATGAGGTACAAATCTGACCCTGCATGGTAATTACTTTATTCCAGTGTAAGTCACAGACCATTGCTGCTATTATTTATTCTCAGACACAAACATTCATCTCTGCAACCTCCAACTACAGGCTAAAGATTCTTGATGGCTATCCTTTTTCTATGAGTAAAAACTACATTATTTCTCATTTGCTCCAGCTGCTGTGGGCCACCTCACCTGTGACAGCCGAGATAGCTGCACTAGCTGTTATCCATTCTCTGTGGAAAGATTTGAAATTTTCCAGTGCTCTGTTTCACTATGGATCAGAAACCAGATAACCTTTTAATGTTAAGGATGGTCACTTGCACCTCATCCAGTTTCTCCCTGCTTAAGTAAACGCGCGCATTTACAGGTGGTTCCTGTGAAGACTGGGACTGCTCCGAGATGCTCCTAGCAAGTGCTGTCATTTCCATCTCCGACAACATCTGATCTGCTTGTGGGGTCTGTAACACCCTCATCAGATCAGTCTCTCCAGAGAAATTTTCTCTTTTCCTTCTTAGAGCGGGTGGGGGTACCTATGTACGCTTGAGCCTGTGTTGGCAAATTCCAAGAAAAAATTGATAGACCAAGGAATTTATTAAATGCCTTTTATGAAGATTTTCCCCACTGTGAAGAAAGCTAGGTTTATTTAATTTTATACAAAACCAGAGGCTAATGTGGAATGGAGGTCTACACACAAGCAAAAAAAAACCAACCCCAAAACAGCCCCAGCCCCCCAACTTTTTCTCCCAGATCTAATGTAGGAAAAAGTTGACTGCACAAATCTGCTCCATGGTGAACTAATGAGTCACTGCCTCCAATCTGTACTTTTTAGGTTCAGGCTGACGCATTCACAGCTGAACTTTTTAGGCTTGCCAGTTCTCTGGAGCAGATGTATATTACAGAAAAGTTGGAAATTTCAAGATATATCTCACCAATTTACCATGTATAACACATCTGAGAAACTGAGCATCTAACAATAAGGAAAGGGAGGAGACAGAGGGAGATCCTGATCAGAGTACAAGACCTGCAGAAGTGCTTTTACCTTGTTAGAAACTTTTAGGACCTCAAACGTTAATATTTAAATGTCTGCCTTGAAGAACCTACATACTGTAAGTAGTCACAATAGCTTAAAGCTTTTTCAAAAGAGGTGAGTAAATCTGTTGATTTGTTAATGGAAGAATCCATACAATCTGTCATGAAGCGGTAGAAGTTCTTCACACTACACAAATACAACACTAACAACATGACATATCCTGCCATATCTTACTAATGAATAAAACATTAGGTAAGCAAGGAGAGGTCAAAGAAGGACAAGAGGCTTGAAGAGGCATGCATTTTCAGTGGGAGGGAATAAAGGTAGGCAAAGCTACCATAATTAACCATAGTTGAAATAGGATTTTTCACTCCTTTCCAGCACATGGAGAACAAATTTTTTGTTGTCATCAGTTTCGCTTTACATTACAAATGGCAGGAAAGTACAGGTAGCAGGAAAATCAGTCCTTGAAATCTGAACATTTAAAAATTGAAAAAATGCAATTGATTTTAAGCACACAGTGTTCGTGCAGAAGATTAGTTAAATCAATTTAACACTGAAAATATGTAAGTTGCCCATAGACCAATTTTTGGGGGAGTAAGAGAATATTTTCTTTTTTATTTTTTATGAGAATTCTATTGCACTCACTCTCCTATAAATTTTCCACTATTGTTTATAGATAGTTCAAGAATGTGAAGGCAAGACTTGATGCTGCAAAATTTCAGATAAAAGCTGCGAGGTAAGAAGGCAATATGCAGAATATCTTACAGTTTCATATTCAGATTCCCACAGAAAAAAAAAATCTGTAAGAAAAACAGATGTATAATGAAAAGGCAAAGAAGTGCTTCATCTCATTATTTTCCTCTCTTAAATCTCAAGCTTACACCCTCCCCCTTGGCTTCTGCAGGCACAAGTCCTTCCCTTTCTTGAACACCTTTCCACCACCACTTAAAATAGTTTCTGACATTGGAGCTTGCTACTGCTCAAGCCAGAAGTCGTAAGGTCTAACCAGATGTCACATTATCCCAACTGTAGAGTTAAGGAAGCACTGCAAGCCTGGCTAGTCAGGAGGAAAATGCTAATAGAGTACTGTTTTTCCCCCTTTGTGTGTCACATTTCAGGTTAGCAGTCTTATAATAGCAAATCCCTGAAGCAAGGAAATTTAAACAGGAACGATCCTGGGGTTTCAAGACAGGCCCTGTTGTTTGAAGCCTCTTTTAGCCAACGTGGCACCTGTCAAGGCTTGGACACCTGGCTGTGTGTGTTCAGAAATGTGTGACCTGATAGTTGCTGTCGCTGTATCTCGCCTCATGCGATGCAAAGGAGGTCTGACACTGGCCCCAGGGTGGTTCCTGTGAAGACTGGGACTGTTCCGGGGTGCTCCTAGCAAGTGCTGTCATCTCCATCTCTGACAGATCTGATCTGCTTGTAGGGTCTGTAACACGAAGCAGACCAGCCCAAATGTGCCTGTGGCAAGCCTTATTTGCCTAGGAAGAAGTGAGGTGAGCCAAGATCCTCCCCTACCCTACTGGGCTTGTTCTTCTTTAGATACTTTGTCAGGGCAAGAGGCACAGCAAAGAGGGCACAGCGATGCAGTGATGGAAGAGTGCTGGACGGGGGAATCCTGCTAGCCCTCAGCTTAACCATAACCTTCAGGTTACGGAAGATTCTTCAGAAGAGGAAGAGTTTGGATGAGGAGTGGTGGAGATTAGACAAATAGCTCATAACTAGCCCTGGACTGCTATGTGCGTTGCTGAGGAGGTGGTTAGTGTTAGTATTGGGTTTATGATTTATGCTTAAAGAGCCTGAGGAAGTAGGTTTATTCCTCAATACCACATGGCTAGATGAAAGCTAGTGCCAGGGAGGGTTTCTGCTGTGGGAAAAGTCTCCGCAGCAGCTAATGCTTTGGTTAGTACTGGAGACAGTAACACCTGAGACAGAATACGCTCAAGGTTTGTCAGTGGTGGAGACAAAGTTGAAATCTTTGATCCCAAGGGTGAGGGTCAGGTCAGGTCTGGCTGAGACATGGGATGGGGAGGCAGAGAGAGGGATAGTGGTGGGGCAGGGAGGAAGGTGGGGTGGGGAGAGTCGCATTTGCTGCTCTGGCTGTTGCGTGGCAAATAGGAGGGAGGACAGTGACTCCCTGCACGTGGTGGCTCTGCACTGCTGGGGCAGCCAAATGGCATTTATGGGGCTCCGGCACTGGCAGACTTGGAAGCTGAGAGTATAACTTGTAATGCCAACTCAGTGAATGCCTATAGCTCATGCTGATATGAAGACTTAAGATTTATTGCTGGTTGCTGCAGGACCTTTAGGACTTCTGCTGACAAACCCCACTGGCATATGGGTGCTTTTGCAGGAGGAAGATGTCAGTGCACTCTGGTTTAGGCTGCACTTCAGGCAAGGATTACAGTTAAGGAGCTGGGCAACAGGGTTTCAATAATTGTTTATTTTTGCCTCCTAACAGGCTTGCATGGCAGGTTAAGGAAGGATTTTTGATGATAAAATAGAGCAGCTGGCTCCAGCTATGCAGGAAGCTTGGGAGGAGGGTAGGTGTAAGCAGGGGTGAATGCTGGACGCTGCCAGTAAGAGCAGAGTTTCAAGGGAGGCCGCTAGGAGTGGGGAGAGAAAAAATGAGTGGAAGAAGGAAAGGTAAGGGAAGAGACAAAAGCCAAAGGCTATTTCCTAGGGCTTCTCTTTTCGTCCCTGTCCTCCTTCCTGTCTTCTGTGTACACCCTGAATTAACTCATGCTCTCTCAAAAACTGAACCCACTACAAGCTACAGCTTTCCCTCATGTTTATCGTAAATTATTTAATGCCTGCTTAAGTGACCTGGCCACCTTCAACATCTTGAGATCACTGCAGCCTCTTTTTCTCCTGTGCTTTTTAGCAGAAGACAAGATACAGCTGACCTTTTTTTTTTTAGAAAGGGCTTTTGTTCTGAGCAATTTACATAAAAACATTTATATTGTGTGTCTTCAAATCTCTGGATATTGGTCCTCATCATTCACAAGAACAGGAATAGTGTGTTAAAGAAGTATCCAGCTACTACAGATCGTCAAGATTGTAAGGGGTATTATATGTATATATCTATACCTATGCATATATTTTTGTATAAATGAAGGACTGAAGCACCAAGAGTAGCAGCTCTCAATAAAAGCAGAGTTTCTTCTGGGCTGAATAAAAGGAGAAGCAAGATATTGACTGTGAGGGTGACATGATATTGTAACTTGAAAACTAATTAAGGAAAGAACAGAATTTAAATAACATTTGGATGCAGCAGCAGGAAACACAAGGAACAGGTGTTTAACAAGATTTCTTTTGACTGTTTAACCTCTCTATTCATGCCAAAACCCAAACTCTGTCAGACTTTGGCTTTACCTAGTTTCTGTAGTTGTACTTTTGGCTGCTTCATGCCTCAGAGCATTTCTTCCGCTGTTGATTTGTCTCTAGGGATCTGGGCCTCTGCTGCTAAGTACTTTTGATCTCTATTGTATGTGTTGCTTTCTCTTCAGGAGTCGATAGGATTACATGGCTGTGAATAAGGCCCGGCATTTGTCACTCTGCTCTGCAGGTTCACTAGAGCATCCACAGGAGAAATTTCCTTACAAAACTAGATGAAATTTGTTGCCTAAGACCTAGAAACCAGGGAAGGCTTTTCTTTGGGCTCGCTGTAAAATATAAAAGCATAAATAAGTGTTTTTCAATGTTTTGGGTATTGGCATAGTCTGGAGGGATATCTGCTAATAGAATAGGTCTTTCAGTGCTGACACCCTGCTGAGTGACTGGGACTGCATAATACTGAAGTGGCTTTACATCTCTGAAGAAGCTCCTGGTTTAAATGACCTTTTAGCAAAGAGCTCTTTCTCTCTGGCATTTTATATTCTGTTTCACACTTTTTCTTGAATTTAGCAAGTGAAAAGAAACTAAAGTGACATCTATTTTAACAGTCACCTTTTAATGATACAAGTGTTAAGTAGCAAGTAAAAAGCATGCTTTCTTTAGGACCGGGTGTCAGCAACTTTGGACAACAGACAGAATCAGTACTCGATGTCAGATTTTGCCTGCGTGAACCCACCTACACCCACACCCATTTAGACCTCTACATGGCAGGGACTTTTGCATATCCATCTCCAACTCTTTAGACTTCTTTTCACAGAAAACAAGCTGCTGCTTCTTTTTGTTCCTGTTATTATTCCCTCTCCTCTTCTTCATTGCTTTCCACCCAGTGTGCAGTCCAACCTGCTGGCTGATGTTCTTCTTCCAAAAAATTTGTGGTTTTGACACCAGAATCTTTTTACTTCCCCCTCCTTTTTTCTTTTTGCGTAATTAGCTTTTTTTTTTTCCTTGCATATTCTGTTCAAACCTTTTTAATAATCTCTTCTCCAAATAAACTGGTTCATCTTCTCACCCCATTCCAATATATGCATCTTTGAGAACGGATATCTCCTGTACCTTGCTCTCCCCTTCGTGACCTCCCTTTCTATCCAGAGAAGGGTTAGACTTGCTGTCAGGACACTGAGTCCCTGAGCACGCTCTGCAACCTCTCGCTTCCCCGGGTTTGGCTGGCTGGGCCCGGGGCCATGACATTCGTTGTCAGCTCTTTTTTACTTGCTGGATGTTGGCTTCAGGGCTGCTGGTGGCTTGAATTCCCCTAACAAAGATTCTGCTTAATCTCCTTCCCTGTTGCTACCATCAATTATGATCTGTAGATATTTCATTCTCATTTTCCAAATTCCTCCTTTTTTTTTTTGTTTTTTTTTCTGATGAGAACACACCAGGAACACACTTGTGGTGTGCAGGGACCATGCTGATCTCCAGGATGTGGCTGTTGAAAGGGGAAAGCACAATTCAGAGCTGAAGGGCCCGTCACTGGGTATACCTAGCTTCCCTCAGCCTCTAGCTTGAACACCTTTTGTGATCTGAAATCAAAAGTGACCAGCAACATATAGAAACAGGAGATCCATTGGCTCACATGGTCCAAACCCTTACAGAAGTTTGTTTAAAACCAGTGTTTCAGATGCCATTGCTAAACTCCTAGGAAGTATGAAGAACAGGTTGAGAGTATCTGCAGGATACAGGAGATTGTGTGTGGATCCTGATAGCTTCTTACCTGGCAGGGTGGGTTTTAAGATGCTTAGACATGACAGCCATTCAACCCATTAAGCAGACAGATGCTTTATAGACCTGATGTTACACCCTAGAGAGTTGCTTCTTGTACGACACTTCATCTTTTATGATCTTAATTAATACTAATTGGTATATGATTACCTCTAAAAATACTATTCTATAAGGAAAACTAATCTCTGATGTTACAGGGAGTGGTATTTATGAGATCTTATAATGTACTACAGCTGTATGTAAATGATTAAATAGGTCATCTTCCTCTGTTTTGATTTGTGTGTATTTATCTATATATTGTTTTCCTTGATAGCTTATATTGTAACTCCCACACCTAGAACTAGAGGAGATCACACTTTTGAAAACTGTAATGGAAAAACATTATTAAATATGGGATATAGCTTTTTTTTTCCCAGTTTGTTTTCAATCAGTGTACTAATTCTGCTTTTGTGTAGAATTCAATCCTGCATTTATATGGCAGGGTGGTTTCATTTTTGGTCCATTCCTGTTTTGAGAAGGAGTCGTCCTGCATACATCCCTAAGATTCCCTTTCTCTTTCAGCAAGCATTGTGATCACGTAAAACTAAAAGCAGAGATCTTCAAACTTCGTAAACAAAACCAGAGGAATGAATTAATCTTTAAAGCTGACTACGACGCTGAACTCACAATTGACATATTATTTCTGTCAGCAGCATGTCCAAACCACCAAGGCCATTCTTGAAAATCACAGCTGTGATATCTACAATTACCGAACTACAGGAAAGCTGCAGTCAGGTCATACTGCCTTGTCACTGCGGATGAAATAAATGATAATAGCATTACTGCCTACTGATCCTGCAGCATGTTGTCTTCAGTAAAAACAACTGTAATGATTAATAGCATTATAAAATAGTATGCTGAATGCCTTCCCTCCTGCCCTGTGTGGTTGACTCAGGTAAGGAGCATGATGATGTAGATCACCCCCAGCTGAATCAATTTGGTCCCTGTTTATGGTGGGCTGGGTGAGGAGGTCAGGGAACTGGTGGTTTTAGAGGCCAGGTGGTTTTTGGAGGCTACCTGGTGAAGGGGAAGTTTCCAAAATGAAGCAGAGGAGAGGCTATGGCCAGCAAGCAGCCTTCCAGTGAGAAGAAAGAAACACTCTGGCTTCTCTCAGTATGGTAGGTTCTTGAATACATTATCATAAGCAGAAAGAGGCTAGTGTCTGGAGTTGTCAGCCAGAGGTGCTGGTCAAGGGGGAGGTGTTAAAATTAGGCTCTGGGCTGGAAGAGTATTAGGAAATTGATTTGGCCATTTTACTGTGTTTTAGCAATCTAATTCTCAGGGTAAGTTTTATAGGGCGTGCTGCCAATTATTTCAAACAGAGCTTGAAAAATGCTCCTGCCTAAGGTAAACACTATCAGCTTTAGAAGAATTCAACTGCTGTTTCAGAGCACTTACATAAACATATGTTCCACATCTACAATTATTTGTTTCACAGTATTAAATTTTTTTGAAGTGCTATTAATGGTTTGGAAGGCTTATTCCAGCCCCCTGCATGCACAGGCTATTTGACCACAGGTGTCTGATTTAGGAGATGTCTGCAAAACATCTACTTTGTATGTTTGCAAGTGGTCCAGGAACAAATTGCTTAATAATGCTGTTACAAATACAGCCTATATGTAGTAAAATAGCAGAAAACATAGACAAATAAGAATATTGTAAATGCCCTAAGTACTTGCAGTAGTAGGTAATATGATGTGAGAAATGTCTAGAGGTCCTACAATTGTGTCTCATGCTCTTTTTTTTTGTTTGTTTGTTTGGTTTTTTTTGTTTGTTTTTTTTTGGTTTTTTTTGGCTCATCTTTTTTGCTCTTTTCAGCTTGGGCTGAGATGGTTTGGCTTAGCCTGAGGGAGTGGAGAGGAGTTGTTGCCCTAGCCCTGGGAATTAATTGACTGTTGGTAGGCAAGCTGGCACATGCTACGTGCAGCCTGTCTCTAGTTGCAGCCGCTCGATGGGGCCAGCTTTGGGGCAATGAAGTTGAATGCTGAAAGACACTCTAGACTTAATCTCACAGGATTCAGAGGAAGGAGAAGAAAAAGTTGGAAAACAAAAGATGTGTCATAGGCAAAGACAACTTCCTTGCTCTTGGCAGGTAACCAAAAGAAATTCTGATGGCTTAATAGGTTTAACAGACGGTTTATATACAGCATATAGGTTTAATATAGTATAGGCGTCATGCAAGTAAATTTTCTGGCTATACCACTGCACCAGCAATTCAAGGACCTGTAGTATAGACTTAGATTTTGGTCTGCTGCAATTCTTACGTACATAAACCCTTGCCTAAAGATATTGAACTGTTTTAAAACAGTGCAAGTTACTTGTCCCAGCTGCTCTGTCTGGAAGGTTGATCCAGAGTTTCATGCTGATAAGCATGAAAACACTTTTTTGTTTTTACCTTTCCCATCTTCCAGTTTCAGTTGATTCACTACCAGTTTGTATTTCCTTGAACTTTCACTGATGTTATCTTTGAAAGAGATCTTCTCTTACCTTCCAACTTGCCCCCTCTCAGCTTTGTTTGGGAAGACAAAACTGTCCAAGCTCTTATAACTTCTGTGCTGAATAATCCATTCCTTTAATAATGTTTCTGTTCTTCTTCTGTACCCTTTCTAGTTTACATTGATTTTTTCAGAATGTAAAAGACCAGAAAAGTAGTCCAAATAGTGCCTCAGTGAAGACTTTCAAAAGGACAGTCTTCTCTTTCTCTTCCAAAACTATCTTGCCTAAAGCATCTTATGGTGTCATTAGCTTTTACCACGCATGCATCACACGGCTCACAGCCGTATAATGATTGACCAGTACATGCTGGTTTTCCTCCTTCTAGCCATCTCCAGTGAAATAGTAAGAATTCTTGTTATTGATCCCTAATCATACAACTCCATCTCCTGTACTGTAAAATGCCTTCTCATTTTTATCATGAGAGCATGTGCCTATTGGCATAGATACTCAAGAGCTCTCGTCATATTGGGCAGCATTCAGCAAGGTCATATCTGAGGGCGGGGGGGGAAGCATAAATCTCCTTCATTGATCAGATAAAAACTCCAAACTTTCCCAAACCACGTATAAAACCTAAAACGTGAGCCAGAATATGAAATGCTAAGAATGTGGTTCATACAGGTTAGTGGTCTTGGTTACACAGCCTGGCAAGCCCTGATGTGCTTTCAGTTGCCATATCCACTATTTTGGATTAAAGTTATAAATAAAACAAAATAGACAGAACTGAGATAATTTGAAGTTGGGCACAAGGATTCAGACTTGTGAAACTTTTATGTATTTGAAATGTGTAAAAGCCAACCCCCCCCCCGATATTTAATATAGTAGAAATACTATAAAATAAGGTGGAGTCTTATCGTATAGACATCATTTGATCACTGACATTTGTTTTGAGTAGATACTTTCAAAAGCAAGACACTTGTTAAAAGAAACCACTCCAAGTTGCCATACTAACAGGTGATCTTGAAGTTTTGCTATAGCTTTACTCTGCTATCCTGTCTATATCTAGAATATTTATCAGGTAATCTTTTAGTTATGAGGAAGAAGCAGCTAAATGTACGAGTGGCACAATCAAGCAAAATACATTTAATTGCAAAAACTTGAAATTATTCCCAAACAATGTTTAAAGTAGACTATTTCTAACCAAACTTAAGCCACTATTCTATTCCCCAATAGTGAGAAATTATCAAAAATTACAATCTGCACCTCCCACAAGTCTACATCTGATAAGTTTTCAGAGACCAAACACCAATCTCTGTTTTCTCAAGGAATATCAAACTGTGAGGGATGTTGAAAAGGTTGTGGGATGGGGGAGGAAGGGGAGGTTGGAGGGAAGGGCAGATGATGTTCCATTCTTAATGAGATGCACAAAAGCAAAGCAGCCCAATTCTACACCAAAAGCTATGTAATTTAAAAATATTTTAGAAAAGGATTGTTATTACATCCGACTTAAGTTGCCAAAGCAGAGCTTGGCATGGAAAGAAGAGGTTCAAACACAGTCTGAATGTTAGAGATGTAAATTCTAATCATAACCTTTTGCTCCTTCAGTAGCTTTATGCCATCTACTTTTCTCAGTATTTCTGTAGTGAAAGGCAATAATGATACTCCCAAAATCTTACCCATGCAACTTCTAAAGACAATGTTTGCAAAGTGTTTTGATGATTAAAAATAGTACCAACTAAACAACATCATTGCTGTTGCTGGGACATGTACATGTAGATGCATTGATAATAGGAGGAGGTGGGCAGCTAAGCATACCAGGCAAACACAGCCTTGTGAAGAAGAGTTCATCCGAAAACTTAAGAATTTTACCAAAGCATTACAAACTCAAATTTGCAGAAAACTAGAGAATAAATTGCTGCATACAAAATTCATATCTGAAGTGCTGAAATGAAATGCTTATGCTGAAAAGAAACGCTCTGTAAGAATTGTTTTGTGTGTCAAGAATTTATTGTAGGATTTTTTGAAGGGGTAATATAAGTAAAGACTATTTGCTCATTAGCATGGAAGCTAAGCAATCAAGAGATGGGGGTCTAACAAATACCAAATGCCAGAAACATCTTATTTGAAAGCCATCATAGCAGCAATATAATCTTTCTTGCAGTGTGTCTTATATGCATCTTGGTTGATGAACAGCTAATTAGTCTTGTAGGCTAGAAGCTAAAAAAACCCATACAGCAGCATGGGTTGAGCAATCTTTACACCTTGAAAAACTTTTGATTTTACAATGAATTCTCTTTAGATCCACAGCCAGCCAGCCATCCTTTATGCTCAGCATAGTGTTTGTATCTCTTATTATGCTTCCCTGAAATGAGCTTTTGTTTTGATACATTTTTTTTTTTTTTAAAGTGTTTAGGATTAATAAATCTTCAGTGAATCAGCTATAAAGATCTCTATCCTGCTTTCAGTGTCCAGGGGCAGCTCAATCTGTGATTGAGAATATTTTTACTGTAAGAGAGTACCTCTACTTGGGGAACTTAGTATTTCAAGTGACACAATACTGAGAGGGGCATGATTTTTAAACAATTTTAGTCCACCCATTTAAAAGACGACATGCAGTTTCTACTTCTAATGATATTAAATTCAGCAGTGTAGTTTGAAAAATTCCAGGGAAGAGATTAATTTGGTTAAACATAGACATATACAATTATTTAGGTTGGAAAAGACCCTTAAGGTCATAGAGACCAGCCATTAGTCTAGCACTGCCAAGCTACCACTAAACCACGTCCCTCAGTGCTACCCATCTTTTAAATACCTCCAGGGATGGTGACTCAACCACTTCCCTGGGCAGCCTGTTCCAATGCTTGATAACCCTTTCAGTGAAACAAAATTTTTCCTAATATCCACCCTAAACCTCCTCTGGCACAACTTGAGGTTGTTTCCTCTTGTCCTATCGCTTATCGAGTGATAAGGTCTCCCCTCAGCCTCCTTTTCTCCAAGCTAAACAACCCCAGCTCCCTCAGCTGCTCCTCATAAGACTTGTGCTCTAGACCCTTCACCAGCTTTGTTGCCCTTCTTTGGATGCATGTAATGCAAACATTTATCTATGTAGCAGAATGTGGGGTTTGGTTTTTTTTTTTGCATTTCATTTATATCTAGTAGCCTTTCTAGGGTGCAGTGATTTGCATCTGAAAAGAAAGTCTCTAAAACAATGAGAGGACTTGCATTCTGTCTCTTTCTCTTCATTGGCTACAAAGGGACTATAGGATCACCTGCTCAGATGTAGGTTTCTAAGTTGCACGTGAAAGGCTTGTCTCAAGCAGTGGCACCAATTGATAAAACTTCATAAAAAAATAGACTTATAGAGAAGATATGGTTGATGAATTACTATCTTTTGTATGAATATCTGGCTGGGCTGAAAATTGGCTATGATAAATCTGGTGTGCTTTGAAATGGATCAGCAATATCACTTGGCAAATCTCACCTACTAAGCTACTAAGGTTTTTTTCTACTGAGACTATGGACATAGGGCAATTCCTGTACAGTCCACTTAAGTACACAGTCCAGAACCCACCTGGCAGTGGAGGTGCTAAGTAGTTCATATTATTTGCATGTTCTCAGCCTGAAACCTCCTGCAGGAATCAAATATCTGAGGTTCTACCATGGGCTTGGGTAGGCCTTCATAGCTCTGACCAGAGAGTACAGACCTGTGCTCAGCAGCAGCTCTTCACAATCAGGAGCCACTAGAAATGAAGTCTTTCATGGGGCCTTTATCTGCTGTGACTTGCTGTATTTTCCACAGTCCTGGAAAACATACATTCCCTAATAGCACCTCTTTTTTGAGGGTGTCTATGTTAAACTAGGATACAGGGTATACATTATTTAGTTAGTCTATGTCTCAAGTGAGCACTTTAAAACCAGGATATAGACCTTTCCTGAGCTGTGCACAGTACTCAAAAGACTGTGCCAGATCTGAAAATACCATGAATTGACAACTATGGGTTTATCATTTTGCAAATTTAAATGAGAACAAAAGAACTTAAACTCAGCTTTCAGGTCTCTGAGGTCTTTTTTTCTTTCTCTTCCTTATTCTTCCCTTTCCCTGTTCATCTACTGAAGAGTGAAAAAAGGACCAGAAGAGTAGAAGTCA
Source organism: Ibidorhyncha struthersii (assembly GCA_013398815.1). NCBI lineage: Eukaryota > Metazoa > Chordata > Aves > Charadriiformes > Charadriidae > Ibidorhyncha > Ibidorhyncha struthersii. The sequence continues at coordinate 680,079 of VZSZ01003173.1, read as the reverse complement.
TTTGGATATTGATCTAATGTGTTAACACTTCTACCACCGCCACTAGAGCTACTGTAGTTGGAAAATAAAGCAGAAGAAATATTCATCTTAAATTCCTCCAGCTGGAATACTGCATTTTCTGACTCCATGCTCTTCCTGAGTGATAAAGACTACTTTTATTAGTACAATATTAAAACAAAAAAAACCCCAGAACCACTTTTGCTTGCAAGTTGGAAATGTTAGCCCAGCTTATATTTCTCCTTGACTGTATTGAAGATTAGGACAAATGTAAGCCAAATTACAATGACAGGAGCCATAGGTGTATACAAGAAATGACTGAAACAGTGCCATACCCCACCCGTGATAAATGCAAAGTGAAAAAGTATACAGAATATTGCAAGATTCTTGTAAGGGGGAAGCAACTTGTGTTTCCAGCTCATAACAGTAGAAATAGTGCACAGGCTAGATGATTCAACAGCCAGGAGTGAATACTTCCAAACTACTTGGTACAAATAAAAGGTTAGACCAAGTTCTCTCTTGGTTTTCTTAGACATACATCCAAAATGCCTGCGCTTGCAATAAGAATTTGTGTAGGGAAGACATAGTATTTAAAATACCAATGGGAATTCAAAGATTCTACTCTACAACTGTGCTAAAATTCATGCTTTAGGCAATGCTGTGAGAGAAAGCATACTGATGTGCATCAAAATGAAAACCTGAGGACTCTTATTTATGCATATTGATGCACTGTATTAATGTGTTACGTGCATCTAAAAACAAAAATTACTTTATCTTCCTCTTTGAATATGTGAGGCCAAGAGGAGCAGAGAAAGCTCTCCCACAGGGGGCAGGAGAGTTCCCTTGGGGTTTTGTGGGGTTAGAGATAAAGGACAGAGTTTGCTCTGTGCTTGGGGCAGCCCCAGCACCACCCCAGCAGCCCCTGCATCCTTGTGCCACCCCTCGGCATGGCACCCTGAACCCCATGCCGGTGTGATTTTTGGCATTCTGAACTGCAGAACCACACAGAAAAATCACGTCCTGGTGTGCCATAGGGAAGGGAGTCATTCCAAAGCCTTGTGCCTCATGGCCTTTGGCCAGAAGTCATCCCCGGCCCTACTTTTATTTTGTCATACAGCTGAAGCGACCTTGGCTGAGCCTGCTCTGGAGGGTTAGTTACTGAGGAGTTTGAATGTTGGGTTGGCTTGCACCTCTTGGTTTGCATGGTCCACAAAGAGAGCCGTTGGCTCATGTCCTGTGGGTGCTCTAGGCATTCTCCCCCTTCTTCCCCAAATAAAAGAGATGCTGTCTTTGCTGCCGCCTTCCTCTTTCTGCCTCCTTTCTCTCTGAGCCCTGTCTCTAAGTGGAGAGTAAGCATGTGCAAGGGGCAACGGGATGAGGAGGGGAGAATATTTAAGTATTCATCCTCTGTTGTGTCTCCTCTTTTTACTGCTTGCCAGTAGAAGACAACCCAATTCCCTGTATTTCCTGCTGCCATTTCAAATCCAGCCCAGGCTAACAATGACTGTTTCAATGTATGTAAAATTAGTTTTCCCCAGATTTCAGTGGATCAGAGGCTGTACCTCACAAAATAGTTGATAGCACTGCCAGAAGTCTTAGCAGATAACCCAGAGACTGAAGTATTGACATCCTCAGAGATCTCATTGAAGATCTGAGCTGAATCGTATCCAAGGGGCAACGGAAGGTAATTATGCAGTTCAGGTGCTTTTGTCTGCATACGTGTTTTGGAGGGGGGGTGGGGGTGGGAAATAATCCATATAGACCCAAGCATATTCACCAGCTACACGACCTGTACACACGCTGTTAACAAAATTGTTAAAGGCTTGCGAAACCATATAGCTTGCTGCTCAAGTATGAACTAGCTATCTAGTGGTTTGCTGAAGGTCTGATGAGAACATTGCAGTTCTATTTTACTGAACTTTTTCTGTCCTTCTAGAAAAACTAATGGTTCCTTTAGTTTTAAGCCATAAAGCTGTGTCCAGCTCTGCATGCCATGGTGTTTCTGCCCCATCAGTCCAGCCATTCTGCTACAATCTGTTGTTAAAATGATTTCACATTTCTTAGAGGATATTGCAAAAGGCTGGAAGAAAACAGCAGAGACCCACAGTGGATTTGGAGGGTCTAAATAAATATGAAGATAATACTGAATCAAAGCACCACCACCTCAATGCCCCTTCCTTAAAGGTTTTATTATGACCGTTTATCTGAGAGCTAGACACACAGATGGCACTAATCCCCCCCGATGTATAGCACAGTATAAATGTCATGTTCAAATAATGTATTGCAATAACTAACACACAAGTTCCCACAAAGTTCAGTCACTTTGTACTAAAACTGATGTATTCATTTGTTAATATTTAATGTTTATGCTGTGTGAGCTCCAGTGATAGTTTTCTGTAGGCAATTTGCCTTTTGTTTACAGACACATATAATTGTATTTGACAGTACGAACATAAAAATATTTGCAAATAAATTTTACTCAAAAAACCCCCACCTCCCCAGTTTAAAAATATTCAAGGATGTTGAAGAATATATTTTAAATGTTAACTAAAGAGCAGTTAAACATTTTTCAAACTGCCCCATCTGGCACAGCTGTAAATAACAATCTGTCTGCTTTAAACAGTCTTCTGTTGACTAAGTTAGCAAATGTTAGGATTATTTGCTATTAACTGATAATTTCATCTTAGAGTATATTTATAAACTTCTGCAGTGTTGACACTAGTAGGTATATCATTTCTTGCAGATTGGTGCAATACTGAAAGAATCTTTGTGCAAACATATTTAAAGCTCTTCATCTTTATATCTGAAGATATCGATATGGATGGAGTAAGAGATATTTATCACCATCCTTGCTTTGATCCTCTTCTGCAAAACGGCAATAAGCTGAGAAATTCATGCATCCGGAGAAGCAGGGAAGACAGTTTCATCTGCCACTGAAAGTAATCACTTAGGCATAATGGACTGGCTGACTTCTGGATGTGAGGGGATACAACATAGGTGTCTTGCAGATATTACATGTTGCATAGTGGTCTTTCATCAAAGTACAATTTGTGGGTGTTTCCTTGCTACTAGGACAGTGGTGTGTAATGTGATTCCATTAATTGTAATGAGAAGCAGATAGCAGTACAATAAAAATAAATATTGATTGCAGGTACCAGTGTACATTACCCTGTATGGACAAAAAGGAGGGAGATCAGTTCACTCCTGTTGATGAGTCCCTGAATATTTACATGAGACAGGCAGGGATTCCCAACCTGCGTTCCAAATTAAAATCAACTTTTGCTTGGCCCACTGGTTTGGATATAAGGCAAATATCCTATGGTAAAATGTGTTTCATAAAATAAACTTTTCATTCTTTAAGTAGCAGTTTTCAGTTCTTTGCTTTCAATTTAAAATAGCTGCTTATTTTATCAGGTAGAGAATGCCCTACCAGGCCATGCTATTACCTATGCACAATGCAGATAAAGCTTTCCAGCTTTCTGAGGCCAAAAGGAGATCAAAACAAAAATGAGACATTTGGGCACTAAAATATGCACTGTTTCTTAAAGAGCAAAACTGAACTAATTGTCTAATTATATCTTCTCAAGCCCTGAAAACTTATTTGTCCTGGAATTTTTTTCATGGGGCTGGGTAAAGTGAAGGTGCTACAAGTGCACAGCAAAGGGCAGAGTGAAATAAATGCAAAAGACAGCAGCACTGAGTCCCAGGTACTTCAAAAGCTGCACTGAGAAGAGACTTCATCTAACATCTCCCACTCTGATGTAAAATTACTGCCTACTTGGTACGTTATTTACGTGTATTCAAAGTCATAGCTACCAGCTTGCCTTTAAAGCGGATATTTTAACTATTTTTTTTTTTTGGTGTGCGAGCCCAGCAGAGATGTGCTCGTGGTGAACCAGGGTCAACTTTTTCTTGTACGTTAGCATTGTTTGTTAAGTTCTGGTTTGCACTGGCTGTGCAAAAAATGCTGACAGAAACAAAATGCTCTAGTGTCAGTGAATCAATTTGGCCAGAGGATTCTTCGTTAAAGGTAATTATGCATGAGAAGAACTTTGCTTGATTGTCAGTTCGAGTTTGTAGAACTGGCAGATTGGGGAAAACAAAACAAATTTAACTTGCAAATAATGTATACTTTACATGGAAATAACTGACAAACAATAATTTGTAAAGTTCTCGCCTGCTGCTTTTATGGCCACTTTGAAGGCACAACTATCATTTATATGAAAGAAGAAAGCACTACCACCCTCTCCTGAATGTTTCATTGGGATCAAGCTAAATCTGTTTAGAATGGGGTAGTCGGGTACAGAACTTCTTCAAAGGCAACATAAAAAACCTGTTGATAATCAGCCTGTCCGTTCTGTGAAATAGAAGTGCAGAAAAAAAGCAGCTTTAATAGAAGTGTCTGTGAAGTTTAGTGTCTGTGAAATAGCCAGATTTAAGATAGACTGATTTTTATTTTTTTAAAAAGCAGATGTATGTAAGAATTTTCTTTTTGAAGTTGAATCTTTCTTTCTTTAAAAAAACCCTGGTCTTGCATAAGCAGGAAGAACTTCATATGGAGATTGCAAAACCAACCAAACAAAAAACTTGCCCCAAACCCAGTCCCCAAACCTTCCTCCATGTGGGATGCAAGAGTAAGAACGTTCTGGCATCCCTCCAGACCCATTCCATGCCTCAGTTGGGGAAGAAGAGGAGTGGGTTCTCTAGGGCTTCACACAATCCCCAGTTCTCTTGTTTCTCTATTTAACTCTGGTTTGTAGGGGTGTTTCAAATACCTCAAACTGATGTTTTGAGGATGAGGAAAAAAAAAAGATGCTAGCAAATTTAATTTCTGGCTTTGAAAAAAAAGTCTGTCATCAAATTGATTTGCATGACTATATATCAATTGTTATAAAGGCAAAATACATTAAGAAGATTCAATAGAGAACGCAATTAGTTTTAGGAATAAATAAATACAGGTTATCTATGAAATGTCTTTGTTCAGTGGCTGAGATAGGGAGTACAACTGAAATGTTCTACAGACTTTTTTGTGTTTTCACGAATGATGGAATTTAGAGTTGACTGAAAGGAGAAATTAAAGAATTGAAATTTATGATAGATATATATTTGCAATTGATACTTAATAAGATACATTCAGAAGTAGTGAAGATGTAATATGCACTGAAAATAGTAGACAGAAGAAAATTGCATCAGAAAAATGAATTAAATTGGATTTCAAGCCATCCATTACACAGTGGAAATGAACTTAGAAGAAGATATGGCTTGGCACGTAAAATAATTATTTTAAATGGGTATATGCATTAAAAGGTTGTGTCAACATGCACACACAACTCCAGTGACCTTGTCTGTTAGGGGATGGGGAATTTTGCCTTCAGACTGCTGCAGGCTAATTGGCACTGCACTCCTGTTTTCCAAAAATAGAATAGTTAATATTATTCTTTATTTGTAGAACCCTTTTCCCCTTAGACTATTACAAGGCTTTTCAATAAGAACCCTTAGAGTATATTTGTAAAACGAGTCAGATATTTTAGACAGGTATGTTGAAGCAAATGTAAGAAGGGATCTACCAAGGTGATGTGTCAGTGGCAAAAAGCTGGCTAAAGACTTCACAAAGAAAACATATACTTAAGTTTGGTTAAACCTGCGGAGGGAATATCCCACGTACTCCAAACTTGAAAAGTATAAATGTAATTATCTGAAAAGACTTGTGCCTTCCCTTCTATTCACATATTTCAATACTGTCAATAGTTTGTTTTAGCTTTGACAAACTGCATGAACTCTGTTGAGGTTTCAAAGTAATGGATTGAGGGGAAATACTTGGCTGCTTTTCCTTAAGTGTCTCCCATCTAGGCAGCATGGGTGGGTGCCGTCCAAGATTACATGAGCGGTGGGTGAGCCATCTAGGGATTTCAACCACTGTTAGAGCAGGCAGGGCTCAACTTTCCCATCTCCTCCCTCAGGTCAAGGAACAACTGGCAGAACTAGAAAAGTCTGTGCCATGTCAGCACATCCAACACAAACCTTTGCCTTGTGAGGGAATACGTGTACCCTGTTTGTTGCTGGAGTGAGAGGTATGCAAAATGGATGATAGTTAAGCTGACTGCAAGTAGTAACAAGGCAAAGGATTATTACTGAATGCTGCAATATTATTTAGTCAAATGTCTAGGAAACCATGGAGGAATCACAGAGACTTTACTATAGAGAAATTTATAGAAAAAAGGACTAGGAATTGTCTCTCTTCTACCCGCCTCAGGCAAATTTATCACTAAATCCATTTTACAAACTGATCAGTCTCCATTTCTAACTAGTTCTGTGCCAGTTACTCTTGTTGGAAGACTATTCCCAAACTTCATTGCACTGAAAGTTAGAAATGTTTTTCTAGCTTCATGATGTGTTTGTTCTCATGTCAACATTATCCTTTAGCTAAAATATTATTTTCCCCTTTCTGGTTTTTACTGCAATGATATGTTTGTAGATAGAACCCCTATCCTCATCTGAGCTGTTATTTTAGCAAGCTCAGACAGTCTTTCAGCAACCTCTTTGCAATTGCATAGTCATTTAAGAATGGATTGACCCGGCAGAATTACTGAAAATACTAGTTACTCTACCTGCTGTTTTGCATCCTGTTCTTTCAGAATTCTGCTGTGATGATTATTTGGTCTCAAAAGACCAAATAAGCTCCTTAGCAATTTCCCTAACCTGATTCCCTTTAGCCATTCTGCCTGTTGTTCCATGCTCAACATCATCTCCTCTGATGGCAGAGGCAGAGTATTTACTTAGTTTTTGGATTGTACCTAGATTATCTTTAATCTCTGTCCCATTCTTCCTGCACAGCAACTCCATTTTCCCCCATTGGTTTTAATATCTTTTGCAAAGTCTAATTTTCACTGTGTGTCGGCATTTCTTCATCTCTAACGTTCAGCTTGCTTCGCCGCTCAGTATTTTCTTGTTGGTTCTGCACACCCAGCATCTGTTTTTGTTGCCACTGTTCGTCCTACTGGGCAAGCCTATTTACACATTTAAAATAGCAGTTAAGGATTTTAATGAGGAAAACACATTTCCTAAATGCTGTATTGCACTATGTTTCACAACTTCCAGGTCAGGTTACTTTAGCAGCTTGTTTTTGTTATCCTAAAGGAAACTCTCATTAGACAGAGGCAACGTTTTCTTTGCTTGCTGAGCATTGCTTAGTAAGTACCGTTTTGCACATAGATGTTGGCTTCCAGGTTATGTTCTGGGTGAAATACCGATTTGTGTTCTATAAAGATTTACGTAGCTTCATGTAGCTTCTGCATTCTCTCCTAAATAGTGATCAAGTGAAACTTTTCTATTTACTCCATGGATGACATTTATGGACTGAGTAGAAATGATGTAAAGTACTCCCTCTGATAATTCAGAGGAAAAACACAACAGTAATATCGGTTTCCTCATGATAGACACAATTTTTGATAGGGTGGCGTAAAATGAACACTAAACAGAATTTTAGCAATAAATGAACTTTTATAAGAGTGAGAGAAAATCAAGCTTATATATATTTATCCTTTCACACAAGTTTTCAAATCTGCCTTGTACCTGTGTGTTGGTAATTTCTTTCCTCATATTCTCTACCTGCTCCCACACTTTTAATAACAACTCCTTATTTAATGTTGCCTTTTGTTGCCTCCCATCATGTTTCTCTTTCATTTGCTTGAATTGCCTCTTTTTCCTACTGCTGTTTATTTTTAACTCCTACTTTCAAAGTCATTTCTTGCTTCACCTGACTGCCTTCATAACACTAAGCTGGTTTTGCCTTGAATATTTTGTAAGAGGCAACTTTGAGCACTGTAAGGTCTCTTGCCATCTCGGTGCTAGGGGAGGGGAAGCCGTCGTTTGCAGCATCTGTTGCCTAGCAATCTGCTTCTCAGGTGCCTTTAGCTGTACAGCCTTGTGATCAAAGCTTAAAAGGCAAGCACAGGGGAAACTGAAAATGGGCTTGAAAAACACTGCAATCAAAGCACAGCACTTGCTGCAACATTTGTGATTTTTACATGACAGTGAGGAGCCCCCAGCAGTACTTGATGCCCTATGTGCCATTATGTACAAAAGGCTTAACTCCTTTTGCTGAGTGTGAGGCACTCCTTGGAAGGGAGAAGGCAGTTGTCACCATCTAGCAGTTCTCCACTCCACAGTGTGGCATGACTCTGCCTGTTCAAGATTCAAACTAACATTGCTCAGGCTTGATTTCTGTCTTTTACATCACCTTAGACATTTTCACTAACCATCAGGCAGCATTCACAAGTTGGTGTAGGTGGGATGGAGCACCCTGAGAAGCTCTACTGTTTATCATCCAGGTATCATTCAAAGACCCAGGCATGGCTTTGCATGTAACAGACCATCACTATGATCAGTCTGAGCTGTTTCATGACATAGCAACTTGGCCAAGCTGGACCCCGCTAAGCGTGCGAAAGTTCTCTGTACCTTGACACTGACCATATTGTGTTCAGGCTTAAAAAAGGTATAAAAAGAAATCTTGCATTAATAAGTCTTTGTTAATATGAATAATGCTCAGGTTCTTGAGACATTGGGCTAAATTTTATTCGCACCATGAAACTAAGTAATACCATCACTGAACAAAATTAGATGGAGTGATCAGTACCATTCATGATGTTAAAGGGAAAATGAAATTAATCATCCTTGCAAAACCAAACATATCTCAGTGAGGTCATCTGGATGCGAATAATATCTAGATTAAGACAGTACAATCCCAGACTAACATAGCATTTTCCAAAATCATCTTTGTAGTTTAGGTATTTGAGTTGTTTTGACTTTCAGTGTGAATTGAGAACCAAAATAATTTAGGCATTCATATGAGTGTTTTGTCTATGAAGGGACCCCTGAGTAGAAACATAAGTATGTAATATTATTAAAAATTATGTTCTACATGTGGCACATAAATCCAGGGAATAAGATAAGTAAATAATCCTAAAGACAAAACTTTTCAGAAAATTTAGGGTATGATAGCTAAAAAAGATCTCTTGGTAATCTCTTGATTTTCTTTAAAATTCACAAAATAAAGGGTTTCATTGGCCCATCTTTCAAAAGCATAACAGGGAAATGTGGTAGAAAATTGCATTCAAAGTTACTGCGCAACTAGAGGGTTAAGCGGGTAAGTCCCCTTCCCAACTAAGTAGCTGCTGGGTGAACCTCTTGGCTGTGATTTTGAAACTTCACAATGACATTTTCTCATACTGTACTTTTGGCATGTGAGCATAAACCACACCCTGCTGCTTCTCCTGTTTCCGGTACTTTCTCATTTAGATCATTGTTATTTGTAATGATTTTATTTATTACACTTCATAAAAAGAAACAAGATTTTCAGGGAATGGGGTAATTATTATTATTCTCACCCACCCCCATGATTCCTGTATTTTCAGACCTTAGCCATTCTATAGTGCATCCAAGTTTCCAGTTTAAACCGACAATTCGCTACTAAGATAACCTTTTCATAACAACCATGTAAGAAGGTAGTCAGATGCTTAGTTGACTGGAGAAGTATTAAATCAAAGCGTTGATTTGGGATGACTCCTTAACTTTCTGAGCTTGAAAGAACAGGTTTTCTGTCTGTGTTCCAAGTCTGGTTTAAAGTTTTCTGAGAAGGGCATGTCCTTACCTATGCTGTATTAAAAGTTTAGATCTTCACCAGAAAGATAAAGGAATGAAGCTCCAGAAGTAACAGATATAGCACTTTTAGTCCGAAGGTATTTTCCTTTGCAGGGCTGGAGCAGGGAAAGGGGCTGGAAATGAGATGGTGAGGGTGGAATTATGGTTGGGCTGAGAAACCCACCGAACCTTATTCTGCTTTAGGACTTTCCTGAGCTCCCAGGAAAAATGCTGTAGAGAACAATAAATGAGTGAAGATTCTCCCTCCTCTTTAAACTCTTGAAGGGAAAGCATTCGTTTCCCTGCTTTTGAAGGCTTGCCTACAAGGGCAAGTTATGAGAAATTATGGTTTTATTTGAAAAATTTTGCACAGCAACTAATAGCGAAAATTGGTGATTTCTCACTGCCCTTTTAAATCTGGGCAGCAGTGAGTCTTTGACACCACAGCACCACACCAAAGGTTAATCTCATGGTGCTCTCTCCTATCATGGGGCTGGAAGCTATTTTCTGTGGTTTTTTTTTTCCCCTCAAAGCTCAGTTAGAAATCATGTAAGAAGTTCGGGGAATGCTGGGACTGGACAGCAGCAAAGCCTCGAAAAAGTAAGCTGTATTGTTCACATCTCTTGCAAACTATGCCCGTTTTCAAGTTGTCAGCCAGCAGAGAAGGAAGGTGGTGCAGCGAGATCCCCAGAGTGAGCATTGTGGGGATGCTGCTGTCTGCGTGTGCTGTGCACAGCCGGGTGGCATGAACAGCAAGTTGCTATGTCATTTTGGACGAAGGAGGATAAAATCTAAGGGGTAGTTTTGGTGAGCTCTGCCTGCACCAAATGAACTTCCAGTAGCTCAGTTTCTGGGCTCAGAAAATCAGTATTCATTTTCAGGAAAGGACAGGAAGCGGTATGAGGATATATGGGCTGCATATCCTGGGCTGCATCAAAAGAAACGAGGGACAGTAGGTTGAGGGAAGTGATTCTGCCCCTCTACTCTGCTCCGGTGAGACCCCACCTGAAGTACTGCATCCAGCTCTGGAGTCCTCAGCACAGGGAAGACATGGACCTATTGGAGCAAGTCCAGAGGAGAGACACAAAGATGATGATAGGACTGAAGCACCTCTCCTCTGAAGACAGGCTGAGAGAGTTGGGGTTGTTCAGCCTGGAGAAGGGAGAGCTCTGGGGAAACCTTATAGTGGCCTTCCAGTACCTAAAGGGGGAAAGACGGGGAAGGACTCTTTATCAGGGAGTGTAGTGATAGGATGAGAGGTAATTGTTTTAAACTGAAAGAGGGTAGATTTAGATCAGATTCGAGGACGACATTTGTTATTCTGAGGGTGGTGAGACACTGGAACAGGTTGCCTAGAGAAGTTGTGGATGCCCCATCCCTGGGACTGTTCAAGGCCAGGCTGGATAGGGCTGTAAGCAATCTGGTCTAGTAGGAGGCGTCCCCGCCCATGGCAGGGGTTGGAACTAGATGATCTTTAAGGTCCCTTCCAACCTAAACCATTCTATGGTATAACAACAGCATAAGTGTGAATGCCCCCAGGTGCATTTTAGGCCCTTTGTGCAGCCGGCTTTCCCTTCAGCTGGAGCCCCTCTCCCTGGTGGAGGGTGGCCGGGCAGGGCCAGGCATCCCGCTGCTCTCCTGAGAGTCACATTTTATCCTCTGCTTATGGACTGGTTTATGGTGTCTTTTGCTAGCTAGGCAAAAAGAAAGTTCAGCTGTACTTTCTGTGGCTGCAGAGGAATATGTTTTCTGAAAACTGAACGAGGTGGTGCTTGCTGCAGGGCCAGAGGTAGTGGAGCAAGGCTCGTTTACTGGGTTTTGCACAATGGCTGTGGCAGCAAGAGGCAACATTATTGGCAGGTGAAAGTTATGTTCAGAGACACTTTACATAGCTGGTGATGCTGTGTCTAGCACCTGCAGTTAATTGTGAAGCCCAGTGGATCAGAAATGCCTTGTCCTCCTAATTTTCATCTACAAGCTCAACTGAATCTTTATTACCCCTTTTTAATCCTTTTCTGTTGTTTCTGCATAAGGGCAGAAGGTATTACGTTTACAGCACAGGTGATTTTTATAGAAGGGTATCGAACTCATGTCAACAGCCACTCGTACATAAGCAGTGCAGGCTTTTGGGCATTGGAACATAAACCCCATCAGAAGTGGCACAACCGTTTAATTGAACACAACAATGTGGATGTGGGAAACTGTGTTTAAAATTATCAAATTCATTCCAACATCTGCTGCTCTTCTCAGAAGAAAGCGTGATGTTGTCTTTGCTTCCTAGAAGCTTTGCTTTCCCTCTCAGTGCTGAAGAAAAGGGAGAGGCTGTTGCATACAGGAGGGAAGATGACGGTCTCAGTACTCACTGCCAAGTGGTGTATAATGTGTGCATTGCTCTCCATGAAGGGCAGAGCTTCGTTAGGGAAGGCTAGAGGGTAACCTAATGGTACCACAAAATTTTCTGTTTCTATCTGTTTCTGTGCCATCTCCAAAAGCTGTTTTTCCATGTCCCTTCCTCTTACAACCCTCTCCTCTTTCTACAAGGCCTTCCCTCACTTCTTTCTCCCCCTTTTCTGGTCTCTGGCCAGACTTCAGGTTCTTACGTGCTCTGCCATTCCCTTTCCAGTTCCTGACCCAGAAATCTGTCAGGTGTGCTGGGATGTTGCTGGGACAGAACTGAAGGAGTGGTGGAGCAGGGGAAGGAGTTAAAAATGGAGAATGGGAAGCTTTGAAACAGAACACAATTGTTATTGTGGTAATTCTCATTGCCATAGCAACACTAATGCAATTTTTTTCCCTCACTCCTGGAATTCTCCTCCTATGGTCTCCTCCTGGGCTGGGCTGAGCTGAGCCCTGGGCTCAGCCTGGAGACCAGTATTGGTACAGGGACTTGGAGGGTGCCTGTATGGTTTTGAATTGGTGGAAGGGGTGTTGGAAAATTGGTGAGAGGCAGAGAAAAAGGTAGTAACCTTCTTGTGCAACTCTGCGGGTTATCCTTATGGTGGGGGGACAGATGCAATCAGGAGGTTTGCCACCAAGGAACAAAAAGGGTCTTGCTGAAATGGCAATGGCAGCTGGCAGAATAGGCAGCAATGTTTCTGTTGGAATGATTCTTGCAGAGGTTCTGTGAGGATGAGAGGTCAATATTGCTTTTATAGATGACCCCTCAGAGAGACACTATTGCCTTTGAATGTATTATCTTTACTTTAAATTTGCTTTTAGATCATCTGGAGGTCTGCAAAAATTGCATAGCAAAAATAGACTTTTGCAACAATTTTCTGAAATCAAATTATTAATAGTGCTGAGGCTGTGTTTCATGCAACTGAATATCTTGAAATATGTATGCATCCTTAAATACCTTACTTTGGGTAATATATCATATAAAAGGTAAAGGTAAATGAAAGCTCAGAGCATCTTTCAAACTGTAAAGCACACTACTACCTCAACTGCATTTTCTTCTATACCTGCTATCTTGGTAAGTGAGCTTGGATTATAATAAGCTTGTTTTTTTTAACCCTCATGTTACCCATCATACTGAGTGAGAAAGGTGGTTAGCTTGGAGGAAGGAGACTTTTTGATATTCCCTAAATGCTAGTGTCCCAAGGTGTATTTGTCACTGCTTAACACTGCTGTGCCATTTGGAGAATGCCAGAGGGCAAACTTTGAAAAGGCATAAGAAGCACCGAGAGGGAGAATAATATGTTAGAAAACGCTGTTGTGACAGATGGTGAGATGGTAGGCTGTTCTCAGATGGAATCATGTTGAAGAGCTTTACTTCTCCAGCCTGGACAGCTTATCAAGAACAGGCTGGGGGCAAAAATGTCCAGAAAGCCTCAGAATGGTTTTCATCTGTGAACTTCAACTACCAGCAGATAAAAGTTAGCTAGCAGTTCTCTATGTAGCTGTATTAGAGTTCAGCATGTTCTGCTGGCAGTGTTGGCTGTCCACCAAGATCTGTCAGGAGTCCTGGCTGGAATTTGTCGTGCCTCAGCCGAGAAACATAAGTGCTGGCCACAAAACACGGAGTGCGATGGTGGCCTTCCTAGCAAACCACCAGCACCATTTGGGGCCAAAGCAGCATCTGCTGGAAGCTTCTTTGTCAATGGACTTTGACTTAGCTTGCAGTAGTGGAGTATCCAGGTGCTCCCTTCTGAATCCTGCTGGATGTCCATCAGGTCTGGTGCTATTCTGGCAGCTAGAACTGGGCACAGAGGTGTTTCTTTTGAGTAGATCTCTATTAGGATTTGCTCAGATTTTGACTAAAAGATGACTGTTGCAATCTTGAGAAAGGTACGTAGTTCTGCAGATGGAATGCTCTGCAGCAGCATTTAAAGTGGAAACGGCACCTAAGAACCTTATGGAAACAGTGAGCTTCCAGGTAAACTGAGGGCACAATGAAAGAAAACTGTAGGAAAGTTAAATCAAAATATAGAACTGCTTGCCTTTTAAGCTGACTCTGAAGATGAATTGATAAATCACTTTCAAGCAAGTGTTACATTTCACCGAAAATATATACTAATTATATAGATGTTATCCTACACAAATGTAGCATTTCAATTAAAGAAAATATATTAAACCAAAAAGGAATAAACTTAAGCATCTTTTACTTCCTTCACTCTCTTCTGTCCATCCCTTCTTCTATCTTTCAGTCACATAGCCTTAATACCCAAATTAGAGACCTTCCTTTCCCCACACATTCAGAGCCTTTTGCGTACACGTAGTTTCCAGAGCACTGAGTGGGCTTGATGTACCATCAGGCTGGAACGTGTTAGGAGCTAATTCTGGGATGCGTGAGTACAGGAATTGTCATGGGAACACAGCCGATAATCAAGAAGGATAAAAATTCCAGTAGGAAAACAGGCTATGGGGGGCTTCCGTCATGTTGCTCAAAACAACCTTAAAAAGATAATGATTTTGCAATTATTTCAAAGGAGACCATGCAGTGGAAATCCCTGACAAAGCAAATCACCAGTAATTAATAAAAAAGGGCACTTAAAGAAAGTAATTTCTACTAGTAATACAAGGACATAAAACTGTCCTCCTAGACCCTGTTGACAAGAAAATAAATAATTTGGGGAGTCAGTTTTCCTCTGACTAAAACTCTGCTAATTAGCATTGTTAGAAAATATTTTCTCACCCTTTTTTTCTTTTACTGATAGAAAAAGAAGGTTTGAATTAGCCTACCACATAGCCAGCTGCTAGACTTTTAATCCAGTTTCCTTGGGAAATGATGCTTACAAGATCATGCTGTCTGTCAGTCCCCATGAATTCCTTTTGAACTTATTGCCCAGTTTTAACTAAACTTGCAGAGAGATCAAAAGTCCCTATATGTTTGATAAAACACACTGCCAAATAGACACAAGGCAAATCCCTGCTAATAGAAAGGCCACAGCATGTGTTCAACTTATTATTAGGCATCAGAGAATCCGTATGAGGGAAGAGGAGGACTGAAAACTTTTATAAGAACAAGAATTACAGGAAAGCAAGCTTCAAACGTTTCACTGCTCAGATAACTTGTTGGGAGTTGCTATACTAAACTCTATGGTATAAGTACTCTTAATTTTTAATTCCAACCAGTGCAGGGTCTCCTGATAATTAAAGTGCCAATATTTCAGTGATGAAAAGCCATATTGAAAATCAATGATCAGCTGACATTGCTGCATGCAGGGAAGATGGAAAGGTCTTGCAAAGGTCTGCAGAAGCAGCTGTGAAAGCCTTCTGTCACTTTGCTGGGAGGGAAGAGCTGTAAGACTGAACCATCATTTGCTAATTCTTGTCCTTTAAACTTTTGCGTGTTCCCATACCATGACAACAGACTGAGTAACCCTGAACTCGAAGCCACAGGGAAGCTCATCACAGGAAGATCTGTCAATCTGAGCAATATACGCATGGCCCATCCTTGCAGCGTTCGAATACCTCTTGCTCTTCAATATATCTTTCTGCCTAGTTCTTTGTTAAACAGGGGAATGCTCCTCACCTTGCCTTATGAGTCAGGAAAGCAAGACACAGGGAGACTAAACGGTGAGACCAAGGTCACTTTGGCAGAGGATGAAGTTAAACCCAAACCCTCTGAGCCGTGGACCAGCAGCGACTCTGAGAGCCACGCTAGGGGAAGGAGCAGCCTCAGGTTCCCCACAGGGTAGAAAGCTCTTTCACGTGATCTTTGCCCTTCTTCCCTCCTCAAACCAGCTCTGTGACTTATGCTTGCACTTTGGCATATCAGACATCCTAGAACTGACCATTACGCCATCACTTTTGAAGTCACTTTTATGTATATCCCAGTGCAAGACTCAATACTACAAAGTTTCTTACAAAACCGGCTTGCTACCCTCCCTTTCAGCATTCATAAGCTATGTCCAGAAATACTCCGAAGTAGTTGCTAACAGCCTGGATTGTGATTCTGACTGCATAAAGGACAAGTAATTTCCAATTATAAAAATTAACTACTTACATAATGTGACTTATTCTGTTCTAGCCTCTGTGAGTTTTTAATCGTGGTACCTTATCCCCAGCTAGCGCTCTGTTAAGGCTGTACTGACAGTACATTGTGTGGCTCAGAAAGGTCTGGTGAGAGTGCTAGGGTGGTATGAGGGAAAACACGCTAGATGATATAACAGAAGTTCTATTTCAGTCTCTCGCCTATAATTATTCCATCTCTTTCTTGTCGTCTGTGTTTATTCTATTGTATTTTGATTTAGCAGCCTCTTTAAGATCATGTTTAATATATTTACATTTTGAATACTACTCTTACCGGAGTGCCTAATTCAGACTTGCAGAACTTTTGCAACCCATCAGTGTTTCCCCCAGCTCAGAAACGACTTTTCTGGTCCCCTGCTCCAGACAAGCAGGCACTATTCCAGAGTCCAGCCCAGCTCCCGCCTTCTAGCTAAGGAAGAACCACCCTGCAGCCCACTTGCAGATGCTGACATGGAGCACGTTCTCCAGGGCAAAGAGACTGCTCATCATTTAGAGGAACCAGGCAGGGCAGAAAACTCCAGAACCAGCAGATCCCTCACAGCCCAGGCGAGGCTGGAAGTAGCAGCAGGTTTTTTTATCTCCATTAGCTTTTGGTTTCCTCAGCACAGTGCAAGGAGGAGAGGCAGTTTCTCAGACAGTGTGGTCCAAACCTCCAAGACAAGCCTCCTGTCTTCAAAATTCCTTCACAAGCAGTGCTGTAGTCAGCACTGAGCATAAAGGGGTGGTGGTGGCTTGTGTGTGCACTCAAGAGGAGGCAAGTTAACAGTTCAAATAACGTTTTGCTTTTATAGTCACACGCATAGCCCAGTGCCATAGGCTGTGGTACAGCCTCCTTCTTATCACAGTGGAGAATCTGAAAAGCAGAGACTGCACTGGGAATATTTTTTTATCTTTTCAATTTATTTGTTGATGTATTTCCTTAGTTCTGGTAGGGACCCTTCTTCTACCTCCCATTGGCTCCTCCAACCACGTATATGAACCAGGGTAAAAAACAGACAAGCACTTGCACACACACACACAAAAATGGGTCTGGGCACAGAGTACTTAGAAGTAACTTGGAATCTAAATTGCAAACAAAAAAAAAACCATCAGAGTAGCTAGCTGGATAACCTTTCAGAAGGCAGAAACATCATCTGAATTACCTCTTTAGTTCCTTCCTTTAGCACATTATCATCACTTTGATCTAAATTGAATTGAGTCAAAGCCAGTTTATTGCAATGTATGAGCTGCTCCCCTGTAGATGCTGGAGATGAGGCTCTTGCTTGAAAGCCAGGTGTAATGCTGCTCACTCTCAAAGGCACCGAATGAGAGAGGTGAGAACAGATTCTTGCAGTAGCCTCCACTACAGAGACAGAAGAAAAACTGATTCCCACTTTTAGGATATGTTTTAGAAGGAGGTGAAGATGCAAAGAAAGGAAGAAAGGTATTTTTCTCCCCTTCTTCCCCTGCCTTCCCCCTCCCCAATCAAAACTACCTTCTTTTCCATGCCTGGGAGGTAGCTGTGGTCTGAAAAGGAGAACAGTTCTGCCCACAGGGTCTCTCCACCCCTCCAGGATATTTCTGTGTTGTTGCTCAGCTGTTTAAGAGCTGGCAGCTGCTGTAGGCAGGAAGAGAAGAGTCTGAAGAAAAGAGACAGGGTGCCAAAGTCTTTCTTACCAAAAGCAAGAGCAATACTTCTTGATCCTTACTCTCATTGATTCCTACACCTCTTTAAAAGGGCAGTACGTCCAGCGATAGCACTTGCTTGACAGGTGCTGGTCCATGAGATTTGTAACAGGGAACATGAGGAGTATGATCTGTTCTCATTACTACAGAAAGAAGCTTTCTGTTTCAGTCAGGACAAACAAGTCTTATTTCCTGTCTTCTTCAATTACTTTGCCAATTTATTAAAATCTATATTTTTGTATTCTTAATATCCCTGCAATGCTTTGAGTTCTTAGGTCAGTGACTCATACCTACAGCTGTACAAGACCAAACCTCTCTTATATAAATGGCTTAATTTTCAGGCTGAACGTGTAATTTTATCATTCTTCAAATGATCTATGCTTCTCTAGATTTAATGAATGAGTTTCCTGAAGGCAAATGTGTCTGGGCTCAACAGAAAAAGCTTTATGTTGGGTCACTGCCAAAGAAGTCTACACTGTATTGTCTCAGTAAGTTAGTCACAGATGTACTACAGTTTAGATATGCAGAAAAGGCATCACAAAATTATGACATCGGAAAAGTAGTTCCTTCAGTACAGTTAAGGAAACTTTAAAGAGTTGGCCACAGCTAGAATAAGTATTGCTTTTATGAAAAAACAATGGCAGTAAAAAAGTCAGAATTGCATTTCTAAGTCAAGTAAGTTCTGATGAATTAAATCAGCTCCTGACGTTTACAGTGCTCCTTCCTGTGTGAATGGTCCTACATGTATTTTCAACACATCTCTCTGTCAGTATGCCTTTAGCTTCAGTGCAACAGCACAGAGCCTGCCTAGACTCCTGTGCCTCTTCTACCAAGGTGCCTCACAGTTTTATGAAAGAAGTAAAAATATATGTACTTTCCCCTCTTTCTTTTTTTAGTTATATATCTGTTTGATACAGACTGGAAGTCAGATTTCAGTAGACAAATGCATCCAGGTCACAAAAATATAATTTGCTTTTTTTATTTTTCTGTTTGAAGTCCATTTTTAATCCCAATTTTTTCAAGACAAATTCTGGCCAAATCTGTTTTTTCAGTATTTCGTACAAAGCTTTTTCTTGTGAATTTTTCTGACAGAGACAAGCAATTTCTAAACCACTAGGTGAAGTTCCCTTTGACTCTTACAAGCTGATATTCATACGGTCCCGGTAACTGTGCAGATGGTCACCAGTTTAGCCTCACCACGCACCTCGCCTGAGAAGTCAGTCAGCATCATTGCTATATTACTTAGAAAGATGAGAGCAAACTCCTTGACCATCCCTGGCTTTGTCCATAGGCAGGGCTCTGACTCTCTCTCTGAATCAATAAACTGAAGTGAACAGCTGCATTTCCACCTTACAGACTGTGATGGGACATTCAGTAAAAAATGGGTGATACTAGAGTAGTAGAGACCATGTGAGTGCTTTAAGCAAGAGAAGCATCTCTGTGCATCTGTAGCAGAAAGCATTTGCCAAAGAGAATAGGGACTCATGCTCCTCTTTTCCATCCTTGCTTCAGGGTATGTCCAGATACAGCCAATTATTGCAAGTGATTTACATGGATGCAACATAGACACTGTACTTCTAATGTATTGTTTTCCCCCTGGTTTTCATGTGTTGCAACATGTAGCCTTCACAAACAGGTCTTCAGAAAGAATAACTGAATGGGATTTTCTGCAAATAGGCATTGAAAAGAAAAGAGGAGATTGCCAAAAATATGTTCTCTTCATTTTGATGTAAATCAAAAAATGTTGAGTGCTGCATCCCTTGAATTTCTTTTTATTCACTTTTATTCCAGCAGAGGTCAGCTCTGTCTATGTTGGGGAAGGGTAAAAGCAGGTCAGTGTGGGCACTTGCACACCTAGCAACACAAAGTGTTGGTTTCTTCCTACTCTTCCCTCACAGCTACTGACAAAGCCCATTTCAGGCCCTCTTAAATGGAGAAAAATGTGCTTCGAACCAGCTCATTGCTACCTTCAGGGGTTGTCTAACAAGCTGCTTAGAAAGCCATTCTTGCTGTTGTTTTGTGGCTTCAAGCCTGTTTGAGAACAGCCTGTAATGTGCAGGAGGAGCAGGAGAGCCAGAGAACATGGTCCTCCATGAGGTTAAGACTGCCGCAAAATGGGAAACTCCCGAAAAGCAAGAAGTTGTGTCTAGAATGTGCTTTCTAATTGCTAACTATCAGGGAAACCAGAATACTACCTTCTTGTCGCAACTGTCTTCCTTTACTGCTGTATCAAAACTGTTAAAAAATGAAGGTCTCTGTGCTCAATAATGTTTTGCCAGGGTTTGTTCTGGCAAAACTATTTGGGTGCATTCACAAATAATTTTACCACTTCAAATTGCACTGTTCCAGTGGATATGTGGTTCACCACGACTTTTATTTCCGCCAGTTCCATCACTTAGAATTGTTCCTCAACTTTAGCTCTTCAGAACACAAGACAAGAAACAGTTTTATGCTGAAGGCAGAATGTTTTTTCAAAACTATGTAGTTCTACTCTCTGCTTCAGTGTCCCTCAGTTAACGTTTTTATTTCCCAGTTTTTAAGTGTCGATGTGCGTATTACATTCTGCACCTAAACAAAATTCTCTTACCTAATCACTGGACATTGAGGGCTGCACTTGTGAGTGACAGCTCCTCCCACTTTTCTTTCCTCCCCACCTCTTTGGTTTCACAACCTAGCCTTGTCCTTATGCCTTCTCCTCTTTTCCCACTAGTACCCACAGAGGAAACTGTGCTTAAATATTCAGAAGTACTGTTCATGGCAGAATGCTGTATTATATAGCCCTGAAAATGTGCAAGACACGTTTATCCTCTCTTCCTTTTAAAGATTAAGTTATTACAACATTCAGAATTTTTGCTAGTTGTCATTAATGATTGATGTGCTTTACAGACCTTTGAAGTTAGAAATTAATGACTGCTTTTCTGGAATTAAACATCATGCTTTAGACAGAAAATCTTTCATATAACCAGTGATGTGAGCCATTGAGACAGCAGCTGCTTATGAAGGACAATGTCGAAAAAACCCCAAAGAATCTCACTGTGAATCTAATGTCTGTTTTTTCTCATTCATATTTTTCACACTTTTCTGGTGCGTTTCTTGAATTTATATTTTTAGTATTAAAAATCATGTGAAGTTTTAGTTGAGCTATGCACCCCTTTTCTTTCTTCTATTAGAGAGATTTAGTAGTTTGAAATGACTAAATGTGGTCTGCTTATTTCTTATGTGTAGCTATATATAACAGGAAACAAGTACCATTAGCCTAACAAACTACCAGGAGAGCAAATAAATAGTTTCAGTACAGGATCAAGGATGGGGCTAATGAGGAACAGACTTGACTTGTTACCTGAGAATTGAGAGAAGACACATAACCACACTAGAAAGAGGTAATTAAGGTGTACCATCATGGTCAACTTGCACTCTGTGTGTGGTTGCGTTGGCCCAGCTGCAGCCTTTTGGAGTGTCAGATGAATGTTAATGAAAGCAAGTAAAGTTCTTTTCCATTTTAGCGCTTGTTTCTCCTGATGGCATTAGCTATTATAGGTCAAGCAGCTACAGATGACAGAATAATAGGTCATCTTAAAAACAAGGTATACACCCAGAGCTGTTGCTGCCAATTAAAGATCACACAACTAAATGCAGATGACACACTTGGCTTTTAGGTGGCTACAGTGGATTGAGGATCCCAGTGTGAATATCAAATCATGTAACGATATCGCATATACACAGCTCAGACTGTGTATATATGAGCACAGCAGAGACTGTCAAACTGGTTCACCAAAGAGCAAGTAATTTTCTAGAAAACTGTCAGCATTTAGAAAGCTCCCACTCTTTGCTGTGACCTGGGGATCTGGATAGCCCACCACTTAAGAGGTACTCGCTGCCAGTACAGGCAGTCATGAACAGGTTCCACACTTAAGCCCTCTTTACATGCCTTTCTTTAGTAGCTGTATCTAAAGATAGGTCTTTTCTAGGTCACATTTGTCTTTACAGATAGTTCAAAGCACCACTGACTGTTGTGCCAAAAACTAATGGAGGCATCCTAGGCTGCTTATCTTGCTGCTTCATTTTGTCATCTCTCTGGTGGTAACTGGCTTGCCCTGAACTGAAGACAGCCTTGTCTGCTCTCCCCAAGGAGAAAACTTAGTGTCACTAGGCCACGGTCAAAATCTGAAATGCAAACAAAAAACTTAAGCCCGAACCAAGCATATCTCAAACAAACAGAAAAGATGCCTGTGTTGCTGAGAGATCCCTGCTCCCTAGCTGAAGCGTGGCCGGTGCCCACAATATTCATGTAAACTCTACTGCTGTGACCCCACTGCATGGCACCTACCACTGGTCCCTATGCCTGAAAGACATTATTACTATTTTCCAGAGGTTTTATGGTTCAAAATACCTAACCTGATGTGAGAGCTGACCCAGTGGGATGGTAGCTTGATAGTATAATACCAAGGGTTTGCACGTCCTTGGACATAGCATGAGGGCTTGTGAGCCCTTAAGGGTAGAAGGTGTGCTGGAAAATACTATGTAGGACAGAAAGATCCCAGTCTGGGTGTAGTCTTAGCTATTGTGTTTATTTGAAATAGCCATCTCAGCAAATCATCTCCAAATCCATGCCTGGCTTTTGTCTCGGAGGAAACTGGTTGGTTTGCTCTACGACAGGGTCCAAAAAACCTAACACTGATGCAGTTTGGATGATCAAGACATAGGGACTCAACAGCAGAAGCAACAGTGTGGACATACCCACAGATCCTCATTATTTATAGAAAATAATTGTTTATTCTAGATATAAACATCCTAAAATATTAGTTAAAAAACAAAAAACAAACAAACAAAAATGCAAACCCCACAACCACCCAAGACTTTTGGTCTAGATGAAAAGAAACACACACTACATTTTTTTCCAAAAACAGCAGGGGCCTTTTTTGCCACTGGCAACTGTCACTCTTCAGGTAATTTCATAATAAGACCTGCAGTACAGTCCTTGAGAAGACTGAGGGTTGGCTGGAAGAAAAAAGTTAAAAGCCCTCAGTAAAAGGCAGAGTGAGAATGAGCTTAATTTATAACCCTAATGTAAAAATTCTTTGTGCAGAAGAGATGGTAATGATGCCATTATGTTGGGCAAGCCCAACACAGAAGATTGTTTATGTAGATACAAGCATTAGCGAGGACAGAATGGAAGTCATTTCCCTAGGAAAGAAATCAACCGCCTGAAATGTGTCTTTTACAGAGACCAAAATGCTATTAGACCTCTAAAGTTTGACTTTCCTGTTTTCTTGAGCAGATAACTATATTATTTGCTTGTTTTGTCTGGTACGTTTGGATTTTTTTCTATGTCATTAAATAATGTCAATGTCATTTTTTGCTCCTGGCTGCTCCCTTGGGCGGCCCCTGGCCCTGGTTCATCCGCTCACTGTGCTGGGGCTGTCGGATGGGTCCCATTACCAGCACTTGGCTATGCCCCCTCGGTGAGGCCATGCCTGTGTTGGGGTCACCTCAGCTCCCAGCACATCCCCCCTGGCAGAGCAGCACTGCTCTCGCCGTTCCCTACATGCCCAGGCTCAGGATGTGGATGGCCACGTAGCAGTTTTTCAAAAAGGATCCGCCGGTTACATCATCTGAACATGAATCAGCTCTGTGATATTGCATACACATATTGGGATGTACATCTCTGCCCGGTCAGTCGTTTCCACTCTTATATTTGCACACTTGGCGGTTCCTGCTTGAGAGTACCCTTGATACTTGTTCTATTGAGCTACATTTCTTAAAATAACTTTAAATTCTCACTCAGTTGTTCAGCCTGTTTGCATTCCTCCTCAGCCTTGTATCACCTGCACACTTACCAAGTGTACAAGTTATTCCCTCAGCTAAACTGTTACTGAATAATTAAATACTAATTAGGATTAAACTAGTAATTAAAACATTACATGATACCCAGGAGAGTCTCTCGGACACTCACAAGTGGTGCAAGCCTTTCAACTTGACAGTAATTGTCATAATGAGTTATTAAGAACTATTTTCTGAGTAAAGGTTTTCAGACCGTGGTACACACCCCTCCCAGTATTTTCGCCCGAAACACATTTATTGCTTTGCGTTTGTGGCAATGTTAGAAGCTTGCCCTGTAGTTACTAGGATTTATTATAACACCAGTTGGAGGAAAATACTATGATAATTGCCTGGGCTGCATCTATAAACAATACAGATGTGATCCGAGTTTGCCTACATCCTCTAGTGGCTGAGATACCAATAAAACCACAGCCTGAAAGCTCTCTCAGAGATCATCTTTTGATAATAGACCTCTCTGTTTCAGTTGTCTCGCTCTTGGTTTTGGAGCACCCCCTTCTCATCAGTGACTCAATGAACCACAGTCATCGCAGTGAGTTCAGAATCTTGTACTCCGTGGGCTCCATCACCACCTACTACAGTGGTTTGTCAAAGCCATACTGATCTTTTATAATCTAGCACAAAGCTAAGGATAAGAGAACAAGTACTGATAGCTACTTTTTTTCATATTGACCTTCACAGATAATCTTACACTTAGTACAAATTAACTGAATAGATTTAATGCTATCGAATCAACAGCGTTTATGCTAGGTATAGGCAGGAATACGTTCCTTTTCTCCCAAAGGAAAGATCACTCTTCTTCAGCAAAAGATCCAATTACGGCCCAAATCTATGCATCTAGAGACTAAAAAATCTGGCTATGATACAAAGAGATCATCTGCACTTACAAGTGGAAAATGCTGGTTTTTCATATATTGCAGCAGCCCTGCAGTAAGCGTTACGCACAGTGGCTTCTGGGTTTGGGGAAAAACAACAGCCACGGTGATTATTGCTGCCCACACAGAAAGTTTTTCAGTCAGGGCAGTGTCAGTGCTTTCACGTGAGTGCAATCAGTAGCAAGCCAGGAATTCACAAGACCAGGAAACTCAGAGCGCTGAGGATGAGGGATCGTGGTCTGACTAAAAGCTAGCTGCTGTGAGGTAAGAAAGATGGTGAGACTGGGAAAAAGAGGGAGGAGAGAAGATGCAATGTGATGCTGAAGTCATGCTGTGCTGCTGACCTTAAGAGTGATTCACTGAGCACCGTGTCCTCTGTCAGAGGTAGGAAGCAATAAGCAGGGAACATTTGGCATTCCCATCCATGAGAAGACCCAAGCCAACTGTTCTGCTCTCCTCATTCAGCTGCTGTACGAACCAACTACAGACAGCTCTAGGAAGGAAGTGTTACTATCGGGAAAAGGAATGAAACTTGATTAAAATAGACTTTTATTCCTACTACTGTGAAAAAGGGGGAAGAAGTATCTGACTGTTGTCTGTTTGCCCATAATTGTTATTGCAGACATGACTATGCAGTTACAGGTATAGTAATTAAATGCCCATAAATTCAATTTTGAAGGTCAAAAGTTTCTAAATTCATCATATTTTTGATTGTGACTTATAGCAGCAGAGTTCAGAAGTTCTCCTCAAGTCAGGAGAAGCTGCCAAATGCAACCACACTTCAATAGGTACAAAGTACCCTTTGGAGGAATTCCTGGTTTTGCGTTATCATAAAACAGCCATCAAATTGTAATCACCTCTCACTACTGGACAAGCACTAGTTTGTCTGGGTTAGGTAAGCTGGTTCCAGTTCTTCTCAGCTACTCTGTCCAAAATTTACATAATGGATCTGACCTTTCTGTGACTCTCTTAGTTTTCGTTTCTGCTCGCCTTTCCTTTTTTCTCCAGCAGTTTACATTCCCCATGTTCCTTCATAATTCATTGCAACTTTTTGTTCATTCGTATGGGGTTTAGATTTGGCCTCCATGATACTGGTATGCGTGCTTGTGTACATACACATATAAGCACACGCGCATATTTATATACAAGTAGGCAGCTACATCACCTTAGCCTCTCTTTGCACCTCATAGCGCCAGTCCTGCTAATAAGCTATCTATGCAATCCAATGTTCCCTGTGGCAGAGAATGACTTTTTAACTGTTTAGCACCTAAGGCATAACTGCTGGGTTTGGACGTGGGCCAGCTGACTTGCTGATTCTTTTTTGGATGTTTTTGCCATCAAACCTTTATATTTTCAACATCAACAAAACCCCAGTTCAAGCAGAGCCTGAAAGAGTAACACTGTCATTTAACATTGTGGAGTAATTTTTTCCTAGAAAATGCAATGACTTAGGTCCAAGATGGTGACAAACCATTTCTAGGGAAAAATAATTAAAAAATTGAATTTAAGTGGCCATTTTTTCACTTTGATAAGCCCTATCTTCGATTTTGGGCTGCTTGCCATTCAACCCAAAACTTTCAAAATTCAGCTTGCATTTTGACAAGAAGAAACAATGCTTAACCATACTCAACAGCGATACTTGCTTGAAGGCTGATGCAGTTTTCCAAAAGACAATACTACAACTAGAGCTTTATAGAAATCCTCTAATTTTTCATTGAAGCCGGTGATGTGGGAGTCCTTAGATTGGGCTTTTTGTGGTGCTGAGCTGCTGATGCTTCAGGGTAGAACAAGCCACGTTTGCTATTTAAAACTAGCTATGCAGCTGTTAGTCTGGGGCTCCCTGCCTCTCTCCTCAGAAAACCTGCAGATGCATACACAGAGATGCACAGCCGTAACAGTCAAACCCGGTTTCCAAGCAAGCCACCCAAGTGATGATGTGGTACACTCCTACTATAGGCAAGTGGAACTCAAAAGTGTGTAGTCAGTTCTTAGGATGTCTACGTCTGCATAGTTTACTGTACTCCCATGTGCTTTTCTTCCTCTAGGAACACCAGGAGAACTGAGGACAAGGAGAGGGTGTGAGGGAAACGACAACCAATCCCCTTCTCTCGCACCATCACTAATTTGTAAGGTGAACCATCCTGAAAGTAACACTTGAAATTAAATATATATACCACACACTGCCAATGCTTTCTGAAGCGTGCCCTGGTCTTAATTACAGTGTGAAGGGTGTATACTGAAGGACTTGCTTGTCTGCCAGGAGCCGCTGCCTTGTGCGACTTTCCCACCATGGGCATCAAACGACAGCTGAAAAAAACACTTTGTTTTGTTCTTGCATTGAAACTTCTCCAACTTTATTACAATTAGAAATGTAATGTCTGATATATATTAGTTTGCAAAAAAATATAACCATTTTTGACAGAGTCACTTCTTCACACAATAGTTGCAAGAATAATGGATCACGTTGGCTGATCCTTCTTGCTAAATGCTATGACAAAGTAAATGAGCATTTGTATAAAAATGCCGTTAACAGTTGAAGCTTGAATTAGAGAGACTGTAACCTTTGTTTGTGATCATAAATTACAGAGAAACCCTGCAGGCAAGAATGTAACATTAAAAAGAAGAAAAAAAAAAGCATCTAAAGCCAAGAGATACAGCCCACCAAATACTGAAAATGCATTATGTTGCGTACCTAACGCTAATCACTTCAGCTCCTATAGTACAAATTGCCTCCAGCAGTTTCTAAAGCTATCTTACAGGTTAAATGGACACCCACAGGTGGAGATTAGTCATTTAAAACATACAGGTATAAAAACTGATTTCAAGTAATAAAGCTGTCTAAAAGTAAATTTCTCTTTCACTTTGAAGCTATGCGTATTTTTCACCCTGTTTCTGGATGAAGGGCTGATACTAGGAGCAAAAAACTGAATCTGGCAGTATATAAGGCTTTTTCCAACTAATAACGTAAAGAGTATTGAGGCAAAAAGATGTAACTCTTTCAGATCCCATAACTTCAGTTGTAACTTCTAACAGATGTGAATCAGTAAGTTATAAAAGAAACCTGAATTTTAATCGCTTGTATCCTCTTAAACACTAGAGCAGTGGTATCTCATCCTCAGATGTGGGACTGGCACAAAATGCCATGGGCACCTGAGAGATGTCATGTGCAGCATAAGCCCTTTTTGTTCTGTTACCCCAGCTCAAGAGGAATCTTAGTGTTGAAGAGACAGATTCTACAAGCAGTGAGTGCCTCCTGCCTGAGTGTATTCTGTTAGCTCTTTTATTTGCTGCCTGGATGAAAAAAAAAAGGGTAATTTGGAGCTTGCAGGGGGGAAGGAAAAAAGGAAAGGAGAAGGAGGAGTTCTGCGAGGAAATATGCAAGGAAACTTGCTTATTTGCAGGTTTCACTGAAGGAAGTGAGAGCTGTAGAGTCCAAAACTTTTGGGAAAAATAAAAAAACAACAGAGGCTTGATTAACCTCTTCTTAAGAAAGCAGAATTTCTGACTTACCTAAAAGTCTGTTTTAGTTACGGTATTAAAGTTTCACAACGGCTTGGAGCTGATTACCTTTTTTTCCCTTCTCTGACACTCTCAGCGCTTCAGTCTCCACAATCAAAATGAAGAAACTTTCAGGTATTTATGACAGGCTTGGCAGAAATCATACCACAGAAAGAAGGCACTATCATCATGCCTGTGAATGGTAATTGGGAAGAGGAAGAGGTACCAGGTACCAAGAGTAGTGTGCTGGCAGTGCCTTAAAACAACCTGATGCAAAGGTCACTGCTGTACCTTTTGCAGTGTTCAGACGGTAATTTTCCCCGGAGTTACCAGTCACTTAACCACTCATGTCCTGTGCGTAGGAGGAACAATGCCCCCTACTTCCATATTCCCGTTTAATGCCACACTGCAGAAAGTTAGTGTGCAATGTCAGCACGCAGCAGTTTGCATGTTCGTGAACACAGGCTATTTTTAGTCCCTAAGCAAATTCCTTGGGTCAACAGATATTAATATTTAGCAGACTAGAAATAACCAATGAATGCACATGTGAGCCCATTTTCAACACTGACAAGATAAATGGTGGATGAATGTAAGTTTTTGGAAAATTCATTCAAATAGAGATGTAAGCACAGCAAGCAGCAGTTTAGAGCAGAAGCATATGCTAAGCACTTTGAAGGGCACATGGGGTCCTGTCTCTCTTCTTCAACTACAGAGACCAGTCTCCAAGCCATGATCCCTAAAACATGTGCCCAAAAGTAAATGTTGTCAATCTCTTCTTCTTTTTCCTTTTCCCGTTATTGTTTGTAGTCCTCTGCTGCTGAAAAACAGGGCTCACAAGCCCTGTGTTTGGCCAGTCTCAGGCTGGTATGTGTGACTGTGCAGGTGTTTAAGTACATGTACGTACAGGTAGGTAGATCAACACATGAATGACTTCTCAAAAAAGAAAGAAACAAAATCATCTAAGAGCTGCAGACTCTACACTAAGTTTTTACCGAGTTAAACTTGGAAGTTTAGCTCATATTTTACAGCAAAGTTCAGGTCAGTCATTTTTACCAGCTATGCAACCGATACTCTCATTTTCTCTTTCTTTGTGAGAATAAGGCAGTCTTTTCTCCATGTATACACTGATTATTTTTTTTAACTGACCTCTCATTTTTCTTTTCCTCAGGTAAATGTCTGCTGTGTTAATACTCCAAGAAGAAGAATAGCTAGTAATAGAGCACATAAATGTCTATGAAATTATAATATCTAACAAAGCAAAGACATATAATCTCCTAAAGTCAGTTTTCATAATGTGCAGAAAGCCTGAGGTTGCCCGGTCTCATAAAGTATCCAACTAATACAGTGACTGTATAAAATTAATAATCTCTCAAACAAAAGTCTATTGGATTAAGAAGCTATACACATTGTGCAAACTGTAAAAAACTGTAGCGTGCTTCATCACTTAAACGGAAACTAAATAATTTCAGGGCTGAGAAATACCACTTGATTTGGTTTGGGTGACCTTGTGTTGGCAGGATCCACAAGTTGAATCAGGATGAAAACAGAAGAGAGTTCACTTGTTAACGTCATAAACTAAAGAGATTCAAAGCCTACTTGGATTTCCAGGTGTGAATACCAGCATACAAAATCAATCAGCACATACAGAATTGCATGTGTGTAGCACGCACACATCTATGCTGAATTAGGTAGAATCAGCAAAAATTAAACTGAAGAAAAGCAAACTCACAGAGATGCTGCCACATGAAATCTCATCTACATTCAGGTTAATAAAACAAGTAAACATATTTGCAAGGCTGGTATGAACTAGGAAGGTTTTCATTCCTCGGTCCGACTTTAGGATGAAGCAGAAACGGAGTCCTGCTCTGTTCAAAACCCCAGCATTTCAAGTTCTCCGGCAGCACAAGAGGAGCTAATTAACGAACACCAAAGGATGACAAAATGAAGCCAGATAAGCCATAAATATCTACATATATAAGCACACAGCAAGCAAGATAATGAAAAGTTAGCTAGATTTACCGTTTTAATTATCCAAGTGGGTGGTTTGTTTGGGTTTGGTGGTTTGTTTAGGGTTTTTTTTTTGGAAACGTCGGGAGCTGTTTTCACGAGGACTCGTCCACACGCATCCGCACCGCGGCAGGCGCCGGCTTCGGAGCGCGGAGAGCAAAGCGCTTCTCTCCGCCGCCGCCGCTCCCCCCCGCCAAAAATGAAAAAGAAAAGGAAGAAGAAGAAGAAGAAACACGGCGAGGGGAGGGAAGGGGCGGCACCAGCCGGCCGGGAAAACTCCACCGCCGACCGCTCCGGCAGCTCCTCTAGCCGGAGGACGGCGGTGGAGGCGGCTGCGCGCCCCTCCGCCACCTCGCAACTTACGCGCGGGGCGGGGCCGCCGCCGGGGGAGGGCGCCGGGATGCGGCGCGGCGATGCTTCACCCGCGCTGCCCACGGCTCCCGGGCCGCCGCGGGGATGCACCTNTCCCTGCCGGGTGGCTCCCCCCCCCCCCCCCCGCATCCCGCTCCGGTGCAATGTGCCGTGGTGGGGGGATGCTCCGCCTCCCCCCGGCTCCCCCCGCCTGACGGCGCAGGGAGCAGCGGGCGTCCCTTGCGGGGTTTGCCCTGCGCTTGTGCCACCTTCCCGGTTCCCCGGGCTGGGAGGAGCCGCGCGTGTCCTCCGGGGGGGGCCGTGGTGTATCCTAAATTGGGGGGAAAGGCTGCTGCCTGGTCGCCGTCTCTTCGGTCTTTGCCTGGGTGTGGGGAAAAAGGGGACGGTCTGTTTCAAGCATCCCGACTTCTGTGGGATTTTGGATCCTCAGAAGCGCGTGCTCATGGATGAGACCGTTAGCCTCCTCCACAGTGTTATGACTGGGCTGTGAGGAAAAGCTGCCGGGCTGTGTGTAACGTGGTGCAGAGGTGGACAAGTATGTGCTCAGTTCTTCTGCAACGCAAAAGAGCAGCTGACAGAGTCATGTATTTGGACCAGGAGATTCTAAAGTGAGTGACAGCTTAGTGATGTGCTTAGACATGCCTGGGACGTAACCCACCTGCCGCCCCTGGGCCGAGCCCCAGCTCTTCAGCACCTACCAACAGCTGCACACCTATTCAGTGCCTTCTCTCTCCCTCTTCTTGACACTCAGCACTGGGCTTCATCACATCGCAGTGGCTGCTTCTAGCCCATCATCTGAGGAGGCTGAGTACCACACGGGCGACCTATTCGCAAGCAGTGCTTTGAGCTCCTCCTTACGCACTGTGTGCAATTCGCTTCTCTGATGCATATTTTGCCTTGGTGCTAAGTAATCCTGGGAGCTAGTTAGTAAATCGTATATACCCTTTCCTTCAGCTCATGATGTTTGTTGTTCGCTTGGACCTCTGTTTATACAAGTCTTTGTTTTTGAAGCAAACCAAAATGCGTTTCAGTGAAACCAGCCCCTACGTGCCATTGCAAACTTCTATTCCACAAAAGCTTTAGAAAGCTGAAAGTGCTAGAAGTTCATTTATACCTTTGGTTATCCAAAGGCAACGGAAAACCTTTACAGATAGCAGCTCTAAGAACTATCTGCAGCACAGAGCCACACTGTAGTTTCATCAGTCTAATTAGAGGTAGTCTCTCTGAATGGTTTGGTGCCTGCCAGGTTTTGAGGTGACTGCTTAGGACTTGTCTTCTGTGTGCTTTTTAAGTTCCAGTTTTATGTGAGCTGAACACAGGTTTTTCTTTTGCAGGTTTCAGCACTAGTGAATAAAGTCTTCTCCTCCCTCAGCTACCAGTCACGTGGATCTCCTGCTATTGTTTAAATTAATGAATGAAGTTTTAATTATACCACAAGTGACCTCAGAAATAGCAGAGGTTAAGCGAAAGAGTCCTGCTCTGTCTACTGCTCCTAATGAGTAAGAGTTGACTGTTTATGATTAACCTGTGTTTGCTCTATGGTCTGCATCTGGCTTCAGATTGGTGCCGTTATACTCAGTCTAATGGGAATGTGAAAGCACATCTCTAGAGGTGACGAATCAGTATATGATTTTTCTGCAGTGCCTGTAAACCTTTTAAAAAGATTTTTCTCCTAGGGAAAACTGCTTGAGTGACATTGGTTGTGGCAGAAACTCTCTAGTAATTCCCAATACTGTGTGCAAGGCCGTTGGATGTTACAGTGTGAGCAATTGGTCTCTCCAGCTCCTTCTTCAAATATCTCCTTAGGACCTCCTACCTCCTGTGGTGTTTGCTTTGGGTTTGCTCACTGCTACTTTGTTCTCTGTTTGCTCTTTCGGTTTCAAACTGTGGCTCATCCTCAGATTGCACTTCATCAGCAAAGCTGCCCCCTACTCAGTGTAGTGGCATCTTGATCAGCTGGTGTGCCTCACAGCAAGAGCTTTGATGATAGCAAGAAGGGGCGTTTCTGTTTTGATTATAATAGGTAGCAATTTAGAGCTTATTTTTCAGAGTAAATTTTTTGTTGTGTTCTTCTACATAGGAACGGTCATACTGGGTCAGGCAGAAAGTCCTTCTAAGCCCATTATCTCTCTGAGGAGAGCTGGCAGCGGGTACTTAGGAAAAGAGCGTAAGACCTGGGCAAATACAGAGAGATCCTTGTCCTGGCACATCCTCTCATCTCGCTGAAGCTTAGGCAATACAAGTTTGAAACGCTAGCGATGCCTTTGTATGTAATCACCTTGAGGGATCTTTTTTTTTGTGAGAGTGTCTACAGACACTTTTTGAATACTTTTTGATACTTTTGGTATCCACTCTATCCCTCCAGCAAGCTGTTCTACAGCACACCTAGCCATTAGGCTTATGAAAAACCGTTTCTTGATTGTTTTATCCTTCTGTTTAGAAAAAGTGTATGTCAAACTGAAAGTCAAGCAATGGTGGGTGAGTTTTACTTAGCTTAAGTATATTTGCCTTAGTTTAGGCAAAGCTATTTAATCCCCTGCATTAAAAAAAAAAAAAAAAAAAGGTCAATGAAGAGGTAATAGCTGCATACAGGGCCACTACATTTACTGGAGGAAGGTCCATAGTTCTTATGTACATCAGTCTCAAGTTTTTTCAGACAGTCTTTTTGCCCAGAGTTTCCACAGTGCCCACCTCATTGAAGTCTTGATCCTGGACTCAGGTTCCAAGATGCTATGACAACATGAATAATAATAATAATGGATTGTTCAAATGATAAATAATAAGCAAATAAAAATTTGGCATGGTGGCTGGGCTGTGGATGCAGAACACTGTCGAGTTTTGTGACACGCATTTCAGTCCCTTTCTGAGAGACTTGATGCAGAGAGAAACGTTTTCTTAGAGGAACAATGAAATAATTGGGTTCCTCGAATTCAAGTTTACATTCCCTATCTTTTGTTTCTAAACAATGCTCATCACCAGTGATAGGGATGCTAGTTCCAGCTTCTTCTTTGAGCCAACAGTTAGTCTCCAGCATCTCAGAATTTTTTTCAGAGACAATTCTCCAGGTATGTCTGTGGCCAGGAGAACCCCAAGAGTGATCTCTGGCCATTTTACTACAAACTCTCAAACTAAATGAGACAATCTGGATCTGAAGACATCAGCAAGGCTATGGAAGATTGGCATGAGTCACAGTCACCCTCCACTTCAAAAGACAGCCTTTCTCAGCTCTCTGCATTTAGCACCTTGGACTGGGGGGACGAAGAAAGCAGCACTGCCCTGCAGCACATTCAGAGCCTCGGGAAGAGATGTGACTTATGGAGGTACTTATGCCCTGTGTGTACCAGCTAATGGCCTCTCTGGCATCTCAGCTCTCCCTCCCCAGGGCTGGTGTGGTAGAAGATAATGAGGTGGCATGTAAAGCTGGTGTGGGAGAAGAGTGGGGCAGGGAATCCTCATTTTACTGCAGTGGTAGAAATTCCAGTATCCAGCCATGAAGTCCGGGTTGCTTTCCTCTTTCTCTGTCTGCAAACTCTGCCTCATGTCAGTATGGAGTAAAAGAAGGATTGGAGCCGATTCGTAAGCCACCATCCTTTGTAAGCTCTCTACCCTTCTTGACACTACAGACTTGATACATCTGAAAGCTGGGGGCGCGTTTTCATCACATTTAACCTTGTGCAATAAATCAGGTGGATAATTTGTATTTCCTATGTGGCATTCCTTTGTTTGCAGGCTCTGTTTCTTTGTGTGATGTTTCTTTTCAGGGATGTTAAGAAGCTTTAGTTGTTCTCTGCTGCTTCATCTTTTCTCGTTCACCAACGTACATCTTATGGCTGGGGTTTGCTGACAGCCCTCTCTCCTCTCTGCCTGGATCATATCCACAGGCCTGGAGGTTAATCAAGTGGGGATGCTGGTTTTTTTTCCTCCTAAATTTCCTTCTTTCCTGGCATGGGATTGAGAAAAGGAAGGTTTTTGTTCTGGAAGAGCATAATAGCATGCTGGTGAAGAGTGTGGTAAAGCTCCCACTGTAGTGGTGCAGATGTATTAGGAGGTTAATGGGTAGCTGCTGTTCCCTTCGCCTTCCTCTGCTCAGGGTACGCCTGTGCAGACTTGCAGAGCCACATCTTTCCAGTAAACAAATTAGGACTAGAGTGAGGACTTGAGCATGAACATATCATTGCCTACGCTGCTTTAATTTGTACCGCTGGCATGGGTGTGATGGTAGCCTGTGCTAACTGGCACTCTGAGGTGGTGCCCAGGCACAGTTCAGAGAGCACAGGCCAAGGGCTGCTTCTTATAGGCACGGTAGTTATGGCAAACTCGATTGGGGTGGATTTAAATTAGCTGTATATAGGCATAATCAGTGGCTTCTTTAATGTATTTTAGCTGTGAGATCTCAGCAGAATATTTTGAAGCAGGGAGCAGTGTGTATGTCTGCATATAATACATTGGGATCACGAGAAGAGTATTGCACCAAGTAAGAACAACATGGGTTATTCATTACCAGCATTATGGTAACAAGACAGGAGTGTTTAGTTATGTAGCAGCAAACAACACCACAAAACAAAAATAGCCATTCATTTGTGAAGGACTTTTGTGGCTTTCTCCTACATGTACCTTGTCAAGCTCAGCCTGAGTTGCCGCATTCCCATCCTCTGTGACCTTGGGAATAGCCAGTAAAATCCCCAACGAGGGCTAAAGCGCCGGTGCCTGAAGGTATGGGAGCTCTGTGAACTGCTTTGCACTGCTGACCACCCTCCCCACCCCCTCAAGAAAACCCCACTGTGCAAACTAGTTAGGTGTGGTAGCAAGTGGCTACGTGTGGGAACTTCGTATTTGCTGCTTCTGTTGTTTCCTCCTTGTTACCTTACCTCATTACCTAACCAGGGTGTTATCCTGCCCCTGCGTGTCAGTCTTCAGACAGAGGGACAAAGAAAGGTTTTAGTGAGGTTTTTACAGTTGTGGTGGGGATGGGCCCCCACTATGCCCTCAGTCAGAGCCACCCCTGGACACAAGAAGTTTGCTTTCTGGGGGGGTGGGGAAGAGGCCCTGGTCACTGATCATGGTTACTCAGGCATTACCAAAAGCACCAAGTGCAAGACAAAACAGCGTAAACTGATGCAAGAAATTAATGTGGCAGATAGTGCTGCCAGAAGATATTTCCTCCCACTGGGTCTATGAAAGGTAAGTGTAAAAGTTGCCGTTCAGTCTCTAGGGCCACACCGTCTTGGAGAGGCAGCTCCTCCTTGGCAGAGATGTTTATTAGGGCAACAACTCAGCGTCACGGGGAATACACATCCTTTTTCAATTTTTACTGCTCTGCTCTTAGAGGAGCTCTAGTTGACCATCTTCCCCCCTTTTTAAATCCCTCTACAGTTTCACTCTTCTTTCTGAGCATATTTAGCTATCATACATACCCTGACTAGCTTGTATGGTGTGAAGGGAGACTGAATCAGCGTGACGCAGAGATTTGGAGCAGGCTCAGCTCAAGGACAGAACCCCCTCAGAGCAGCGTGAGGGGGCTCGATGGGTGGCTTCATGGACAGGAGAGGTGAGAAGGACCTTGCTGAACCTGCAGTGCAGCTGCCGATGTTTAGCAGCAGAGCCATCGCTGGGAGCTGTTGCTGAGTCCCAGGACGACCTAGGGACCGATGCCTCACAGCTCTTGCCTTTTCTACTTCACTATAAATACCTACACATTTGGGATAAAATATGATATGCGGATGCCAGGCTAATTTCAGTTAGATGACAGGGGTTATGATGATATTATTTGCATTACAATGTCTAGAGACCAGGGAGTGTAGCCTCGTGACTCTGCCTTGTGTAGCCGTCGCAGTAACGCACTGTGGTGTGCCTTTAATGAGGGTCAGTGGAGCAGTTCAGCAGGGGCAGTGACAGACCATCTGCGGGTTGCAATACCAGGTGCTCAGCATCTCTCACAAACAGACTATTTGTTTGCATCCTTTAATTAAAACACTCTCAGTTCTCTTAAAGTCTGACTATTAAGTGAGAATGAAGATTGCTGCTTAGGAAAACAGCCGATCATTTTTGCTTAATGAAATGTGTGTGTCTCATTGCTGTGTATCTAGACAGGAAAAAATGTGAAAAAGTTTATCCTCTGTAAACAATACTTATAATCCACGTATTCAAACCTGCTCTCATCACAGAGGCCATTGGATTAAGCTCAAGCATGCCCCACAGCAGATTTAGCGTGGTATACAGGGCAGGTTGTGGTGGGTTACTCTCCTCCAAAGAAAAACTGAGGGGCCAAGAATCCCTCTTGGAAATAGGAAATGCCACAACTTCTGCGGACAGAGGGTGGGAAAGGAGATGTACAGTAACTGAAGAACAAGAAGGAGACTGGGACTTTAAAAAGCATGTATGTTGTCTTGATGATGGTCAGGAAAAGAAGAATGCAATAGGAATTGACTCAGAACAAAACCATGAAACTTACTTAGCTTCCAGAATGTGAAAACTGGAAGCTGAGAGGGAGGACAAGGATGTTTATATCCTGATTTACTACTAGATTATGTCAGGAAGAAGTTTAATATCTCTTTCTTAGATTTAGTAACTTCCATTTCAGTGATCTGCTGGGGTTTTAGTGGCTTACTTCAAGCCAACATATATCAGTGTGTATGTTCAGGTAGTGAAAAGAGCTACAGAAACCGGCAAAATCCATAGGCTTTCCTCCTTCCTTCAAAAGTCAGGACGTCCTCCATATGTCATATTTTTGTAAAGTTTGGAGACTATGCAATACAGTTATTCATCCGAAGTGATAACTGCCTAAGGGCTTAGGTGGATATGTCAGCCCTTAGTAAGTATCAACTCTATTCTTAATCATAACAAAGACCACAGGGGTCTGAGGGAAGCTTTAGATGAGAGCCAGGTGAGAAACCTTGATCATTTTCACTGCTAAATTGCTGGGTAACTACATTTAACAGATTACTTCTTTAGGCAGATTGTCGTCTCCGGGAGTGCATGTTTTCTTTTTTTTTTGGGAAATCATATTTTCCACTTGACTGGGTGCTGCTGGTCTGTCAGCTGCTGTGACCGCACTTGCACACATGCACACAAATGCACGGGGGCGGGTATCAGAGCAGTATGCAACTGGAAACATACGAGTTTGATTAGCAAAAGGAAGAGATGCTAATTACAGGGCAAAATGGTGTACAGTATGCTTATAGCTACAGGTAATGGTGTTCTTTCTCAGCACATCACTAAAATATATCTGATACCTCAAGCTAAAAGGCTTGCTGTAGCGTGTAAAAGAGTAATATAAACAACAACTTCAGACCTCAGCTCAGTAATGAAAAAAATGAGTATACCTTTTTCCCCAAAGAGAAATGCTTTGCATAAATACTGATCCTGAGAACTATTGATGTCAGCAGTGCCTGTAGAGATGTGTCAATGCTGATAAAAAACTCAGTGGCATGGGGATGACTTCTAAAACGGCAAAAAAAGCACAGTGTCTATTTAAATACATGCCAAAGTGCCAGTAACAAAATTCAGCTTTGAAGAGGGAAAGCCAGCATTCATTTGAGAGAAAATTTATTTCATTCCTCTTCAACAAAATCTGAAGCAATTTTAATTGAAGAAAAGGGTATGGACTAATCTCTGCTGTGTACCACTTTATTGTGCTTTCTCCTAATTTCTGCAGGCATTACCTTTTCTCTAATTTGTTGCTCCTCTGTTTGTTTATTGGGGGGGTTCTTTCTTGCCATGTTGTGTCATTTCTGTATTTCTTTGCCTCTGCCCCTTTTGTACATATTTTTTGTTTGTTTGTTTGTTTCCATTTGCTTCTATTTTTCCTGTCTTTTTTCTTATATCAATTTCTATTAAAGTTGCATTTGGAAGCCTTGACCAAAAATGGAGTGTCCACTGTGTAAGGACTGCAGATAATATTGGTAGGCAACAATCTCATCTTCCCATCTAATTAGATAAAACAGCAAAAGAGC
This sequence comes from Ibidorhyncha struthersii, assembly GCA_013398815.1. Classification (NCBI taxonomy): domain Eukaryota; kingdom Metazoa; phylum Chordata; class Aves; order Charadriiformes; family Charadriidae; genus Ibidorhyncha; species Ibidorhyncha struthersii. The sequence goes on along the minus strand of VZSZ01003173.1, from coordinate 641,762 downwards.
ATAAAAGAGAACAAAAACACTTGCAGGTGAGGTAACTTCTTGGCTTTTTTACCTCTTGAAGCTTACTTGTATTTACCTTGACAATTTTGCTACTTTTTTATAGAGGGAAGGCTCTAAGCAAGGAAATAACAATAGAATTTAAAAATATACAATATATCATAACAGCTGAGGACAAAAAAGTTGTGGAGAACAGAGGAATGGAAATTCCCACCTACTTCAGATGAAGAATTTCCCTTCCATATTATTAGTACTAAGAAGCTGTGCCTTCAGTCTCTCAAATACACATGCAGACATTCCAAAATCCTTGTGAATGAGCACATGTAAGCAATGGTAACTGCAAGAGGTAAATGACATCCCATAACACATTCTGATGTGACTACAGCCTTTCCCTTTGGATACCTTAAGAGCATTCTGTTCAGTCAGACTTCTGCCTAGAAAACCCCAGCGCTTCAATCCCTGCTAATAGGCTACCACAATTATTGTGATAACAAACAACTTTGTTGTGTGCCCTAGGGCGTTGTCCCAGTAAGCGGGCTGATTTTGTTCGGATTCAGATTTGTTGAGGACTTACTGAAGTCTGTGGGGCTCAGTTATTTTCACTGAGAAGGAGAATCTTTGTCATCTTGGAGATATTTTCAAGACTAATGAGAACTTGCTGAAGTGAATAACTGCCCCCTCCCTGATGTAAAAAAAAAAAAAGGCAGGTCTAACAATCTAAATCTTATAAGCAGTTAGGTCTGTGTTCTGTAGGTAAGAAAAAGTCGTGACATCAGTCATCAGGAAGGACAGAGGAGGTATCTACATAATCTTCAAATGCACTCAAGATCCATGCTGGAGAAGGAGCAAAGAAAGAGACAGTAGAGGATCAATAGCTAAAGGAAAAGATGTCTTCCACTGGGACCAAATAGTGAGTATGCATTTGTGCATATAGCACTGTCAAGTCCAGCATCCCTTGCTCTAAGACCTTTTTTACACTTTCCATGGACATTTGTGCTGATTTTGACTGAATGAGACCAACATGGCTTTTTCCATAGCGAGATCAGTATTTGCCACTGCTTGCTTCCAACAAGTGCTGACTTCCACTAAGACTGGAGGACCTGTCCTTGAAAAAAATCCTCCTTCCCTTCCTTTATCCTTCTTAATCCAGAAAGATATTGATAAATTTCCAACCCAGCCTGGCACTAAATAGCTGCTTCTTATTCTCTTAAAGGAATCTTTGTGTGTGGTTCTGACTGACTAAAAAGTAAATAGACTGCACAAGATAGATAACATTTAATTTAAGTTAAAATTATTAGGGTTTGCTCAGACATCTCTGAGTCTTTCTGTTTTCTGATGCTTTGATTCATATTTAGAAAATTCCATTGGAAAATGAAAAGCCCAGGGACATATTTATTGCAAAGGTTTTGAGTCTTCCATTATTAAACAACTTGACTGATTGCATTGTTCTTAAACAGACTGAGCTCAGGTGAGGATATGGAAGAACAAATGAGACAACTATTCTAATGGCTTCTAAATAAATGCATCTTTCCATGACAGCCTTTGCTTTTAAAGATCCCACTCTCTGAAATAGCTTCTTGCATCACTAATGAATAGTGTATAGCTGGCTGATTATTCACCTTCTTTTGTGCAAGAGCTTGGTGGATTTGCTTTGAATACAGACTACAGAATGAATGTGTTTGAGATTTTTTAAAAAAGCAGCTTTGTCACCAAGCTACATCTCTGGAAATGTGTAACATCATCTTTTTTTTTCCCCCAGTTTCTTAGCTTGTAAAAATGTAAATCGTATTTTAGGACCCCCACCAATCTATCTGTATGTTTTCCTCTGTTCTTGAATAAGCATACTCTTTCAAAACACAGATGAATTTGAAACTGTAAAAAGTTCTGCTAGAAGAATATAGGAAAAGTTTCTTTTGTGTTCTTTTCTAAATAAATCAGTAGATTATGCCTCTATTTTTCAAGATATATTTAAATGTGTCTTTGTAAGTGATGGTGAGACTGTCATGGGGAAGTACTGGTGGTTAGCATGTTTTCTAAAATAAAATAATAATCAAGCACAGGTTTATATTGACCAGCTGCATATTGCATGAGAACCCCAAGACCTGAGGCTGGTAACGTTCATGGTCATTCACTACAGTCAGCCTTCCAGTTATTTACAATAGAGGGAAACCTTCTAGTGACAGTTGTCTTTCTCCAAAGACAAGAAGGTTGGGAAGTTACTGACAATTCTGCTTTTACCCTGAAAAGCTTTATCTACGCATCCAAGCATTTCCCAATAGATAAACATATCTCTTAAGTTTTCTGCTTTGCATTACTCACCCCTATGCCTTCCCTCTTTTTTGAGATGCTGGGCTCCCTCTGACACCATGGAGCTTTGAATGGTTTTCTTTCATACATTTCCCAGAAATATCCACCTTCCTACGTATTTTTTCTGCCCCTCTATTTGTGATTTTCTGTCTCTTCTATCTTGCAAACACTTGCATGCATCCAAAAGCATTAGACCTTCACCTGCTCTCTCATAGAGAAAGACACCTTCTGAGGTGTGTTCTTCCCTGTAATTCCTGTGCTGTGCACATGTTTGGCTTTCTCAGGCTCCATTCCACTCCCCCACCTCTAATAAATCCTTTGGTCTTAATATTTAGTAAGGACAATCTTTCAAAATCATTTTCATACACCTAAGGGCAGCTCTTGCTTCCTACTCATGTTTTGTCTTAGAATAGCCTAGAATATTTAGGAGGAATAGTAAAATATGATTAAGAGATTTATCACACCCATAATCTTAATATTTATTTGATATAGGAGTGACCAGTGGCCCATTAGTTAGGTCTTGGCATCGTCTTTGTGAAGTTCAGCTACTGCTTTCTTTGATCTTTAACCATTGTCTGCTTGCTGTTACTTTTATGAAACTATCTTTGCAAAGAACGAAGACACTCTTAGATGAAAACCAAGATTCATCCTAAGTATATTTTGCTGTCCACTGAAAGACTTGGAGGTTGGTCTCCTGAACTTTTATATCCATGTAAGAACATGGGAACTTCATTCACAAATATGTTGGTGAATGGCGGAAAGCATTTGCAGTTAACAATAAAACACATTCAAAGCTATAAATGCATAATTTTGAGTTTATAAATTTAAGAATTTATCTGCTTTGTGGGTGAGGAGGAACTTGAGGCTAGGGAGCCAGCTAGCTTTGTTTGAGATCAGATCCAGCTGGGAAATAGCCAGGTGTTTTCTATAAAGGGATAGAAACAAAGCAGGTGGGTTTGGTAGTTTGAAGGAGGTGGGGGCTGGAGTGCCTGCAGCTTGTGTTGGTCAGATGGGTGGTTGGGCTCTCTGCTTCAGCAGTACAGCATGTCCTGGAAAATAAAATCTTAGCTACAACTCTAGTCCTTCTGGACACACTGTTAGTCTGCTTTGGTGTTCTGTGACTGAAGGTTTAGCTGTTGAAAGAGAAGACAATCTACAGCTGGAGATTTAGAGTTGGCACCTGAAACGGCAATGTCCAGGCTGTAGGTAAAAGCCTTGGCCCGCCAGATGGCAGGGAAAAGGCAAGTACAGCCCCGTTCACAGCATATCTCTCCTCTCATCTGCCACAGCGAAGTCAAGGTGAGATGGTTTGTGGCTCATACATTTGCATTTTGCTCAGGTTATGTGCAGATGTATCTGGCTCCCACGTCTGCAGGGGTTGTCTAGCAGGGTATGGGCTCCAGCTTCACCCAGGGCTGCTGTAGGGGCCTCTTGTGTGAACCGGAGATGCACCAGGGTCTTGGCTTTTTTAGTCATGTCCACCTCACTGTTGTGTGACTCTCAAGGCTGTTTTAAGTAGCAAAGTAAAGATGGTTTTGATGCCTGCTGTGAATGTTGAACCTAAAGGTGAGGAAGCACCTGATGTGGAGTACCTAGCCTTGTTGCTAAGATCTTGTTGTTAGTGGGTGGTGTGGCCTTTAGTGGAAATGTTCGTGACTATAATGTAGGGGTGGTGAGTCCTACTGTTCTGCAAAGCTCAAGCTTCAGCTGAGCATGCTTTTGAGAATGTAAAATTACATTTTACTGTTGACCTTAAGGTAAATGTTTGGAATTAAGGTAGTCAAATGCTTTGATCCTCTGGAAAGACTTATCCCTATTTTAACTCTTAGCATATGCCTTTTTCTTCCCCTTTTTATGAAAAATACATATATTAGCCTGAATCAAATCCCAGGGGGTGGGGGTAATATGAATGGGTTGGAGCTTATAAAGGTATATATATATTTAAGGAAATAGCAAAATACTCCATCAGGGACTTTGCTGGGGCAAGACAGAGGTCGGGCAAGAGTACTTGGTTCCTTTTCTGTGTAGTCACTTGTACTTGATGAACGCTTACAGAGAGATTTGGAATACTGCTGAAGATGCAAAACTCCTAGCATTACCCTATTTCCACACTTATTTTCCTAAGCAAAACTGTCCTTTTATGATAACCCTTTTTAATATAAGGTTGGAAAAAACCAAAGGGTTCATCAGAATGGCGCCTGAGATACTCTGTACTTTAAAATAGTCATTTTAGTATCCATCTGACTCTTCCTGCTCTCCCACTATTTAAAGCTGACTTTCCTTTATGCTTTCTTGGAGAAATCGAATGTATTGATCTCTAGGATATCTTGTTTATAATATATTCATGATGATCCAACACTTATTTGCGTAAAGAAGAACACTTATTTTTGCTGAATATTAAGGTGAAATGCTGCAAGTACTGCAGAAAAGACCACAAGAAATGTTGTGTGGTAATTATCTTATGTAAAACACATCAAGTGGAAAACTGTTGGATGACTTCTTTCTATCCAAAGGTGTATACCTGTGGACTCTGGACAATGAAAGCTGCTGTTTGCTGAGAGTATGTGTAGGGATATGCAAAATATCTTCAGGATTTGTTCCTTTGACTTTGCAAATTTATATAGCGAATATTGAATAACTATTTTACAATTATTCTCTCAGACCCTAATAATTTTATCCAAAAATCTTTGCGGTGTGGATCAAAGTATCATGCCCCAAACTACAATTACAAATAAAAATTATTTGGGATAAAAGCCTGCGGTTATTTTAAGTAATGGTCATAAAAGTATGTTGAGAGATGACCATAAATGTATTTGTTTACGAGCTCATTACTATCGTGCTATAGTTTACTAAATCCCTTTTCTTGAAAAGTGGGATGCCAAGAAGGATGGTGAGAAGAGTGCTCCATTTTGACTAGGTTTAAGTGAGTCAGCTACTTAATGCCTTTACAGCAATAATATAACTGCTTGATAATTGTTTGTAATTTTTTTCTTGACTAATTCAGGATTGAAAACTGTGCTTTGCAGGAATAAAATATGTTAGAGTGGTGGCTGAAATACTAATGTTCAAGAGTAGTTTAGTTTCAGGAATGCTACACAGAATTAATGTACTTATAATTCAATATCTATTTCTGTTGCACTAGAGGGTTTTTTTTTTGCAAAGCTTTCTCTGAAGTCTAGAAATAGAAAAGTTACTTTTTTAGTACAATGTAAGGCTGAACGTACTAACTGTATCTCTAGAGAATTTTGGCAATGACTTGTTTTTATAACCCAATAAAATAGAACGCATTTTTTCCAATTTGTTCTGCTTGCATTGTTGCAAATGACTCCCCCTTTTTCCCCTCAAAAGAGTGAAAAACAATTCCTTGTAAATGCTTTTCACTGAACAAATGGTTAGATATAAGTTACAACACTTGCTTTAAGCACTTGTCCAAGAATGTGCACTGCTAATAGCCTTTTTCTAACAAAAGCTTAATCAATAAAGATTAACTGGGGAATTGTGGAATGCAAGTTATTTGCTTTATTTTGTATCACTAAGTAACTTTCAAGTTTGAACAGTCTACCTTCTAAACTTTGAATTGTGTGGCCCAATTTATTATTTTTTTTCCTTCCCCAAAATAGCTCATGTCAACATCAGTGTTTTTTTTTGCTGCTACACTGACATAGCAAATAGTAAATTTTATCCAGACTTACAAGCCATAGTCAATATATTCAAATGCCTTATTTATATGTAGCAGAATTGCTCACTCACTTTTCTTTGTGAATGTAGAAACCAAAGGATGTTGTTAGCCTTTTGCTCAAGGCTGCAACACTAAAAGAATCTTTGGGGACTGAGAAATTTGCCAAGCTTTTCTAAATATTTAGGAATGGTTTTAAGCTTTTCTTTAATCCCTGTAAATCTTGATGTAGCATGTCTGCATTCATGTCCCTGTGTGCAATGTTCAGTGTACTGTTACAATATTCCTTCATATCAACATCTCGCTGTACCATAAAGTGGTCAATGCTTTTTGTGTTACAAGTTGGAGCCAACATGCTTTTGCGTTAAATCCAGCACTATCATTCCTCCGAGGCCGGGCCAAGATGGGAGTTAGGAGATGCCCAGGGAGTGTTTTGGGGTTCATGTGTCATCAGAAACTGAAGCAAAAAGTGTCAAGACTGTTTCACAGCTGCAGTGCACAGGGTTTCTCTGGAGGAGCCTGGCTGGGAGGCTTTGGTGTCTGAGCTTGCATGCGTCCTCTCTGCACAATATCATTACCTGTGTTCAAGACCTTGTCATGAACTAGCAACTTCTTGAAGCGTTTCTTACACTAGTCTCTGAAATAGTTATCATTCCTGCCAGCAGCCAACTTGCCTTTTTTTTTTTTTCCCCCCCCTCTCCCTGCAAAATGCGCCTCAGTCAGGACCCCTGATCCTGCACAGTTAGCAGGGATCTGATTAGGTTTGGTGCCTAGCGAGACAGGTGACTGCCTACGCAATAGAAAAGCAGCCTGGCTCTTCAGAGTGGCTGTTCTCCTCTTCTAGGAGGGTTGCTGTAGTAGCCAGGGACCACTCACTGACTATTAATGCTCACATGAAAATTAACTACCCCAATTTATCTTGTCCTGTGGAAAAGTTGGAAATAATTTGATTTCTGGGGAAGTGCCCCCAAACCCCCAAGTAGATGTTTGGATGGAGGAATTTGTTGTGTCATGTGACCTAGAGTAAATGTGGAATGATCAGCTGAACTTGCCTGATTTGGAGAAAAAGAGGATTTTTGCTTCAGAAAGCTCTATAGATCTGGAGATGCTGACAGTTCGGGTAGGGATGGCAGTTATGGTTTGTACAGTTGATCTTTACCCTAATGTTCTCCAGGTGTTCTTGTCCAGAGTAATAACCAGTAATTAAATACAGCTTGCCTTCCGCTCTCTTTCAGGTTATATATAATTTTACTTCCAGTTCAGTAACCTTGTTAAATCCAAAGTTACTTACAGACATTTTTAAGGAAAGGTAAATACAACACTAGGCATAATGCAACTTTTGGCCAATAGTTATAATAATTTTGAACTACTATGGAAGTATTTTCATGCTGCAAATTAATTTTTACTTACAGTAGGAACACAATTTTAATGTATGGTTGCTATCTTATTAACTATTTGAATTGCGTAGTAGTTAATGCTGTGTAAACCAAAGCTAACATCTGGCTTGAAAAAAAATATTATTGGGGAAGTGTAATCAAAATGAAGCAACTTGGGCAAAATGTGGGACTTATGCCTGCCGACTGGAGACATCTTACTTTTATACAGCTCTTGTCCCTTGTGTTGCCCGCTATCATTAGCTTTCATCTTGCTGACCTGTATGGTAGTGTGCATGCCCTAAAATGGTCCAAGTTGTCTTTAAGAAACATGCAAAAATGGCTTGGCCATAACTTGATAGTAAATAGCAATAACTGCAAGATACAGGTTTTGTTCCCCTTTTCAATATCTGAGATATTTTCAGAATTCTCGCCTTCTGATTTTTTTTTGGACTTGAAAGTGTTTTCAGGAAACAACAAAAATAACCTTTAAACCATATTGACAGCTGCTACATATAATATTTCTAATACAGTAGCCTGATGGAAATTATTGGTTATTTTTCCTCTTCCAGTAAGAATAAGACAACAATAAACAAGGAATGTTCACCTGGTTTTGCAGCTAGCATATGTAACACAGCCATAAACCAGAGAAATAGGGGGAACAATTACACCAGGTCACAACTATGCTTTCTATGAGAGTGTAAATGAGGCAATCGTCTTCAGAAGATGACAGGTCAAATAGAAACTTTTATTCAGAACAAAAATATGCTGAGTAAAATTCCCGGTTAATTCCTGAGTAACCAGCGGTTTGAGGTATCTGATAAAAATTCTAGCCTCTAAATACTTTGCCCAGTGAAGAGGCAAGCTGTACTAGGAAAACAGTTTTTCTGCAGACTGCAGTGCCAAGACCTGTCTAGGAGTCTGGATAGGAACAGAGGAAAGTGGATTATTGACCTGACAGTGTGTTTTTCTGCTTAGTTAAATATTCAGACCATGAGGAATTCTTCACCTGTTTTTTCCTCTTCTTCCCCCC
>VZSZ01003173.1:617667-633280 GCA_013398815.1 Ibidorhyncha struthersii | reverse complement strand
AGGGAAGTTTGGCTTAGATGGCAATATTCCTTGTGTGGTATGCATGTTGTATGAAGGAGAAGAGGGAAGTGAAATACATGATCCAGTTGTATGGTGCTAGGTACAAAAGCCAGGGTTTGGTGCTGTGATGCAGAAGCAGTTAAACAAGCTACTTTTAAGAGGTAGAATTACTTTTATTTTAGTAGTTTTAAGTAGGTTTAGTAGGTTTTTTATTTTAGTAAGTTTAAGAGCTTGCAGATAAAGCAAAAGGCACTTAGCAGGTAGTGTACTGATGATAATTGTATTGTTTCCTAGGACAAAAACCTCGGTGAATCCCAAGCTGTGGTCTACCATGTTTTCTGCTGCTGCCGTATCGCAGTCCTGAGGAGAGGGATTAAAGGATGCTTCAGATAGGGCAGGGCAAAGGCAATGCCTTGGGGAAGAGTGTTGGCAGGAAAGATTCCTTTGCTTTAGTTGTTCTCCTGGGGAGGAAAAAAAGTGTTGTTTTTGGCTGCCTTGTAAATTTCATTGGAGAGGTATTTTAAACTTTTTTCTTTTTCTGTGTGCTTGCCTGTGAGACCTCATAGTATTTGAGCAATAAAATGCTGGTTTAATCTTTGCTCCTTCTCTATGCATGTGGGTTCTTCTAGAGCTGTGCCAACTCCTGTACTATCAAGGATGGTATTGGCAGAATTAGCACATTGCTTAGAATACATTAAACTTCTACTGCAACCAAAACCCTCACTTATAAATTCACACCATCCCTTTAACTTGTGAACTATCCTACTTGCTGAATAAGCACTTCTGCTTTGTCCCCAGTCTCTCTGTGAATTACAGTTGGCTACAATTTGACAGTCACCTGGGGAAAGAGAATACAAATTGGGAAGTTTTTTCTTCTTTCATGTAATAATCGCAAAATATGGCTTGCAGTACACTACATATCTGACTGCTTCAGAAGGAGGGAAAACTTCCTTCTTCAGTGAGACAGATGCCATTTAGTATACAGATGTTTATGATAAAGCGAAGAAATACTGCACTCCAGAGGAATTTGACTTTTTTTTCCCCTATTTTAGAATGTGAATATTTCTAGCAAAACCAACTCTGCCTACTATATGGGAAAGGAAATGATGGCAAGAATATAACTATTTTTTTCTCTTGACTTTAATTAAAGAAGCTTCTCAAGTAAAAAGAAACAAAACATTGGGGGGTGGGGGGAGTAAGCGGAGCTTGTAGAATGGAGACTTGTAGTGCTAAAAGGAAAGAATTTGGACTATAAAGTCCAGTAACAGTAGTGTTGCTGTGTAAGTGCCATAGAGGTTGGTGTCAAGAAAGCAGATTTTCTTCCATGGATAGGAACAGCTTGTATGTTTTTGTTACTTGTATATCCAAATGTAATTAGTTACAATGAAATGTGTCTCAGCTTCCAGCTGATATCTGCAGCATCCATTTGCCATAAATAGTTGTCACTCCTGTTCTTCATCCAGCATCATTCGTCTTTTAGGGAAATAGTCTCTGTACTCAGTTTCACAGCACCATAGGTAAGGATATCACAGAGGTATCTCAGCATCATGCACTTTCAGTCTGACTGTTTTATTATTAAAAAGATATCTTATTTGGGTTAGCAGTGGAGGGAAAACAACTGAAAACGTATCAGAGTGTGAGGAGATGGGGAAGCTCATAGTAGGTGAAGACAGATTTATCACTTTAATGATGTTTTATGGTGTGCTCCTGAATATGCATCAACAGGTTGTAAATAATCCAAAGGGAGGATTTGCACAAGCTCTGAAATGGTTTCAGTGTCCCAGCCCAATTTCAAGCTGTGACAAATAAGCATAAATACTGCAGGAAACATTTTGCTCATCTCTAGTGTTCAATCACCTGCAAAACAGACTTAAAGGAACAATGCTGTGAAACCTGGCTTAACTGACCACTGGAGAGAGTGACAAAAAGGGCAAAATATCATTTTGATGGATGTTTTAAAATTATCTGGAATGCTTTTTGGAGAATACTTTTTTTTATCAAAAAAGTGACTTCTTGCATAATTCTTAATGTCTGGAAAATATCACTTATGAAAATGATGGCCCAGTTTTCTGCCTGTTAGAAAACTTAGTAAGCAGCAGTAATATCACAGTAACCTCTTTCTTTTACTGAGGTTTGCTGGCAACATGAGGACATTTCAAAACAGCAGTGACAGTGTGTATTGGGTTTGCATGGTAAGGTTTTGGTAGCAGGGAGGCTACAGGGGTGGCTTCTGTGAGAAGCTGCTGGAAGCTGCCAATGATAGAGCCAATGCCAGCTGCTCCAAGATGGACTTGCCACTGGCCAAGACCGAGCCCATCAGTGATAGTGGTGGCACCTCTGTGATGACATATTTAGAAGGGGGGAAAAAAAAAAGCCAAAACTGTTTAACATCAGCTGTAGTCATAAGAGAGGAGTGAGAATATGTGAGAACAACTCTGCAGACACCAAGGTCAGTGAAGAAGGAGGGGCAGAAGGTACTTCTGGTGCTGGAGCAGGGATGCCCCTGCAGCCTGTGGTGAAGACCATGGTGAGGCAGGCTGTCCTCCTGCAGCCCATGGAGGTTAATGGTGGAGCTGATATCCACCTGCAGCCTGTGGAGGACCCCGCGCCAGAGCAGGTGGATGCCCAAAGGAGGCTGTGACCCTGTGGGAAGCCCACCTTGGAGCAGGCTCCTGGCAGGACCTGTGGCCCTGTGGAGAGAGGAGCCCATGCTGACGCAGGTTTGCTGGCAGGACTTGTGACCACATGGGGGACCCACACTGGAGCAGACTGTTCCTCAACGACTGCACCCCATGGAAGGGACCCACACTGGAGCAGTTTGTGAAGAACTGCAGCCCATGGGAAGGACTAATATTGGAGAAGTTCATGGAGGACTGTCTCCCGTGGGAGGGAGTGTGAGGAGTCCTCCCCCTGAGGTGGAAGGAGTGGCAGAGACGGTGTGATGAACTGCCTGCAACCCCCATTCCCTGTTCCCCTGCGCTGTTTGAGGGAAGGAGGTAGAGAAAACTGGGAGGGAAGTCGAGTCTGGAAAGAAGGGAGGGGTGGAGGGAAGCTGTTTTAAAGTTTAGTTTTTATTTTTTATTATCCTACTCTGGTAATAAATTAAACTAATTACCCCAAGTCAAATCTATTTTGCTTGTGACAGTAATTGCTGAGTGATCTCTCCCTGTCCTTATCTCGACCCATGAGGCTTCTGTTATATTTTTCTCTCCCCTGTCCAGCTGAGGAGAGGGAGTGATAGAGCGGTTTTGGTGGGCACCTGGCATCCAGCCAGGGTCAACGCACCATACAGAGAAATTGCAATGGAAATCTCTCTTAGAAAGGTGCCAGTTCAGACAGGACTTAATTAGAAAAGAAACCCTCTTGGGCCCTGAATAAAATTTCTAGTCATAATCAGGAAGGAAGAATCACCTGCAACAGGAAATAGTCAGTCCCTGTTGCGGCGAGGTTTTTTTTAGGGGTCAGTTAAGCCTGTTGCACATCCTCCTATGCGTATTGGCAAACTCTGCACAAGCACCAAATGCAGGAACAGTGGTGCGGTTGTGTAGTCCTCCCTCCTCCTTCCTTCTGCCCAGACCTGTATCTACTCCTGTTCAGTGTCTCTGATCCAAATACTGTAACTGCATCAAATAACATGGGCATTTGACTGTAGTCTTTTTGTAACCTGTGGAAAAGCTCTCCCTACTGATCGCTCTGGACAAGTATTTGTTTTAATGGACTTATCTAAAGGGATTGGTCTTAGTATGGGATTTTCTGAAGTGGTACTTCTATGTCTGTTTGAAAGACACAAATTCAGTCGAGGTCTTCACTGATGGATGAGGGGAAGGGTCCTCTGGTGGTCAGTGCTGTGACTTAGGAAGTCTTGGAAGCTGAAACCTCACAAATACTATTTTCACATATGTGATCCAAATGAAAAGTGTTTATTTAATAAGTTCATTGATACTTTTAGATATATAATGCAAATATAGTATGCACGTACAATGCCAGAATACTTTACATTAGGGTGTAGAAAGCTGCAACTGCAGAATGACACAGTAGCTTGATGGTAAGCATCGTTCTTGCTGATGACTGTATTGAGCAGTTTGCTCAGCTTTGTACTGTTAAGAAGCTTCAAACCTTTAGTTATTATTTTAGGATAATCAATTACTAGTCAGTCACTGGAAACTTGAAGCATTCTGTTTCTGGAGACACCAGGTTTTTTCTCTGCACTGCCAACTGTGTTGGGCTATGTTTGCCTGTTTGCAAGGGAGTCAGGTGATGCATGAATGACAGCCACCTTCCCCAGTGCTCTGTAGGAAAACTAGGAATGGGGAGAGATGGATCAGTGCAATGGACAAGGTAATCAATGCATAAGGAGAGAGCGAGCTCTATAAAAGAGGTTTTAAACAAGCCCATAATATATGCCAGCAGACAGAACACTTCTTTGTAACTTTTGAATATGCTTGACAACCACGAAAAACCTAAACTTCCAAACCTTTTTCATCATCAAATGGCTGAACTCACCATGTCAGTTTTGTTGCTGAACCTCATCACTAGACGTTATAGTAATCAGATAATTCTTGTGTGTGCTATTGATTTGCATGTTCCTGACTAAATCTAGTCAGGATGGCTCATCGCTTTGGTTCTGAAGTACCTTGACCAGACCACTGGAGGCTTTCACTTTGTGTTTGTCATGGAATGGGCTCTGCATGCAGGAATGTGCTTTCTGTGAACTTCCTAAATTTCTTGCAATGTGTGTGCATGTGCATGCACACACACCTGCATGAACACATGCTCAGCAATAGATTTAATAAGAAGCTGTTGGTTTAGCTATGAAAAACCTGATCTGGCCAATGTCTTGGATGTTTAGATCTGAAATCTATCATTCAGGGGTGTATCTGCTTCTAAACAAGGAATTAAAACTCACTGTCTTCATAAAATCACAGTACAGGGCAGTTTGAGAAAGTGCAATCTATTTTTCAAATCAAGGCAAGGACTCCAGGCGACAGTCACAGTGGCTGAAAGAGCACCTGCTGCTTCATATATCAGCTGTGAAATGGGCTGGCACTATTAATTCTATAACTAAATAAGTGCAGATGTTTGCAAGAGCTTTTGGGTTTTCCTCCTCAGACTATCCAAAGGTCACGCAACTTCTTGATGGTCAACTGTGAGCAATGTTTCTCATTATTTTAAGGACAGACTTTAATTATTTGCACACAGTGCCCATACTGGAGGTGGGAAAAATCCTGGCATGAAATTGTTCATTCTTGTTGTGTTATGAAATGCTGATGTTTGTGCTGGGTGACTCAGGAAGCACTGGTGTATCTTGCCATCGTATACTGCTCATTTCAACCATCGCATGTTGCTTTTCCTTTGGGAGCAAGCAAGTTTTTAGGAGGACGAATGGGGAGAGATGGTATTATAAGTTTGCCTGAACTCCACACTTCCACTGAAATATGACTTTGTAAACTCATGGAAATATAGAGAGGAGGATAAGCAGCTGTGTAAAATGGAGGAAGAGGGGACTTAACTGTACTTGATGGTGTTGATTAAAAAAATAAAATGAGCTTCTGGAAGCCAAAGCAGTTAAAGGTCAACAAACAACTCTTGCTCTCTTTTTTTTTTTTTTTAATACTGAAGATTTTTTTTCTTCCTGACCTGAAATCTTGAGCTCTCAGGTTTGTCAAAGTTCAGGTTGTGACTTAATCTGTTGAACAGCATGGTTCATATTGATAATATTTATTTCTTGTGCTGATATAAAATCAGGCTATTTGTCACTTTTTGTAAGAAAGATTGAAGAACAATTTTACATGCTTTAGTTAATGCTAGCTTAGATCAATATTTTGAGACTGTCATTTACAGCAGGAGGCTGCTGTGAAATCATAAGGTAGCCCCAGATTTATGTTTGTTGTAATGCCAATTAAGTTAAAGGATTTATAGTTAGCTGAGAAAATACATTGCTTTATGCCACCCTTTTATACCGCAACAAGATTTCCTGTAAAAATTAAACAGATGTTTTCATATATATGGCTGGTTACGTTAGCTGACAATTTTGCTCTTCATCAATTTCTATGCATGAAATAGTAGCTTTAATGGTTTTAGGCTGAATTTCAATGGCCGAGGTATTTTGGTGGAAATTAAAAAAGATGCCTATAGAACACTAATGCTGTTGCATGGATATAGCACATGTTGAAATATCACTTATATGAATAAATGAAGCCAGACCTTTAAAACTATACGGTTCTTTTCTTGGTACTGCAAGATTCTGAGCATGGGAAATTTAATGCCTCAGCTGTTTGGAGGTCATTTACTGAAAACATTGAGACTTTCAATTACAATATAAATATAATAATTTTTAGTTGTCTTCTGCCTTCCTATTTGATAGGACCTTTTTGAATGTTTCTTAAAGCATTTCTCTCTCCATTGGTCCCAAGTGCGCGTGTGTGTATGGAAATGAAGACAGTGACAAGTCCTCACTGGTAAGAACCTAGTAATTGATGCTGGTAGAGCTTATTTTCTGATGCTTGGTGACTGCAGCCTAATTTGCATGAGTAAAAATGTTGTTTTCAGCTACACGTACAAGCGCAGTGAGCTGCAATCTTGGCCCTGAGCAAAAAAACATCGAGTGACTGTGGAGATCTGGATGCCTATTTTGTCTTTACTGTAACAGAATTTAGATATTCGAATCCCTTGAGTGGTTCTGAGGCTCTTACCTGGATGTGCACAGGAACAAATTTGTTTACATTGTATTTTCTTTCTGGTTTAGAAAAGTTAGTCATCTGCTTTTGGTATCTGTTGATATAGCTTCACTGATCAAGTTAATTTTATGTAACTGAAATATTTTGGTCCTCTTCACTAATGATAACATACTATACCACTGAAGTCTAATGGAAATAAACTATTCTCCCTTTTATTCTTCTCACCTGTTTATAATATTAATATAAAAATGTTTTATAAATTATAAATATATTATGGGGAAGTTCTCATTACCACTTGTATTTTTTCACTCTTAGTGACACTTCCATTCAAATCTTATCAAGGGCTTTTATATCTAATACTGTTGTTATTGGCTGTGTTAAGTACCTTTTCCCATGATTCTTGATGCAATGAATTCATTGTCAGCAAACCTATTGCTGAATTCTCAATCCATGTACCTAGAAGGACAAAGTAATGGGAGAGCTTTGGAGGGCTTCCAGCATTATGCTGATGACCTTATCACAAAAGGCAAGGTTAGTAAAGGTAGAATTCAGGTCTGATGCATGCCTTGAACTGGTTGGACTGGCTCAGATTGAAAGCAATTCTCTACTTAGAAAAAGGTTTCTCCAGAAGAAGAAACAAGCCAGGCACAGAAACTAAAGATGATTTTGGTTTGGCTCTACAGTGAGCAGCAACTTGTGTGGGTGTATGTTGTTTTGGATGCTGTGTTGAACTACTATCAATAACTAATGATTAATTAAAAGTTCTTTTTAAACTGTCACATGTATTTATAGGTCTTGAGCAGTGCATGGTCAGAGCCCACTGACTGATCAGAGAAGGGGCGAGCAGGTCGAGAGGAAAAAGACTTCACTTCTTTCTAAAATCCAGTTTCAGATCATAGGTTAAGTGTTTTAGTAAGTGCTGCTCCTGACTTAAGTTTGGATGAATGGTTTCTGTGTATTTGTATACCTAGACTTGGTTTTATATAATAATTTTTATCATGAGTTTCCAGGGGTACTGGCATTTGGTGAAAGACATAGCTGTCTTGTCTCTAACTTTTTCCACGTAAGGAATTTTCTTCCTTTTCAAAATCTTTCTGGAGTAATGAACAAAAACTTGTAACCTTCAGCACAAGGTAACTTTCATCCAAAGATATGAAATGTTGAATATTCTTGTTTAACTTGCTTTATTATACCAAGTCTTTTCTCCTCTGTGTCCCCCACATTCGCTTACTCATTTAGGTTTCCCTTTTGATTCTTTCCTTTTACCCTCTGGTGCTCTGATGAGAACCCACAGACCTTTCTTAAAAGACTGGTGAGAGAAAGAATTGAAGTTACAGTAATAAAAAGGCCATGAAATTTATTATGAATGATAGTATAATTACCGGGAAATGTGATTTATTACAGAAAACTGACTACTTACCAAAGCTGTTGGCATAAGCTGCCTCCTTTTCATAAGACCAAAAAGTAGGATTGTGGCAAGGTTGCAGTAGTTATCCATTTCATCTTGGCATTTGCAACAAAATGGTTTGGTTTCTATCTAAGCCAGCTCTGGAACAAATATGAACCAAGTTCTTTAAGTGATGATGAAGGAGCATTAGCAATGATATAAAACAAGAGGAAGTTATGCCAGAAGTTTCATCTTGATAAATTTAAACCTTCATAAAGGGTTTTAAAAGCATTGCATCCACACTTTTTCAGTTTTTCATGTTTGGCACAGAATGTACTGAGCAATTCTGCAATAGTATTTATACAAAAAAAAACTTGTGCCTCACTAAGAAATGTAAGACATTCTTCTACTCTAGTTTATTACTACAACACTCCAGTTATAAATTATCTGAATTCTGCACTTTGGGGGAATTTGACCCCTTTTGTATGGAGAGGAAGAATTTTTCTTTCAATGAGATCTTGCCAAGAACCTGTGCTCTTTCAGCTGTCTGCAAATGTGTTTTAAGTTTCACCTTGGTATATTGACTACAGCCCTGAGATGGTCAAAAGTCTTTAAAGCTCAGCCTGTAAGTAATTGGCGAGCCCATTATTACCTTGCTGTTTCCCATCTCTTGATTGAGTTCCAAGAGTCCCTTTTTCCTTTGTGAGCTTTCACAACATTCACTGAGTCTGACATGTTTAATTTGCTTTGTGAATTATGTATGACAAGAACCACCTTGCTCACTGCACAGGGAACAGCCTGTGCTGTGAACTGTGGTGCTTGTATGCTTCATGTGGTGTTAATCTCAGTCACAGATAACCCTAGAAATCTGTGTAGGATTAAAAAAAAAAAGATTATCTGGGGGGAAATATACCTAAATAATGAAATGGAATTAGAGAAGTTCTTACAAGACAGAGCAAGATGAGATGTTTTTTTGTTTCGGCATACTCAGTTGTTAGGTTTTTAGGCCCTTGGCCAATACCTCTGCTGACTGCAAGGCACCGATACATTATGAGCAGAGCTCCCCATTGATTCTGGATGCAGTGAAGAAACTTATGGAGTGTTGTCATGAGATGAATGTATGGCTCAAACATCACAGATCATCAATGTGGCCTCAAATCTCTTGTGAGGTTTTTCAAAACAATGCAGGGTATGCTTTTTCTGCCTCTAGAATAGGTGAGAACCTAGTGACACTTGTTTTGGGGCTTTTGAAGTGTGTGTGGGAAATCCTGGTTTTAGTGATGCTAATGTGAATGGATAGATAATAACACGGTGTTATGTTAACTTAAAGTCAGGTTGATGTTTGAGGCAAATGGTCCCTCCCCTATCTGGTCCGGTGACACAGTGCTGCTATGGATTTGAACCTAAGGGGTATTGGATAGAAAAATTTCTCTCTTCAAATTGTATTTATGGTATGCTAGTTCACTTCATCACTGTCTGGTTATGTATGTTTACACTCCCCTCACCGCAAATAATGTCAAACAAAACTTTGTTGTACTTGACTGTCGGTCTAAAGGATCTAAAGCCTCATTAATATGAATCCACTGATCTTCTTTTCCACATAGCATATCTTTTTTTCTTGTAAAACGGTGTACAGATGTCTGTTCAACACTTTCAGTGTAATGAGATAAATGTTGATTAAAAAAACCTTTCCAAGGGGATTAAAAAGAGTCGGAGTTGTCTTAATAAAAATTTGAAATTAGTATACTAATAGTGGTATGGAGTAATCACATTTTAGGAATAGAAATAATAGTTCTCTTTACTTCTTGAAATATCTTGTTTATGAAGGTTGAATAACAACATGACTGGTAAGGTTGAAGATTAATTTATACCTCTGTTATACTCGTTGATTTATAATGAGGTTACTGGAAGATCTGAAAGAATTACGGGATAACATGGAAGGAGGATGGAGTCGATGAGTGAGGTAAACCTGTATGAAATATTCCAAGATGGAGAACCAGAACCTTCTCTGCATTTGAAGCAGAAGGTTTAAAGTTTCTTCTCTTAAATGAGGTCTGCTGTATCGTTAAGGTAAAGTAGGTGTGTTTGCAATGTTTGGATACTAGTTGCAAAAATAATTTGGACTTGGTCATCTTCCCTCCCTGCCCCCCCCCAGTTTTTTTTTTTTTAGGGTTACATTTTTCTTTTTGAGAAGGAGTGATGTTTTAAAATTTGTTTAAGGAAACAATTCAATTGGCATTTCTACATCTCAAGCTTTTTAGAAAAGTCATACAGCTGTATGACTAGTATTATGTATGCTACTCTGTGCATTGCCGAAAGATGATGTGCGAGCTTTGGACTTAAAGTGACTGTCAAAATTTGAGCTAGTTAGTAATAAAAAAAATAAGCAAAATGTTTACTTCAGTGAATCTTACTTCAAGCCAACAGGGTTGCCTGGTTTGGAGGAACCTGGAAAGCTTTGGTGATTTTTTCCAAGATAAGTTACTGCATATTTGGAACAAGAAATTCTTTGCTTACTGTCAGTTTATTGTGCCACTTTCGAACTTTAACTTTTGTTCTAACTTGTAAAAGTCTCCTAGTACAGAGTTAATGGGTTTGCTTGTATGCAAATGAATTTAGTTCCACCTCGGTGAAAAAAGTGAAAAACTTTTCTTTCTCTCCAATCAACCATTTAGAAATTTTTCTAGTTACTGTTTTTCAAAATAATAAAAAATATGGTATATTTAATTAAACTGCTTTTGTAACATTGCATTCTGTATGCAGTATTTTGCTTGAAACTACCATGTTTTTCTACGTTTGTCAACAGCACATGCCTCAGTCTGTACTTTTCAGTCTGAAGTTGTCAAATTCATTAGCTTGATTACACTGCATGTCATCAGACTAATAATGTACATCCTTGTCTATATCCAGGTTCCACTGAAGTGAGTGGGAGTTCAGCTATCAATTTCAGGGGAAGTAGTTTCATATTTTACATCAGGGAAAATATTTTACTTGTAGAACTCTACATGAATCATTGGAAAAATCTGAAGGTTTAAATGCTGGGTAAAGGATGCAAAAGTTGAGGTGTTCATCCCAAGATCTGCAGTCTGGAAAACTGTCTGAAAAACTAATTTGTAGAAGTCCCAATTTGGGAGCAATAAAAAGCCTTTCCACTTAGACATTTTTGGCACTGTTTTCTAGATTCACTTGTAAAACAAAAGAGCAGCATAGTTGTGAAGTTGTAAAAGAAGTAAAAATAATAAATCAAAGCAACCTTGAGGCTTGAACTGTCTAAAATCAAAATTCAGTTTCTGTTTATCAAGACTATTTTTTTTATATTCAATCTTGCTGAAATGATGATTTTACTCAAGAGATGTTAACACTTTGGTCTGTACACTTGAGTCTATTGATCCAGATTATGATCAATACTCAAGAATAATAAATACTGGAATGCATAAATAATGGTAAAGTTTTGCAAAGTTCAGCTATCTGTCAGAATATAATTTGATATTGGTACTTTGATATTTTTCACTTTTATTCAAAATAGTACAAAGGGTAATGGTTTCAAACTGAAAGGGGGTAGATTTAGATTTGATGTTAGGAAGAAATTCTTCACTGTGAGGGTGATGAGGCACTGGAACAGGTTGCCCAGAGAAGCTGTGGGTGCCCCATCTTTAGAAGTGTTCAAGGCCAGGCTGGATGGGGCTTTGAGCAACCTGGTCTACTGGGAGGTGTCCCTGCCCATGGCAGGGGGGTTGGAACTTAGATGAACTGTAAGGTCCCTTCCAACTCAAACCATTCTATGATAAGGGGTGCAGCTACAGTGTAGATCAGAACTGCTCTTGTGGTATGACACTGTGCTGCGCTAAGCCTATTACCTTGCCTATGATATAGCATGTGTCCATCACTGGGGGGGATTATACATGGGGGAGTGGAAAAAGATGACTTAACAACCTAGGGAAAAAGACAACTTGCGTCTGGTGAAGTCTCTCTAGTACCAGTCTCCTCTGCTCAATAAAGCATAAGGCTGTGGGGTTTCTGAGTGCATGCTAGTTTCCAAATGCTTCTGACAAGGGAGAGAACTACTGTCTCCAGACCCTGGGTGTGAATGGATGCCCTTCTAAGTGACATGGAACCACAACCCTGGGTAGAGTACATGTTGTCCAGTGTCACACTGAAACCCGTATTTCTGCGGAGAAAATGGTGTCAAAAAACTTTGTCATTAGTACCTGACTGGACAAACTTCTTGATGGGGGAAGAGATTTGCTATGCTGATCCCATCTCTTCCTCTGAGTGCATAAGAGACTTCCGCAAAGCGCTTGTTTCTTCTCTGTGGACCTTTTGAGATGTCCTCGCAAGGCTTGCAGTTAGACTGGGAAGAGAAAAAGAGGAAAATCTCTTAAGCAAACAAAAATTGCAAGGCTATGTAGTGAAAGGAAAAATACTGAAACAAAGCGTTAGAAGGCAGGTCTTGAAAGGCTGTATTTGTGTCACAGCAACTTTCTAAGCCTGACGAACTGATGATGTACTTGACTCTGGACTCCAGGTTTGGACAGGTACAGACTGCTTTAATAAAAAGGGCACAACTTTGTTGAGTCTGTACAACTTTACTGCAGTCACTGAGCAAGATCCCTGTGGAGAATCCCTGTGGTGACTGGCCTTTTGGAAGTAAACATGGGAGTGTTGTTTTGCTGTGTCCCACTGTCTGTGTCACAGGCTGGGAGAGCACAACTGTGTCTTAAGGCATCCAACAGAGCTGTTTGCTTAGTACTGTCATTGTGTCGATGGAGATACTTGTTAGTACAAGTAGTTATTACTTGTTCAGTTTCATTTGTACAGCTCACAAACGTGGGGAATATGGACTTTCTTATTACAAAAGGAGCTGTTATTAAACATGGAAGACTACCTCTGTATTTCAAAAATTAAAAGTTTCTGTGACGCTTGAAGGATGAGAAGAGGTAGATGTGGCTTATCCACAGCAATAAGACAAAGCAAATGTCTATTTGAATTTAAGTGAACAAGTACCTATATGTAAACAGCTGTTACTTGTCAACTCAATTTATTAGAAGAGATATAGAACTGAACAGACTCTTACGTGCCCCTTGCTCCTATTCCTGATGATGTGCTCTCTGCATGGACTTGACATCCTTTTAGAGAAGGAGGGGAAAAAAAAAAAACTGAAAGTGGTACTGGCCAGAAACTCTGTGTGATCACAGAAATGCAGCGTTAGCTGTTGCAAGCTGTTGCTCTGACGCAAATGTTGTTAGAGGAGATGGTATCATCTTCCCTTTTGCTTAAGCAACCACAGGAACTGTTTTGCAGAAGAGAAGGTTGAATTTTTAAAATTTTTTTAATCACTTCCAAATCACATACCACAGCTCTTCAAAGCATGGGCAATTAGAATGGATTTTTCGTGATAATTATTATCTTGCCTTTCACTTGCTATCTAAAACTATCTGGTCATTTTAGGGACCTATGTTTGATTAAAATGTTGATATAACAGGCTCTGATAGTAACTCAGCTTTAATTGGAGAGCTACTTTGGTTCCTGCTAGCTTGCAATGACAAATGCAGTTGACTCCTTGGGGGGGAAAAAGCAGAGGAGCTGGTGTGCATATTTCCTCCCCACACCCATCCAAAAAACGCAGAAGTGTGATGGCTCATTCAGCTTAACAGTTGAAGTTGTGAAAGCTTTTGTGGTGGAGGGGTAAGCTGCTGCAATTTTGCAGCTGTTGTCCTGACCTGGTTAACATCAGCCCCTAAAGATGCACTATGGGGCAATGTGTGATTTCTTTAATGGGGCAACATATTTGACAAACGCATTACACCTGTGAGGCATGTCTATATGCAGTGTCAGTGGGGACACTTCCTGTAAACTGGTTCTGGTAGCCGAAGCCACGTTTTTGGTGGCTGACTCAGCCATGCCTATGGAGAACTTGGTTTCCTGGGGTAGGCTCCACCCCATGTGCAACCTTCTGACTTGTGAGAGCATATTTATGGATATAATATATGTTATACCATGACCTGCTGCTCCTCCTAGGTACGTTTACCAGCATGGAGGGCATAGCATAGTTGTGATAATTCTGTCAGTATGGACAATACAGTCTGATAGTGGTTTATGCACTGGTGACCCACCAGCTGCTGGAAAGGTTGGCTGGAGACCTCTGTGTGAAGCATCACTGAGAGCGGTGCTGCATCAGCAGCTGTTCCTCTTTCCTGCTCTCTTGTCACTACCGGTGCTGCAAGCAAGGCCAGGGCTCTGTCTCCAGCATTTTCCTCCTGAGCAGGCTCTCGCTGAAGACAAATGGGTCTCACTCTCTGGCGCAGCCAGTTTGGTGTACAGAGAAAAAGACTGGACATCTTAGTCCTTTTCGTCTCTCCTCAGAGAGTGGGAAAAAAAGCTGTTCCTGAGACCTGCGTGCTCCCTCAGCAAGCCTGTCCTCTGAGACAGCACCCAGAGCTGGTTACCTCTAGGCTGTTTGTTCCGGGATTTACTACAACTTCAGTTTACCCAACTTCCTAAACCACATTGTTTTGCCTTGATATTAGTCTAACCTTTTCCTAGTGCAGCTTAATGAGCAGATAACTGGTCATCTTCTAAATGATCATTCACACTGTCCTGAGAGAAACCAGAGGGAAATGCCTGAGGGAGAAAGACTTGTCTGCCCCCAGTGAAGTGTGGGGGGCTTACTGGCCAGATCCTGTCCTACAGAACAGGCTCAGGGATTGCCCTGGGACTCTGCCTGGCTCCTGCCCTGCCTTGCCTGGTGGTTGGTTTATGTGTGACTTCTGTGTTGATTTAATGGTATTTAGTTTGTGTTTGTATCTCTCGAGCCCGAGGCTTATGCAACACAGCTCAGGCTCCTCTTCTCTTTGGCACAGGGTGTACTGGCTATTGTGTGTAAAATATCCAGTGTGTGGGAGGGGTTTTATTATCAAATTAAAACATTACAAAGTACATCTTGCTTCCTAGTAGTAGTTAGATTTATAGGAGAAAAGTGAGTTAGCAGTATTTTAGTTGAGCAAGGATGAGATGCTAGTTTTCATATCTTAATGCCACAACTTGGGGATTTACTAATCCTCTAAATAAAAATATGATTAATATATTTAAGCTGTTAAGCAAGCTTTCCATCTTGCCCAGAAATCAAAACCAGCCCTTTGCTGCAGGGGCTACTTTGCAGGAAGCTGATATGCTCTCGAAAATAACTCACTGAGAGGAGGTAAAACCTCAACGTGGCTTGTGGAGAATCTGCCCTTGTTCTCTGAACGTAGAAATGGAGTTTATTGATCCAGATCTTAATGACAGAGCACAGGCTGATAACTATACTGCCTTAGGAAGAAGGCCTAAAATTGCCAACAGAAGTCCATGCTGTATACCATACAAAAGTTGCATATGCAGTAACAGGAGTTTAGTGGATTATCTATGTGGCTGTTAGACGTTATTTTTTCTCCCCACATGCAGTGAGTCTGCATCCCTTGACTGTCTGTATAAATCTTGCCTACAACCAAAAGTGAGCTCACATGTCACTCTTCTAAGAACAGGGGAACGTTTGGTTTTTTGTTTTTTTTTT
>VZSZ01003173.1:578718-616740 GCA_013398815.1 Ibidorhyncha struthersii | reverse complement strand
GTGTGTAACTGGTGATAAGACCATTATATAAAGACTTCTCCTGAAATGAACCTCTGTAGTCATTAGAGGTACTGCAAACTGCTTGGAAGACATCATTCTATATTGTGAATTTTAAAAGATTGTAAGGATTAATATAGCTGAACTTGAAAACAATGACATATCAATGATGTTGGGATAAGATATTTTAAAAGTCTGAATTCATCATTGTAAGGTCTATAGGTTTATTTAACTTTTCATTAGCATAATAGACTAAATATCAATCTTTCCATTATTGCTGTGTTTTGCAGTGCTTTGTCAGACAGCTAATTTAAAGCCAGTCGTCTTTTGAGCCTTACTTGATGGATGCGTAAGGGACTGGAGAATTGCAAGTAGTTTGATTTGTGCTTTTGCAGCACTTCCAGTAGCTTCAAATGTTACTATTTCTTTAATTTCCTGAAGATGTATGTTTGTGAAATTTAGATACATTTTGGCTCATCATATAGAGCAGGGCTATTATGAAAGTACTTAATCTTAGCAACACTCTCTGCATCTTCATTTTACTGTGATATTGTTGAGTCAAGTTCATTTTTAGCATCTTTGTATCAAAAAATTATTCTGCTCAGCAGGTTGATCAGATTGTCTTCTCCTGAAGGAAGGGGTAAGATAGCTTCTTCTGCCCTCTCCCCTCCCTTCTTGCCCACCTCTAATAATTAAAATAAGAAAAGAGAAAAGGGAGCTTGGCAGTAATAGCTAATACACTGTATTAAGAAGAAAGAAAATATACACAAACCCTGGATTCCTGACTACCACCTTTTTGGGAGGAAAACAGGCCAGCTAAAAAAGACACTCTTTTGTGACAATATTAGCATAAATAGATTAAATGTAGGTGAGGAAATAAAAGAAAACTGCCCTTCCTAAATTTGTTACTGTCTTTTTTTAAATTATGAATAAATGGTTGTATTTTCTTTCTTTTTTTTTTTTTTGGGGTGTGTGTGTTGGTTGGTGGTGGTTATTTTTTTTACACTGAAGATGATTTGAGTAGAGTATGAGTTAAGTCTGCAGGAAAACAGCAAGGCATTCGTTAGCCAAAACCATAGCATTTTCTAACCTCTGACCATAAAACATAGTAAGTGCCTGAACTCACCAGCACTTTGCATCACAATCTAAGGGTGATAGCATGGAGCCCCCATGTCACCTGCAATGTTGCAGATGGTGTAAAGCTTGTAGAGAGGATCAAGAAAATGCCTTCCAGCAACTGTGGGCTATGCCGAAAGTCTTGGACATGAAGAAATTCAGTACACACATCAGTTGTCATGGGAGTAACATATCACACCTGCTTCATTGCCCTTCCTAGTGTTGTCTATTTGCCTGGATTTCTGGACCAGCTTCTGGAGAGACCTTAAGCAGACTTATTGTTGATTTCTTTATTTTTTTAAAAAATTCTGCTATATCATTACTGTATTCATCTTTGTAACACTGAAACTGATGGTGTGCAATATCTACCACCCAAGTTTTAAAAGCAGTTTTTTTTCTTAAGAAAAAGAAAAGGCATAGGAAAATTACTTTGGTCACATTCCTATGTGGAGTTTGCAGCTTCATAATATGAAGCTAAGCAAGAAGGGAAAGACCTGAATTCTCCCATGTGAGGGGAACTCCGGAAGAAAAATTTTTTTCCTTATCTTTCTTGCACCATGAACAAAACAGCATTGGAGTGATGCTGGTCAGAGAAATGATCTTTCAAGATAAAGAATAAATTAAATCTTGCTTGAAGTATTAGCACTGAGTCATGCAATAAGTATCTATATCTTTTCAGTGATTGAAGCTTTTAGATGTAGATAACCATTTAAGCTTGCTCTGCTTTTGAACTGAAAATAGCAACATAGTGTTATGGCAGTGTAATGATAAGATGGGCGTAACAAAAAGAGATAGGCATGAAAGGGAGGGTAAGCACGAAGCAATGAAAGTCCTAGTTGTTCCTTAAGGTAAAAAGCTGTTACTGCTGAAATGGTGTTCCTTCAGTTACCATAGCACACATGCTGTAATTCTCACTGCACTTCAGTGGATATTGTTATCATGCAGCAAAATATCTGAATCATCATGCCATTGTTGAGGCTAATGATTTGGGCCATACTAGGGCTTGTCTCCAGAAACAAGATCTGGAATCCTTCAGTGGTGTTTGCTGTATTTCCAGAGTACACTGTAGCTGATACACTACTTATGAGTTAAAGCTGTCTGTTCCTGAAAAATTTCTGCTACAAAACAAGGTTTTACTTTTATTAAAGGGAGCTGAGGAGAACAGGTAAGACACTTCAGGGTGAAGTGGATAATTATGTTGCTGGCTGAAGTACCAAGACGAGTAATTCAGTATATCTTACTGTACCTTCCTGATATTGAAGACGCAGATTCCTGAAAGCCATACAGATGGATGTGGAGTCACTATGCTTGTGACCCTGCAGTGTCCCCGTCCTTGAAACGGGCACTCTGAAAGGGGAAAGGTCTTTCCAAAAGTGAGTGACTGCAGAATGAACCCAACAGCTGTCACTTGCCTATGCAGCTCTCCACTGTGGGTTTTTTTTTTTTTTTTTAATGTGTTGAAGCTGACATTACATATTCTGCCTTAACTTAATCCAGTCTTCAGAAGAAAACTCAAGATGTATGCAGTTTGCAGTCGATTAGTGGTCATGTGGCAGGTCTGGTAATTGCTGCAGCATCTTGGAGAGTGACCCTGCTTTGTAGTAATTAGTATAGCATTATCTTTGAAAGGGTAGTGATGAAAAAACTTTGTCTACTTTGCTTAGTGTCTAGGCTGTGTCAAAAGTGAGAGGTGTCTCACTGATACTCCAGTGTTTTGTCCTTCCTATTCCTAGTGAAAAGAGATTTGAACTTGGACATGATTGTTCTTACCATTTTGTCACAGTGGGATTTCTATGATAGGATCAAATAGCATGATAAGTCTGGGGAAGATGAGTTAGCAGTAGGTTTGGATTTGTATGCAATCATGGAAGAGACTAGAGAGAGGAGATCCCATGGAACATCCTGTGCTGTACCTGGGGCCTCTGCAGTCACTAGGGTGTGACCAGTCTCCCCCTAAACAGGTCATCTAGAAGTTAGAAGTCCAGTCTGTCAGGTGTCAAGGCTCCTTTTGGTGTCATCAGAGACAGGCTGATACCTTTTGGAGACCTGGATATTAATTTTAGAGGATGAATTGTCTCTTAGATAAGTGTGTACTTTTCTCCTTTGACTGACTACAGAGAGAGTCTAGCTTGGCCATCTAGGAGTTGTGCATCCAGCTTGAAGTTTAGATAAGGATCTTATAGCTTACTGTAAATGGGACCACTAAAAACACTGATATAAAGCAGGAGGGCTAAGATTTCCAGTGTATGAACACACCAGATTACCATGCTGTAATTTTTTTTTCAGGTAAATGTTAAATAATTATCTATAAAATGGCTATGACTTGTTCTTGCTGGCTGAGAGGCATCTTATTGAGTCTTGCAGAGACAATACATTTTCTGCTGGTAACCTGAAATGATGGAATAAATTCAAGCTCTCAGCTCTGGTACTCAAATGCAAACAAGGAAACCGCTACCTATTATTGTTTTACCTTTTGCATTTGACTGCAAGAATGCAAATCTTCTTGCAGGATCTTGACTCTTGGCTGTTGTGCATAAATGTTACCTGTGAGAAGGGTCATTAGGTACAAAACCCAACTCACTGTGGAAATGCGAAGTGCCATCAGGGGGAGTGTTGGAGTGTTGTTGGTTTTTTATTTTTCCCCAAAGTTTAGAGCAGGTTGACAAACAACGCAGCTGAAAGTTGCTGTTGTTTTCTCATAATGGCTATTAGTAACTGGTAATGGTTCAAAGGAACTTATCTTCTAAACAGGCATGCTATTAATTCTGTTCTTATTAATTTGCTTTTTGTTTTTTTGTTTTTTTTTTTTTTTACCAATTTTAACTGCAGTATTTTTCTATCTTGACTGGGAAAGAAAGGTATGATGTTGTAAAGAGGGTGGGAAATAAAAAAAAACCTTGTAAGATGCAATATGCTAGACAAACTAATTTTGAATCCCACAACTTATGAAGGGCATGGAGCTGTGTTTTGAGGGGAAATAAGTAGATTTAGCACTGCACAGTTCTTATGTTTTCTTTTTGGAGACTTTTAGAGGTGATGTGGTCTAAGGAAACTTTCAGCCTCACAGGTAGGGGCCATATTAAAGGGGCTGTTTGAAGAACAGCCATCCTGTTCTACAGGTCCTTCTCTGTCCATATAGTGCACCTGTAGTATGTTCTCTATGAGAATTTCTTCTGACTGTTTTATCTCTGCTTTGTAGTAGAGTGTATAGAGTCTTAAGTGTCTGTCTTCAGTTTTTCTGCAAAAGATGCTGTTGAGTTAGAGTGCATCTGTTTGAATGATGCAGTCTTAGTTCTGGTCTTAGAAGATGTTAGTCGTCTTAGTTGTTGGCAATTCTTGAGCAATATAAACTTGAGTTGAACATTACAATATGATTAATTTTATTGTTTTCTTTTACATTTAGTTTGACACCATTTCCAGTATGACTGAGACAGGTAGTAAGCTAAGAAATGGCTTCCATTGTTATTTATTGATCAAGCATAAAAGAAAGGTAAAGGCTGTTGTGAATGCATTGCACTGTTCATTAACTTGTGTGGTTGAACTGTGGTTTAGTTTCTACACGCTACAGCAAAAAGATATTTGACTGAGATCTCTGCTTAGAGTTCAATAAATCAGGTCTTTTCAAGCTAGACAGTTCACTCAATTTATTTCAACAGATGTACCCGTTCTGCAAGGTTATTCATGCTTTCCTAACACTGTTCAGGAATCTTATTCTGAAATGTATTCTTGGTGCATTTCAGCTGAAATTTAGGTAGTGAGGTCTATTTTGACATGGCAAAAGCTGAGCTGATTATTGCTGCAGGCTTTGGAAAAATGAACACTTTTATTCTAATGTGTCTGTTACATTCTGGACTAATAGTTGGACATTTGTATCTGTTACCCTGGTAAATTTCTATAGCTTAGAAGATAGTACTGAGAGCACTTGTGTTTTGGGGGATGTGTGGGTTTGGGTTTTCTTATTCCCATTAAATTCCCAGATACACATCACTTACACTGAAGTTTTCTGATCTTTATTCCATTTGTTATCAACCCAAATGGGTATCAGCTGTGGTAGGAATGCAAGCTGGTTTCAGGACATCCAAACCCCTTTCTCTGCATCTGGATGCAAGGAAGGTCTAGTGATATCATTTGTTTTAATGTGGGATACCAGCATGGGGCAAAACTAAGATTTTATCATTCTGTTTGTTTTTATAAATTATCACAGGTGGAGGGATTAAGCACATCCTACTTGCTGTCTTTTGCACTTAAGTATGAGGACAGCTCACTTTTTTTCTCTCTACTTCAATGTCTGCCAGTCAGTTTTATGTGACAAAGAACAGGTCAGCGTTACTGCTCTACAAGTTGTCTTTGACAATGTGCCTTTTTTTCTTTATTACTTCTAGCCATTCTCTTCACAGAAACAACACAAGTCGTGACCTGGATTCTCTGTGTAATATTGCTATCCTCCTTTACAGCTTCTGATCCTTAATACCTTGGGAGAACCACTGGTTTCTCTTGGCACAGTGAGGAGTTTTGCCCTGTTCCTCATGTTCTGCCCAGTTCTTGTGATGTCTTCCTTTGTAAAGGTCCTTACTGCTAATCAGCTTCAATTAAGCTGGGTTTCTGTTGGATAGGTGAACTTTGAACTAACCTACTTAGCTTGTTTGTTTTTACACTCTGACAGATTGATGTGTATGTTGGCAGGGCCTAGCAGTAACAGCCCTGGGTTAATTTGGTTTCATTGTTTTCAGAATTTGGCTTTGGCCTCTCTTTCCAATGGAAGCTTACCTGCAACAAGAAGACAAGCAATTAATGTCTGCTGACTTTTGTTCAAATGTGAGTAGGTGATGTAACAGTGCTTCCTTCTCAAATGACCTTTTCACATCATATGTGATAATCTTCTGCTCTAAACCTTGCATTTATCATATTTTTAGATGCCAACCATGCTTTTCCTTAGGACCTGAGAGAAAAGTCTCATCCAGACCACACAAGGTGTATTCGGAATAGCTTACCATCAAGGAGAATCATGAGAGCAAATGATTTAGTCATTAGTATTTTAGTTTGCAAGCATTTAAAAGTCAAACTGGGTGCTTTGTGCACAGAGAGTGGTGATAGCTTAGTTCACGGTATCTGGAATCTCATGTAAGCTTGGTTGCTGAAAAAAATGGAAAATTAAGGAGTAGAAGACCTCAGTCTGATTATGCACTGGAGAGTGTAAATTCGAAAGATTATTATGTGAAGATGGCTGAAGAATAGCAGTCATCAAACACTACCATTTTTGTATAGTCAGGTGGGCTGATATCTTGTGTGTTCTGGCTGTCATTTTTCTACCAACTCCAAAGAAAGCCAACTCCATCTAAATAGCAAACAAAGGTGTTTACCCAGGTATTTCCCAAGCTGCTCTGGCAAACATGCAGGCAAACATGGGGAATTAGCTACAAGGTTGGGATTTCTCAAGATGCTTCAGTGTTGTCATTGTAGAGATAAGCAAGCAGTAATGACTTGGGCTTTAAAACACCGCTGTTTTCTGTATTACTATTTCAGAAAGTCTTACTTGTTTTAGCTGTAGAGCTTAATACACAGTCAGCTAAAACACCAGAGGAGACCTGTATTTCTGTAGGCAGATACTAGCAGCTCTGATGTAGAAATCCATTTGCGAAGCAAGTTCTCAGTATTTTACCAGCTAGTGCATGCTGGGTGCTCCCAAAATGAGGGAACCTTTCCTAACACCTCCAAGCAGGTTTAATTTTGTTTGCTTGCTTCCCAGAAGCTTGCTTTGCTGTCCTTCCCTCACTTTCTGCCAGAGTTTTTTAGTGTCTGAGGAGGGTGCTCAGACTGAGGCTTACTCAAGAACCTGGACCTGTGTGTGCTGCTGAAGGTGTTTCTTTCACTCCAGCAATTTTGAGTGTCGCTTGTTTCTCTATATATGGTGTTTGTCATGGTATCATTTCTGATGTTGTCTTGCAGCTGTGTAATATTTCAGCTAATTATGTGGCTTTATGGTTTTTCTTTGTATTCTATGAATTGCCTTCCACACTGAAGCTTTTTGGAGAGTGGCTAGTGTTTTAAGTGTCCCTGGTGCAATTCCAGTAATGTTATTGGAAAGCTTCTGTCATGCAGAAAGAAGAATGAGTGGTTTTGCAGTGAAACAGCTTTCTTGTAAGAGTGCAGACCTCAGATTTCCCTCCTCATGGGCAAGTTACTAAGCTACTTGTTGTTGCCTTCGCAAAAAGGAAACAATAACACAGACAAACAGTGAAAATTTATAGCTGGTATGTCTCAGTGTGCTGTGCTACCAGGTGCTGTGAAACCTCTCTTCTAGCAGAAGCTACCTATCTATAACACAGATGAACCATGTATTGTATTCTCTCTCTGAAATACAAACACCAACGATGCTTTTATAAGAAGGCGGAAAACTATTGGAAAAGAGAATCATGTGTTTGACTGCACTTACCAGAAGTCTTTATGCTAGTCTTTATGCCTGGTGTTGTCTGCAATGGTGTGGGGTGAAATAGTGAACGTGGTGTTGTTTGTATATAGTCTTCCTCACAGAGCTGTCTAAGGATTGATTGAACGTAGTTACAATAGGCAGATTGATGGCAATCTTCTTGCAAGGTAACTCTAGCCTTGCATCCTCAGTGCTTTTAATAGCCCATCTGCAGAAGCTCACTATCTCTGCTGCACATGTGGTGTTCAAGTAAGCTTTTGCTTTTGCAGGGTCTTACAACATTTTCCTGTTCTTCCTGTAACTTCTAGTTCTAAATTACTTGTACATCTCTGAATCCTAGACTTCCCCATCTCGTGATAGTCATGTTCAAAGGATATCTTGTCTTCTTTTTTGGTGTTAAGGTGTTGAAAAAGCTTTTCAAACGTTTTATGGACCATTGTGTTTCTGAGGCATTTTAAACCTCAGTTGTTTTAAGCAATTGTCCTGTATTTTTTCCGTTGTCTTTGGAGGCTCTTTTCCTTTCAGAAGCTTCCTCCACCCTCTCAGAGTTTTCAAATGACCTTCAGTAGAGTTGGAAATATATTTGGCTTCTGCAATCTGCTATTTGTGCAACCAAGACACACATAAAATTCCTCTAAAATAAAACTCATTTCTATCTCCCCGTTTCCTACTGGCTGTTACAACCAGAAGGTTGTTTCTTTTTTGGTAACTACAATATTTTACAACTCCCCCACCTTTTGCCTTTTTTGTATTCCTTTTCAAGAATTTTCATGCAAATGTTTAAATTCCTGAGTCACCTTGTGAAAGTATTTTCTTGCCTGAGTTCCCATTTTCCTTCTTGCAACACCCTCACTGTGATGCTCTTCTGCATAAACTCATGAAGTACATGCTCTCACACCGTTACTGCTAGAGAGATGGAACAGGCTAGCCTGAAAAATGAATTTTCTTGGAGACATCTGTCTTGGATTTGGCCAGGCAGAATTCTTACTGCTGTTTCTGATCACACTGCCAAGTTGGTAGATCATTGACATTATGAAGAAGAGCAGCTAGTGTCCAATTGTAGGCCACCTTGACTCATGTCAAATAGTAACATATTTTACAGAGAGCTTAATTGGTTTCAGTGGTATACATCTACCGACTACCTTTTTCTGCAATTGGATGCCATTTGGAGATGAGCTAACAGATGCATTGAAAGTTATTGTTCAAGGATTGCTCCTCAAAGGGAACTATATCCAGAGACTGAGTTTGCAGTAGTAAGTATAAAGAGAGGGACTTTGTGAAAGAGGTATCGATATCCTTTGATCTGCATAAACTATACCTTCTGACTCAGCTGAGGAACTCTGAAATGCTTTGAGCTAAAGGGTGCCTCCATGTGTTCCTGGAGGGGCTGCATGGTCAATGTCATTACACAATGATGAAGGCTATTCCTGCAGATATGTGATAAGTTATGGGAAAGGTTAGGCCCAAAGTACTTAAAGAATTGCTGACTTTTAGCTTGTTTTAAAGCCAAAGATGACTGATGCATCTTATTTTTTGAATGATTTTTTGAGAGTTTTTTTTGAGTGATATGAGTGATTTTAGGCAGGTGTAATTTTATTAGTTTTAAACAAAAAAAAGTCACTATTTTATACCCGAGAACACAAGGCCTCTTGAAAACCCCTGAATATTGCAACTGCAATTACAGGATTTTTTGTTTTGATTTTGTTTTCTACATGTGTAAGAATGATGTTAGTTGATTCCATTCTGTTGCATAACAAAAACATTTTTCTTTGTTTCAGACACTGATGAACAAGATCCTGGCAGGATTTGTCTTTTGGTTTCTATCAGCCTTGTTTCCAGTGTACTGAAGAGTTAATCAACCAAATTACTTAATAGCACATGAACAGTTCTGTCGCATAACAGCCAAATGAAATATCTAATTCTATTAAAGCTTCTTTTTATGTCCGCACAAAAGAAATCACTTCTAATTTTTTTTATTTCATGATTCATAACTTCTTAGGAATTGGTATTTTTAACAATGTAGTGTCTTTAATCACACAGCTGTCTGCTGTTCTGATGCGTATGTAATATGTGCATGATATTGCGGAGGTTGCTCCAGAGTACTGAGAAAATGAGATAAGGGTACATCGTTTGGTGATAAAGTTAACTACCTCTACATTAATAACAATAATATTGTCAGGGCTGCTGTATTAATCCATTTGACCTACTTTTGCCTATAAAACCACAATAACAATCTGTAATACTGCTACATAAACACACTGGCTTCTCCTGATGAACTGTTGCTACTGAAATTCACTGAAGACATTTCTTTAGAAAAAACTGTCTTTATACACTGCAGCTGAAAGCTGCTTAAGACCAAACATCCACTTACAATCAATCACTTATGCTTTATTATTGCTTAGTGGAGAGCATTGTGAATGGTACCTCAGCACTTGTCTGGCTTGGACCATCTTCATAAGGTTTGATTTTGGAGGTTGAGTATAGTTTAACCCTCTGACAGCAAGAGTTGGCCAACAGGGACCAGCTTTTGCTGCAGGGCAAAACTTGCTTGTCAGTTCTCTTGGCTGCTCCAAGACAGGCTGGGTGATTATTAAATGTTTGGTTTTGAGTGGCAGGGGTTACCTCCTTACACATCTTGGTGCTGGCTTCCACGCAGCATGTGCACCAGGGAGCTGGCCCTGTCACCCGTGGAGATGGCAGGGACTCTGGGCTGCGTTACGCTTTGGGAAAGGTACAGGCATTGTTGAAAGCCATCCCTTGTGCCAGGATGTCTCCAGCCGCAGTTAGAGAGCAATGGTGGGCAGGCAAGGATGGGTTGAGTGCCCTGGGCCACTGGTATTTGCCCTTCTCAGGAAAGGTGATTGCTCCATCGTGGCAGAAGTTGGTGCTGGGGGCTGAGCCAGTTGGCCTGGGGCAAGCACTCTTCTCCAGTTCTTTGTGGAGCTCTGCTAGTGAGAGTGGTATTCTAACTTGTCCCCTCCTCCAGTAGAAAAGGGTCACTATAAATGTGGGGGAGTGTGTTTTTATATCTTTAAATTTTAACCATGAAGCAACTAGATAGAGAAACCTTTTAACCTGTTAGAAAGCAGGCTTTCACTAGAGTAGTATTGCTAGATTTTCTAAGCCATAGTAGAGCTGTCTCAGAGGAGCATGGAAGGTATTTAGTTATGTAATTTAT
The DNA here is from genome assembly GCA_013398815.1 of Ibidorhyncha struthersii. NCBI lineage: Eukaryota > Metazoa > Chordata > Aves > Charadriiformes > Charadriidae > Ibidorhyncha > Ibidorhyncha struthersii. The sequence goes on along the minus strand of VZSZ01003173.1, from coordinate 606,022 downwards.
TCCATAAAATGGGTAAGGTGTAATATAACTCTCAGAGCTGATGAGCACACTATGCACGGTGTGGCTCTACTGAGCTGAAATAGTTCCTTTATGTTGCCTGTAGTAGATGACTCACAGGCTTTTTTTTTAACACATGGACATCTTATGCTTTGCCTGTAAAGTGTCCAGGTGCTTGACTAATGTCAACACTGCTCACAGAAATGCAAATGCCACCAAACACTTGTTTGTGTATTTTAGCACCCCCCCACCTCTCCCTCAATAACCACAAAAAAATAACTTCATTTTTTAATCCCTAAAGCAAAGTTATCACTAGCAAATACCTAATGTCTCGGGAAGAAAACAGCAACACCACAAACCCAAGGAAATTAAATCATATCTGACGTGGTGTTTCCTATGGGTCTCATGGAGAAGACTGCTAGAGAGATCTCTTACCCTGTCACTGTTTAGTGGTGAGTATTGCTGTTTCTTATGATGTGGCTCTTGTATGCGTAATGGCATTATTTGCTGTGCTGCATAGGTCTTGACTTGTCTGATGTGATGAGATTTGGGATGAGGTGGTTGAGGGGGTTAAGTCCAGAAGACCAAGGTTGGAAGTCAGAAGGGAGATACATGGAAGTTCATGCTTTGAATGTTTTTGCAAGGCCCAGAGTCACTGTAACAGCAATGTGCATGTGCCTTTAAGAACTGTGAAACAGATTGTGTGGCAATATCTGCAAAACAGAACTTTAGAAAGAGCCTTTCATCTGAAGGGATAATCTGACTTTTGAGAAGCATTGAAAACCCTCAAGTCCTCGCATTTATGCTGGCAGAAGAGGTACTGTGGACGGCTGCCCACTAAACTCCTTATCATGGGAAACTATAGAAACTAAAAGCTGAAGGAATTCATGGTGATGAGGGAGAGGGACTGTCAAGGACTATGTGATGCAAAAAAACACCATCGCTTGTTCAGAAGGTCTTTGCACCAAACATCAGTGGTGCCTGCTCTGCAGATGCACGGGCACGGGCATGCCCTGGCTTGGTGCCCTTCCCTTAAGCAATTGCTAATGGTCAATAATGGTGACAGGCTATGAGGCCAGGGACCCCTTTTGCTTGATCTGATTTTGTGTGTTTATCTCCCCCATGTAAGTAAAAACAAGCTAAAAGGCTATCTTTCACAATGTCTTGTTTAGCTGACAAGCTGATAGCAGTTAGTTCTACAGATCTTTGAGTGACTGTTTAATGATTAAAAAAAAATTTGATATTGAGATCCTATCATTTCACTGGTCTGTTAAGAGATGAGGTCTGTTAACTATTTAACCTTTACCAAATGACTAGATTGTTGACTTTTCTGACTCTGTTACAAGAATTGAGTTTCATGAACTGAGAGTACTAATTCTGCAAATAGTTCCTGTTGCTTCTTCAGTTACTTGACCCGAATTGCATATTCACAAGGACCCGCTCCAGTTTTGCCTGACTCCAGTGGCTGTGCTGCTGGGTTTTTTCACAGCAGCAATAAAAGCATCTCTTAACAAAACCAAAATGTTTAACAAATCACTGTATCAAAAATACTGATGGGCAATCTGCTTTGTGGCCCATTAAGACACACTCTGAACACTTCCCTCCAAGCTCTCTATAAGAATTTGAAAAGTTGCAGCCCTGACTGACAAATAAGTTTACATTAGGACAGCTGTTTGGAGATTATGAATGCTGTATAATGTGTCAATGCATATGATCAGGGTTGTCTCCAGTAACTGTGCCGCATGTTGAAATGATTCACCACTAGGTCTACGAGAGTTTGGAAAATGCCTTGGTACAATAGGAACAATGTGGGTGTTATTTTTCTTTTTCTTCTTTTCTCATCTCTTACTTTCCAGGAAAGACTGTGCTATACTGCTGTATTCCCACATCACTGAGCTTGAATCCCCTCCTCTTCAAACATTAGCGATGTCTTTCATCGTTATTGTACCAATCAAAACTGGGCAAGGCTCAACTCTGGGGGGCCAGACTGCACAAATAGAATGGATGCATTTAGTGAGCTCAGGAAAAAGGGAGCAGCAGGAGGGAAGGGAGGGAAGTATGAAATACAGGAAAGAGCAGGTAAGAAGCAGAGGCCGCATGTTGATGTGGTCAGCCTGAGCAGCAGCAAATTTTGTGTAAGTGACATTTGAACAAAATTTTCCTGTCCTGTGGACAAGCAGATGACTTCAGGTCTGCACTGTCCCTGGGTGCCATGGCCAGCATCTGCAGTGCAGCAGACCAGCCATACGTGGGTGGTCATTTTAACATAAGACAAAGTATTACACTTGTGACACCCCTGTGGTGCCTGCTGCACTGCTCAGTGCTTGTCTGGGGGGTCACACAGACAGCAGCAGCTCACAGCTCCCTGGCAGTGCCTGTGTGCTCCTTTTTCCCCAGGGTCCCCTCTGTGTCCTTCCTCCTCCTCAACAAAATTTCAGGGTCCTTCCTGGGGGACAGGGCTGTGTCCCACTGCTACATCTCATGAGAGGAACCCTGAGCATCCTGCTCAACTCTCCCCCTATGGTAGTGCATTCTTCCTCCTCTGTTTACACTTCCAACTCCAACACATCCTGTTTCCAATCCATGCTGTCCTGTTTCCTGCCAAACCAGGATCCTTCAGTCTTTGCCTGCCAGCTGAGCTTTGGTCCTGTTTCCTTGCTGCCCCATCCCCAGGCATTCATTGTACCACTGCATTGCTTTCTCCTGCAGAGATCCTCCCTATTCCTCTTCCCCTATCTTCTTCCTGCTCTGTTTTATCCTTTTCTTCTCCAAATGGCTTTGTTCCATCATCTTCCTCACTGCCACTGTTTTTCTGTTGGAGATGGGGCTCCCTTTCTACCTACCCCCAAACAGAGATGTTTGCACATTCCTGAGATGCACTGGGAGCTTGAGGATGCTGGGAGAATGGTCAGGTAGCTACTTCGGAAACGTTAGTTTCGGTATCTGACCTGGAAACTACAGCAGTCTGTCAGAGGAAGATGGAAAAACAAGTTGAATTTTATCCACTTGGTGAAACCTGGGTAAGGAACAAAGTGCTGTTTTTTCTTTTCTGTTGCTTAATATATTTGGCTTTCTTTATTTGTGCTATAGTATTTGAAAAGAAGAGGCTATTCATTGTAGCTCTCTTCATCCTGTCATCTTCACTTGCCTGAAAGATTGTGCAGTTCTTTGTTGTCTTTGTGCACCTACACTGGAATCTAATTACCTCAGTCTGCAGTCTCCTGGTACAATACCATAGATTTTTAGATGTGAGACTTCTTTGTGAGGTAACACACGAGACAGGGCAATTCAGGCAAGGGGAAAAACTGTTAAGGCTCATAGTGCGATCCTATCACTGTTCTATTTTGAGGAAAGTAACTACGGTTGGTCTCATCCTGGCTCCTAAACAAGCCGCCTTCAGGACCTTCTGGCTCAATTTCAGCAGCAGGTGGGTTCCCATGTCTCTCTTAGGAGATGCTGTTTCACCCTGGAATATAGAAAGGCATCAAAGGAGGAAACCTGTCTCCTGGGAACTGTGGTCACAGTCTCACTTCTGCTGACTTCACAGATCTTTACCTCAAGTGGAGGCGAAACAAAATGGATTGCTATTCTTTTGTGAGGAAGGCAGGCTCACAGGAGTTAACCACCAGGTTTTGGAGCTCTCTGCCCCCACTGGCTTTCTGCAGGATGCTGTGGACCCTGTCTCCTGAGAACTGTGGTCACAGTCTCACTTCTGCTGACTTCACAGATCTTTACCTCAAGTGGAGGCGAAACAAAATGGATTGCTATTCTTTTGTGAGGAAGGCAGGCTCACAGGAGTTAACCACCAGGTTTTGGAGCTCTCTGCCCCCACTGGCTTTCTGCAGGATGCTGTGCTACCTTCTCTGCCTCTTGCTGGCAGGCTGCCGAAGCACACAGGGAGTTCTCCCCACTTTCATAAGAGAAAATCCTCATGTTTGCTACTGTGCGGATAAATAAAGCACATGAGATTTGCTTACCCCATAGTCGCTCTGCTGAAGGCCCAGATAACGGTTGTGTTTATGGCCCTGCTCTTTTTAGAAGGCCTTTACAGGTCATCAGTTTTATAACAGGATGTTGGGCGCAGAGTGGGGAGAACCCTCAAGCTTTCACTTCTTTTTTTTAAGTTCCAGGGAAACTTAATTCCCTTTTGCACAAAATGTCTTATATCAGAGTTCCATGCTGTTGTTGGTTTTTTTTTTTTTCTTTCCCTTACAAAATCTACAGCCTAATTTCATGGAGGACTGATTTTTGCACTATTCTAGATCCCTTAAGTGAACTTAAAACTCTGTAATACATTATGGAAACAGTTGTACCTTCAAGGTATTGAATGTTCTGCACAACCATGTTTCAATATTATTCTGTGGCACAGAGGGAATCTGTAATAAGAATTCTTACGGTGCACAAAATGTATATACAAGTAGGAGGGTTTCTGTATAGTGGGAGTGCATCATTCATGTGAAGGGTTTTGCTAGCCTTACTGCAATATCCTTATGACAGAAAAAGGCAGGGGGAACCAACAATAAGCACTTTTTAAAGTTAACTTTCCAGCTGCTTTGAAACATGCCTGGCACGGCCGCAAACAATCCTGTCTATCGATATGACTTCCGCTAGTGGAAAAAAGGCTGCCTCAAGGGAAGGGGACCCAACTGCAAAAGGTCTGGAAACACAGGAAAATGGAAAAAGCTCCATGTGCCTGACTCTCCTGTAATTTATGGGGCATTAATAGAGGGTGCCTCAGTTTCTGCAGCACCAAGCTTAGCAAGTCCTCAGCTCAAAATGTTTCTGCAGGTCACCATGACCACACACAAGTAGCTGATGTATATTCAGCCCCTCTTCATAGCTGTTCTGATACGTGCTCCCTACCTACAAGGGACTGTAGCCTTTGTGGTGATATCCCACAGTGTGACTGTTCATGGTACTGGTGAGCAAATGTTGACCCTACAGGGGCTTGTGTGTTTATGTCATTTTGTTCAAGCAATTCAATGGCTGAAGTCTGAATTTGCCCAGGACAGTTAGGGTAACTTCTGAGTTTCTAAGATATCATGATCAAGGGATCTGTAACCATTGTTTATTCTTGGTAGGAAAAAAAAAAGTGAGGGAGAAAGAGATTAATTCTTTTTAGATGAAAGCAACGTCCCATGATATTTGAACGTAATCTCCTGAAATTCAAGACAAGAAGGAAATATCTTCAATAAGTAACTGCACAGAGACACGGACCTAACTTTTTGTAAGAATATATAGTACTTCTAGTTGCAATTGCAAAGCTGAGGGAAATGCATGGAAACTGAAGAAATACAGATCATATTTAACCATGACATAAATTTCAATGTCACTTGAATATCCCTAATAACTTTCAAAGACAGTGGTTAGAGCTGATGTGAAGATAAAGTTGGTATTATGGATAGTCTTACTGCAATTCTAATGCAAGTGCCCTGGATCATTTCACTCAGTACATGATCTACCCCTCATTGTGCTCATCTAAATAATTTCAGAACACCTGAAATGTTATTCAAAACACTCTTCTAAACTAACTCTCTAGTTAGTTATTTCTCTAGTTCTTAAAATGAGCTTTCAATTTAAGGAGTAAATCAGGATTTCAACTCCCTTTCACACTTAATCCTTAGTACAGTTCCCAAAACTTTGTTCACGAACATTAATCTATCTTAATGTATCCTTCACATTAAGTATGTCCTTCCCAGAAGGTTTATTCAGCATTCTTTTGTGTAAATTATGAATCTGAATTTAAAAATCTGGTAATAAAGTAACTTTTAATTTTTCTCATTAGTGAATTCTAATTGCCATGGTCACAAAATAAATTTATTAATGTAGCATCACTAGCATATTTATAAGGTGTCCAAAATTAATGAAAATTTAAAGATTTTTTTCGGCAAAATGAAAATTAAGGTTTAATATATAAATGCTTTCAACTGTACACGACTAACCTTTCAGGTTTGTTTTGTTATGTCCTTAAAAGCAGGTACAAGTTTTCTGATTCAAGGAACTACCTAGATTGGTCCCATGTGTTAAAGTTTTTATTTAAAAAACAAAACAAAAAAAAACCCACAACCCCCAAAACACACAACTCCCCCAAAAGCCCCTAAAAAACTTCAATTATTAAAAATTCTTGTAGGCATTGGTCTGGACTGTGTATAGAGAGAAAGTTTTTATGTTAAGGATTATTCTGGTTATATGCAAACCACATTTTTGTTCTTCCAAGAATAGCGAGTGCCTTCTAAATGTTTTGATTTATTACGAAGTATCCCATGCAACCACATAGAACCAATACTGTGTCATACAATGATAAAGAATGATTTCTTCTATAAACCAGCCTGAAGGGGTTGGATTTATTCTTGATGATTTCCTAATAAAAGTTCTATTGTTTTTCACTTTAGAATGGAGATATCACAATCAGGGTAAAAATCTCTATGGATTTATTTTATCTGCATAACTAAAGTGTTGTTTTTACTTGACATCCTGAACTTCATAACTACTAACACTGGACCTAGAGCGCTGGAGTGCAAGGAATGACCTGGATGCTCGACTTGGCTTCTGTGACACCAAAAGTCAGCTTAACTCTGTCATATTCCAGTTTGGGAAAATTCATAAGCATGAAACTATTTACTAGGGCGAGTTTTGTCCTTGAGCATAAAATTACCTTTCACTCTTTTAAATTTCCTTTTTACATTATATCGCATTTCCCTGCCTCTGTATTGAGTCTTTATCCAAGAGATGTACAATTTTATCAGAAAATGTGATAAAAATGTGTATCTGCTGGGTTCAGCCAATGATTGGGGTTTGATTCTGAAAAAATACCCCTAATGTAACATTGGTCAGAAACTGCATCTGTACAGGCTGCTGTATTAGCTGTGGTGTCAGAGGCTGAAGGCAGGACTTCCAGAGCATAATGATGACAGCAGATATATATTCTGACTTTAAATTGCCCTGGCTGTCATTTTCTAGGAATGGAGTGTATAGGTTCACTAAAAGAAGACAAAGTCTGTGTTCATCTAATAAATGATTTTTTTAAAAAAAATATATAGTTGTACACAGATTAATTTCCTATGCAAATACTGCATGCTGAGTCTACCTTACTATCCTTCCTTGAGTACATCTTATTTCACTAACTCACGTTAAAACCTGAGACATCTAGCTATTTTGAAAGCATATAGTTGATATTTCAGAAAACATCAGTTCAGGTTAGGTTGGTACATTGGGGAGAGAGGGAAATGTCACCGATTTGGTAAAAGCACTATTTTTTCTTCAGATGCCATTTCACACTTATAATGTCTGTGAAATGCTCTTTTGATTCATGGAAAATAGAAATATCAGAAGTCGGGTTTCATGGTATGTCAGTGAATGGTACAAAGCGATGTTTTGCAGCACCACTTCTGCTCCTTTATAGAGAGGTTTCTGGATTATTATTTTTTTCCCAAGTCATATTAAAGAAGTTGTCCTCTATCAATACTCTTCCAGCTCTATCAAAAAGATATGTTCAGGGCAGTCAGTGGCTTTCTGAGCTTCAGCGACAATCTGCTTGCGGATATGGGAGGACTGAAGGGAAATGCTTCGGTTCTGTGAAGCCACTGATTCCCTTCTTGTGGAGACTTGTGCACTGCACCTTGAATTTTGCAAGGGTTTTCATACAGCAATTTCTCCATCTTCCATTCTTCCTGGGCCATGTTGGCTGCTGTGTGTGGTATTACTGCATTGCACAGAATAGTCATATGCCTCCTGGAAATGTCACTCCTCAGTTGTTTTTGTTACTGTATTTGGGACAGAGGATATTTGTTAGAGCGATTATTCTCTTCTATAGATTAAAATTGCCAACTGACTACTGCTGTGAAGGTTGCTTTGAAATATTTCAGCTTAAGATTTGTATAGGACTGCTCTAAGGATGAAGGTGTCCCAGCTGATGTCCATGTGAGAGTCTGGCAAATAAAACTTCCTGCAAGAGATCTATGGAACATCTTTGAACAAGCCACTTAGGACATTTTTGTTTAAGAAAAAAATTCCTGAAGTATTGCGAGGGGAAAAAGCAAGGGAAAACTATTACAGAGGGATCTTCCCCTTTTATCCTTACAAGAAAATGTTTGAAGGTGGTACTCCTTGTTCAGAGAACACACTTATGGAGAGTTTTCTTCAGTGAAGTAAAAATTGTCAAAGATAGAATATATGTGTTGGAATGATTCACATTGTGTTCATGTTTCTTGTTAAAGGGCACACTGTTTGCCTCTGATTTGAAATTTCCTTAAGTCAGTTTAGAATCATAGAATGGTTTGGGTTGGAAGGAACCTTAAAGATCATCTGGTTCCAACCCCCTCTGCCATGGGCAGGGACAACTTCCACTAGACCAGGTTGCTCAAAGCCCCATCCAACCTGGCCTTGAACACTTCCAGGGATGGGGTATCCACAGCTTCTCTGGGCAACCTGTTCTAGTGCTTCACCACCCCCACAGTAAATAATTTCTTCCTAATATCTAATCTAAATCTACCCTCTTCCAGTTTGAAGCTGTTACCCCTCATCCGATCACTACATGCCCTTGTAAAAAGTCCCTCTAACTTTCTTGTAGGCCCCCTTCAGATACTGGAAAGCTGCTGTATGTCACTGAAAAAGTGGACACTAAAGCAAGAAATCTGAATTTAACTCGGTGGGAAGCTTTAGCCATAGATATGCTTAAACTAAACACATTCTGAAAACTCCTTTCCCCCCTTCTTCTATTCTTCATCGTAATTCTTTTTTTTTTTTTTTTTTTTTAATTACCTCAAAATGCAACATCAAGTGTGTATTTCATTGCCAGGGTATCATGGTACTGTGAACCAGGAGCAGAGGAAGATTTTGCACAACAGGCTGGCTATAAAATACAGAGATGGCAGGACTTCTCACGGTGTGCCTTAATAAAAGCCTGAACTAAACTCACTTCTGTTCTGAACCATGATCAACAGTATAGAGGAATTTGGCCTTGATGTAGTGCTTGGTTGAGTCCCTTTGCTTTAATGGGGGGTGGTGGTTGGGTTGGAAATCCCTGGACTTACAAGATTCGCCACTGAGTTCCCCAGCGGAGTGTGTGGGGGAGGAAAGGACATTGTCTATCTTCCTTCCCTTGATTCAAAGATTTCACTTGTTCTGATTTTATTTTTCTTATGGTACAGTATGGTGAAGGAGGGAGTCTTCCCCACAATAACCAAACGGGATAATAACAACCTCTGGTATCATGTCTGAGAAAAAACTTATCTCAAAGATATTTGCAGTCCTTGAATTGCTATTCCTTTATTATTGCTTATTCCTAGACTGAGGCACGTGTACAAATTTAGTTAAAAGCTACCTCAGTTTTGCTGCCTTTGTTCCTGCAACACTGAATCAGGAGGTTAATAGATGTCTGTGTGTGCTGCTTTCTCCTTCCCACCACACACAGTCGTTCCTGTGAATGAATGTGACTACATCTTCTTCAAGATATGTGCTGAAAGAAACCTATATTTGCAGTTTGCAAGTGTTACTGGACTAAGAGGAAATTCATATGGTTCTTGCATCTGGGGAGAATGCTAGTTTTCTCAGGAGAAATAACCTTATAACTGTACTTTTCTGCAGAATCCCCAATGGGTGTTTTGTCAGGATAAAAAAAAAAAAGCATACTTAGGTTTGCAGCTGACTGGAGGAGCTGGGCAAGGAGGCATGGGGATGGATGAGACAGCTTATTTGTACTTCTAATACTGCGTCCCTTTTAAGAATGACTTGTTACTGAGTTTTTAGTGTAACGCTAAGAAAACAGCATTTTTTTTTCCCCCAAACCCCCACATTTGTAATGCTAGCTTCAGCAACGAGGTTATTTTTGCATTTTATGTTAAAAAGTTGATAGCACTTCATAGTGTTTCAGGTCCTGCTACTTTCTTGGTCTTCCCAGGCTGTGTACAGGGTAAAGATTTTTCCAGTAAGCGTCTGTCTTAGCAGTTACGAGAAGTTACCCATTCTTTCCAAATTTGTACTGCTTAATGGTTTCCAGTTAAGATCTTGGCTGCTGGTGCCAGAACAAGACCCAGGGCAAATGAAGGCAGGCTGATGGGGTCGCCTGGATCAAATAGAGAGTTGCAGAGGTGGTGGGGAGCAGTTGGCTGATAAAACCATAAAACCTCTGAGTGACTGAGGCCACCTGAGGGAGAAGAGGAGACTAGGCAGGGCTCGAAAACTATCTGAGGGGACAAAAACTGAGGCTGGAAGCGTGGGTCAGCTTGTGAGGGCACAATGGCTAGAGGGGTAGCTGTGTGGAAACTCTTTCTTCTGACATGGTTAATGTGCTCTCTATGCTAAAAGAAACCTAGTTTTTCCTATTTTCTCACCCAAAAAAAAAAGATCTAACTCTTTTTGTGCTTGAAAGTCTCTCTCTTACTATTTAGAGATCTCCCTTTAAGGAGGAGATGGATACACACCCATCTGGGGTCATCACAAATGCCCTGGTATTTTCTGGCATTTTATGTAAAAGTAGATGTATTAGTGAAAGACCTGGAGAATGAAGAGCAAAATCAGTGTGAAAATATAATGAAGTGAGGAGGGGAGAAATTTTTTTAAAAGAAGAAGAAGATTCTGTGGATAAAATTAAGTTGAGAGACTGCTTCCAGGAAGTTAAGTGGTTTAAATATAAATAGTGCAATTACCCATGGAAACATTGGTTACCTTCCCAGAGAGTTAAACTTACAGTTTAATAGGCAAATACAATCGAGTAAGACTGTGTTGTCCTAAGTACAGTCCATCAAGCATCAGCACTCTGACAGCTGTCAGTAATAAGTTGTTTCTCATTACTTCTTTCTTTCCGAGGAGAGAAAAAGGAGGAAAGTGATGTCCTGCATCCTGTGATCCCTGATGACAGGGGCTGAAAGCAGCAAAATCTATTTCTATTTTGGAGTACCTAAACTCAGAATCTTGATCTTCAGTGACCTGAATCCTGGGAACAAGACTCCATGGGGAGCGGTAGTAGAAAATCACTTTATCAAATCAACAATTCAAAAATAATATAAAATAATATATAGTAGAATTGAACACAGTTAGAATGGTTTTGGTAATGTATTACTTAACGGTTGGAACCTGTTTTTCCTGTTGAGGGGCTTTGTGCTGAGGATAATATTCTGAATCTTCTTGTTTAGCCGAATATGGTAAAGCACTGCCTATGCTTTAGGCTCAGCATTGCCCTCTCTGGAGGAGGAGGAGGGAGTTTGGAGCTTTTTTGGAGGGAGAATTAGGCCATTGCTCAATTAATGTTTTGGATCCAGCCTTTTCTTTCAGACAAGAGTTCATTTTTTTTTTTGTGTTGACAGATCTGTTTCTTACTGCCGGCCTCCTGAAGATTTGTCTTTATGAGGAAAAAGCATCAATGGTCTTTGAATGTCAAATCACTCTTAAAATAAATTTTCTTCAAGAGAAAATGTAATTACTTCTTTTTAAAGCAGAAGCCCTTTTTTCGTCTGTAATCTTTTGAGTAACTAGATATTTTCTTTTTATTTGCTTAAACCATAATCTCCTTCTGTGGGTCCCTTCAAAATCTATCCATCATGCAAAGAATTGCCTCTCAAACCTAGCAAGTTTAAGATCCTTATCATCTTATTGTAGCATAGAGCCTGCTAAACATTTGACACTTGCTTTCAGCTTCAAAAATTCAGTTTTTATACAACAATAGGTTTATGAAGAGTATATAGACGCAGCTTTACATTAGAAAATAATTTTCCTTTTTTAGCTTAGTAAAACAGAGATCACTCATCATATATAAGCAGCACAACACGAATAAAGTTTGAGTTACTGCAGATTTTTGCAAGCTTCTTCCCGGTTAATTGAAATATAGACTTGGGGGTGACATATACTTTCACCACAGATAGGAGCAGGAAGGAGGTACTGATATGCATTTCTCTCGTGAAGTTGCTTCAAATTGTGATGTGCAGAATCTTACACGTGTAACTGAAGCATCTCCTGGACTTGGAACTTAAAAAAAAAAAAAAAAAGGAAGACTTTGATTATGGTGGTATGGGATGTATGCTTAATTCAGTACAGTTACTTCATTTAACAAAACTCAGTTAATTAACCTCAGTTAATCCTACTGATGCATCTCTGCAACTTGTGGCCCCTACTTTATCTTGGACAGTGCCGCAGTCAAGCATATGACCTGTGGAATTATAGTTGAAGAAAACGTGTGCTTTATTCTTTTTAAGGGTTCTGAAGTTATTGATTGTGTGTGGCTTTGTTTTGTTTCAGCTTTGCAGCTTAGAGAATTGCTGATCTTGTATATCCCTAAAATTACCTCTGGCTTTGAAATCTGAGGGTTTTTAAAAATCCCTGGTACTTGAAAACCTGATTTCCTGCTTGTTCTGCTGGGAAGAGGTGGGGTGTGTGTGGGGGGGTGGTTTGGGGATGTCCTTTCCCCCCTTGATGTGTTAATGCAAATTGTTGAACTAACTTTCTGTACCTTTTAGGGAAAATGCAGTGGGTTTGCTTCATGTATTCAGTTCAATTTGGAAAGAACTTGTGCAGGGTGGAGATTATCCCAAAATGCTGAGTGGCTGTATCTTGCTCTGTGAGTCTTGCGGAATGCTCGTACTCGAGGCAGACGCTAAATCAAGACACTTTTGCTCAACATCATGCACTTGTGGACTGCCAGGTGTCTCTCCTCCAGAAACAGCATGCTTCCGTGGGCTAGGCGGGAGATGGCAGCTCTGAAGCTGTATTCCCACCTGTATCTGGTTTAATGATGCTTTGTCCTTACGTAACACTGTTTTGCTGTCGTCTTTCACTTTTCTCTCTCCTTTCCTCCCCCACAGCTAGGCTGTTACTGAATCTTGCCAGCAGTACATAACAGGAACATATTAGTGCTCTGTTGACATCTTACGATCGGTTCAGATCTACAGCTTTGCCAGTGCTACCACGCTGCTAAAAACAGCCACCTTCTAATTCTCCACTTCTTTTTTTTTATTTATCTTTTTTAATTTTTTCCTGTTCTCAGGATTGGACACTGTATGCCTTGTGGTCTGTTGCTAATGCTAGTACTTTATATAGCAATTGCTGGGCAAAGTCAGGCGGTTCCTTCTCAGTTAATGCAGTTAATTTTTTCTATAAAATACAAGTTGGATTTTACCAGAGATCTTGCAAAGAAACAGCAAAAAGGCAGATATTCAGGGACTCATCTGGTATTTTTGCAGAGAGCTCACTGGGGGTAAAAAGCAGTTAATTGAGAAAATGTATTTTGCAGCTCCTAGGACCAAAAATGACAGCTGCTTTTGACAGTCTGATTATGGAAATCCAGTAAGCATGGACACAGATGTGCTCTGATTGGCATTGACTGATTGGACAGTGATTTTCGTTGGAACCCCAAAAAAACTTGGTGCCGAGTCATCTGAGACTAGGGACAATTACAGAATGTTCCTGTGGGGTAAAGTGTGCATGTTCCTTTAGCAGGATAGGAGGTAATTTGGGATAGCCTAGTCTTTGGTGACAGAGGGCTGTGCTTCCAGTGGAACCTTAGAGGTGAGGATGTTACCTGAGGTGTGCTGTGCTCTAAACTAAAATCCTAACTTTCTTCCATTATAATCTGATTGTGNCAGTAGAAAGGTATCTCTGGATTTAAAAAAAAAAAAAAAAAAAAAAAGTAGATGTAACATTTAACAGAAATGTTTTGGGGGAAGCTTCAGCAGTCTCCTCTTTGGCTGCCATACCTTGAGAAGGTAGTCTTTGGGATAAAGGTGTTCGAAAAAGTGAGTCTTGTCTTTGGAGAACAGAAATAATATTGCTGCATACAGGTGCTTTGGTGAACAGTCCCAAGAATAGCTGATAACATGATATGAAGGAGAAGGCTGGTTTTTCGGTGTGCGTGTTGTTTTTTTTTTTTTTTGGGGGTGGTGGTGTTGGTTTGTATTTTTATTTTTTTTTATTAAGGATGAATATTGGGAATAGAAAGACCTGGATTTTTTTCATGCTAAAGTCTTCATAGCTTTTTTCTTTTTTTATTAAGTATAGGTATTTAAAATAAATAACATTGGCCTTTCTGCCTTGAATAAGCTGTAGAGACTTGTCAGGTGATTCCTGCAATAGGCTCACCTTCTCCAGGATGTTTCATGTTGGCTTATAATTGTTACAGAGTGAAAGCTATGTCCCTAAACCAAATGGCTTGCTAATTAATCATCTTTGCTTTTTAAAGTCATTACCTTCACTGTAACGTGAACTTGTTGCCTTTGATTTTTAGCCTTTGGAAAGTAGATTAGAAAGTCCTTTATTTCCAGAATTCTTTCACTCAGGTAGACAGACAATGCAATCAAATCTACTACCTTCATCCATCTTTTGGTTAAACTACATAGACTGAGCTTTAATTTGTACCTATTGTCATCTTGCTAATTCCGTGTATGGTAGAATGACACACCTCCTTTCTATTTTGAATCCCAAGGCATATGCATAAGAATTCGGTTGTTTCGTTATAGGGGATTTCTGTTCATTTTCACTTGCGTTTTCTGATGTGTGTTTCAGTGAGGGTAAAACACTGTGATGAAATACTACAGCTGCTGTGAGAATTTGAAAAGTATAATATAATCCAAATTCTCTTGCTCACTTTTTTCTCTCTATTCTGTGATAACAGGATGTATCTTGATGCCTAGAAGAAGTAAATGTTAGTGTCATGGAAGTTTATAGGTGAGATAGTAAGGTAGAAGTTGCTGTTCCCATTAGTTATGTCAACAAAGTCAGATAAGACTGGCATTCAGGGAGTAGAGCTTGTGCAAAAAACTTTTCCAAGTATAAAGATATAACTCAGAACAGTCCCTTTTCCACAAGCTTGGAAACAGCAAAGGAGACATACTGCTTGAGTACGGGAACAGGTGTGTGGCAAAAGCATTTAACGGGAAGACAGGAGATGAGGATTTTCTGAGCTTAACAGCATGATGTCCTCACACTCATGGAATGGAAAGCAGCCTTGTGGTAAGCAAATGACTGTCTTACTGACCTCAATTAACATTCGTTCTGTTTGTGCCAGGACTGAATTTTGTTCTTCAAGCCTGCTAGGTGCACGCTGGGTGAATAGCAGACAAATGTAAATGACCTCATTTTATAACATGGATGGCTTGAATACCTCAGAGTCCACCTTTAACTAAATTAGAAGCCTGGAATGAAGAGCTATAGCTCTCTGTGGTCCATGGAGAGATCTATACTCTTGAGGTGTCCTGAATTGCCCTCTGTACACTTCACTGATCACATCGGAACATAGAGTCATAGCTCAGCCCAATGTTAATGTGAATTTACTCTCTATATCCACATACACCTGATCTGAGTATGCCTGACTCTGATTTTGCCTCTCTTTTATTAAAGTTTTTTTTTTAATTATTTCTGATATTCTCTCATAGGAGAGAGATTTGTCTTACTGTGAGGCAGCACAAAAAATTACAGAAATCACAAGCTGGATGTCACTTTGTCTCTGTAATTCATGAGGAGATGCTGTACCTATAAATCATAAAAATCTAACAGCTGCAACTGCAGCCAGATAAAGCACTGACACAAGGGCAGCTGAGGAGCAGTGAAAGACAGATGAGACTATGACTTTTTGTCAACTGGCTTTGCTCTCCTAGAGAATATCTGGTGTCAAGCTGTCAGTCTACCTGACTTCCAAATGAACAGAGTGAGCTGATAAAACTGTGTGAGTCCTGTCACCTCTCCTGTCTTGGGAAAGTTTAGAGACTGACACAATTCATGAGACCTTCTGCCTTTTTGCTTCTCTTCTGCTTCTATTCCCCCCTGCCCCCCTCTCCCCCCCGCCTCTTCTGTCAGCTTCTAGCCCAAAACTATAATCTAGTTGTCCAAAATTCTGGTCAAATACCAAGCTCATGCACCATTATATGGATAGACTGGTTCAAAAAATAAAAAATAATTAATGCAAATACAGAGATGATCTTGAATCAACTCTCAATCTGTTTCTGTCTTGGTAATGCCTCTAACTGAAATATCAAGTGAAAGTATTGCTGAAGAGTAGGCCATCTCTGAAAAATATCAGGCTATAACAGCTTTCTCTGATCTAGGTTCCACATATGTGGAAGAGATACAACTTTTTAACTCTTTTCTTTATATGTAAACATTAAATTCTAGCTGTAAAATATTCAAATACGTCAAGAATATAGATAGATCTATTGCTCCACTATGAGAGTCCTGTGGTTGCACAAATAATTTTGATTTGCTATCATGCTTTATTTCTGAATGATTTTCAACCTTTATAATTACATACACTTTATTCTGTTGTTCATTTAATAGCCCGTTGAATTGGCGTAGAAATCCTTACAACAATGTTTCCTTCAACATCATCAAATATCAAAAGCTTTGGCTGAGAGGACCCATGCTGGTATATGAAATCACTGATGTTCATGGGTTTAGAAGTCCATAAACTTCCATAATTTTATTAATAAACAGTTAATGAAGAAGCAGACAGATGTCACTAATGAGCATCTTGTTCACAGATCTTGATTTGTCTTCCAAAACACTTCCTTGCTTCCTGTGCCACTTAAGCTGGTGGTATTAGAAGTGCTTTGGTCCTCAGTTTCTATTAAACCATCCTCAAACACCCTTTTCCTTTTACCCAAGGGTTACATCAGTTATTGTTTGCATTATGGTAAATTAAATTTCACATAAACTTAATTAGGTCCATCCAGATAGACTTAGTTTCATTATAGATCATGGGAAAAGACAAGAGATGCTTTCTGGGTCCCTGTCTGGAGAGGTCCCAATTTTGCATCAGCATTTTCGTAGGACATGCAGAATATGTATGCATTTGTAGGAGGGATGGGTGACAGTGGACAGAGAAGGGGACAGTCTTTACACCAGTCCCTGAAACAGCTACACCAGGCTTGTACTGGTGTACAAAACTGCTTACAGATTGCTTCATAGAGAGAGGTTCGTTGTGGAGGAAGTCCTGGTTCCTTTTGCAGCTTAGGGATTTTCCATGGGACATACTGAAGTTTAGTAAAACTGTGATAGCTCTTCAAGCACGCTTCAGTAACTTCATTAGGAAACTTCAAGCTTTGAAGAGAGTTTTTGCTGTGAACTAGGAAACACAAAGTCTAAGGTTTGAGCACCTTCTGTGGTGTTTAAGCAGGCTCAGGGTAGGAATTGGCAAGCTTCTTTTAAAGGAAATAAAAGTCTGGGATTTGTGGGTTTGGGTTTTTTGGGGGGGTGGTATTATGTTAGTTTTTTTTTAATATTTGTGGTGTTTCACTAAAAATCTAGTCTGAATTTATACCTAGGGGAAAACTGTTGGCTGGTGTGTTGTGTTTTTTCTTTTTTTTGGGGGGGAGATATGTTTGTTTGTTTTTAATTAAAAATAATTTAAAAAACAGCTCAGGCTGAAATGGTTTCCTGAGGTAGTGAAATGTGAAATGTTTTTACTTTACTGGCTTCCAAAGGAAATATACACAAAGTAAAAGCAAGGCTTAGAACCCCCAGCCCAAAGTCTGGAGTAGGTGCTTCAGATGTGGAGGGCCTCAGCTCCAGGCTGGCTCTGTGCCCCTGTCAGCTCCACACACACACACCCCCGCCCCCGGAAGAATGCCCTGGGTGCCAGATGTGTTGCGGTGTGGGTGCCTCGATCTCTACACAGCACTAGTGCCTGTTACCTCTGTGGGGCTTTGCAGGGATTGAAATGATTAGCATGGAAACTAATTCAGTTTTGAGCTTTGGAAAAGTTAGAAAAAAATGTGTGTAAGCCAAACCCCAGTAATACTTATAATATTGACACTAGTACAAAGTATGTGAAGAGATTAAAAAATAATGCAAGAGAACCATCCATTTGAGGAATATTGTCTGGTATGCAAGCTAATAGAGAATGGCAGTTTTGTTTTGTTTTTTTAAAGTGTATATACAAAATGGATAATTTTTAAACAAAGATATGAGATTGTTTATCTCCCTCTATGGAAGACTGCATTCAGAATACCTGTAATGACCTTGGCACTCTGCTTAATGAATAAATGGGGTATTCAGCCATATCTGATAATGAAAATGAGGCATGCTTAATTGACTTAGCACCCAACTAATCAGCAGTTAATGCAGTCCTGAAAATTGCTAAGTTATTTCATCTTGGAGGCTCAGAGCATGCTTGTAGAGAAGGGACAACCTAAGCTTTATACCTTAAGCACGAAGCAAATATAAACAGCAAACAGTAATTGGCCCAGCGGTTTCGGTCAGTTATGTGGCCTTGATCCATGTTCTCCTCAGCCAACCACAAAATGTTCATAATTCTAGAATGGAAGTTTGTTAGTTGACATCCTGCAGGCAATTGCACTAGAGGATCTGTTAGACTGCAAGCAAAACAACTCTGTCATTGGCGGACCAGCAAGTTAGATTGGGTTCCTTTTATAAAAAAAAAAAAGTGTGGTTTTTAGATGCCATTGTGTGAACGTCCCAGAATAGCCTGCTGGAATTTTATTCAAAGTACATATTGAATTACAGTGCCTGACTTGACACCTGCAAATGTCTCTGCCCCAATTTTACTGGGCTAAAGACAGTGATGCAGAACTAAATGAGATAATTTCTTCCAAAATCTTTCCCTCTCAGCAGGAATTTTCTATTGCTCACAGGAATGACTTAGTATTCAGAGCCCAAACAGTGATGTTTGAGGAAGAGGCCGTCAAGGGATAATCAATGGAAACCTTCCCTTCACCGTTCATGTTCAGAAATCCCAGGTTAACAAAGGATTTATTACAGCAGGGATCCTCTTGTTCCATTTTTTCCATTTTCTGTGAACTGTTTTTTTAGCAATATTTTTCTTAATTTAAAAATATTAAATGGTTTTCACACAACATCTTGATCAGCAAGTAGCAACTATGAGAATTTGTTTTGGGGATTTTTGCGTTTACTTAGAAGAGCAGAGGGTTAAACATGTTAAATGAAAAGTAGCTATGTGCCTTGAATCAACAAGCACGGCAGCAGGGTCTGGATGTTGGTTCCACAGCCTTTGAGTCTCTGTCTTGTCCCTGATTTTGGCAGCAGGTGTCTTTAGAGGGCACAGGCTTTACCATACTTCTCCCTGCTGGAAAGCAGCCCTGGGGTATTGCGTGTCTTGCAGTGAAATGGATGGAGACTGAGGCCTCATCTTCCCCACTCCCATGTTGGGCCTGTGATCCTCTGCAGATGTTATCTGTCACATGAAAGCAGCAGGTGCCTCTGCAGGGATTTCTGTTGTTAAAAATCTGGATGTCTTACAAATTATCTTGATAACTGAGGGAGCAAGCGCTAAAATGTGGAGGGAGTCTATATTCAACTTTGTCCTTTGTCTGTGTTCATGTGCCTGCTGATGTTTGTCTGTCTTTGAAAATCATCATAGATATAAAACGATGGAAAACTGATTTTATTTTTTATTATGTATGTGCTAAAATACCTTTCAGCTTTTAACTTGTTTCAGTGCCAGGCTTCAGACACTTAATATTTTGTGAGTTGTGGCTTTGCAGAGCTAACCTGGATATATTCTGAATATACTGCCCCAAATCCATATCCTTGATCTGGCACCAGCAAACTTCATTTAAATTTGGTTTTCAACCTGACCTTTGTACTTGCTCTGATGAATCAGCTGTGAGGGGTCAGTGTATCAATTGTGAACCTTCACAAACTTTAGGAGCTTTGGAATTTTCTTGTGGAACAAAAAGAGAGCCTTGCCAAGCCCCTGCTGCAAAACATCATGTAGCCTTTCAAGTGACAGATTTTACTTGGCAGTATTGGATTTCACTGCAGTCAAGAATGTATCACGAAGGTATTGACAAAACATCCTGTCCTCTAAGATGAATGTTTATTATAGTGATGCCCGAGGAGATTTCAGCTTTTTTTTGGTCAGACCAATACTGCAATGTGTACATAGGCACTAACTGAACTGTTAGCAGGTTTTGCGAAGCATACTAATAGGCTTATAGCAGTGGTGATCTAAGAATAAAAACAAGGTAAAGGTCACATGCAGAAGTAGTATTCCTAGACTTACTGTTAACTAGCTATGTCTTGTAAAGTTTCTGGAGTAAGGCATTTCTGTCGTTAAAAATATTTGGAGCCCAGACTAAAGATTTTGTGTAAATATCTGTAAATATGAAAGTAGCTTTTGGACACCCTTTGGAAGGAATCCAGATGTGGCCTTTGTGTTTCAGTTTCTACACCCACTCCACTTTGCCAACCATGGTTCTAACCAAGTCTGTTTACCTGTAGGAAGTAAGTGCTGGGCACTTCATTCTCTACATGATGTTGTACTGGATTAAATAATGTGTTTTGTGGAGAGAGGCACAGAGGAAAACACTGAATGGAATATTTTTGTTAGATATTTCTAAGTGTTCTGTTTCTCTTAGTATTCTGTAGTGAACACTGAGTATTTGTGCAGTCTACTTGAGGAGATGATGACCTCTTATCCAGCTGTGATGCTGGTGCTTGCTGTCTTCATTGCTGATACTAAGTGTGTTTCACCAGTCGCTCTCTTATGATCCACCCTCAGTGGGTATTAATGTTGATCCTTATGATTGAAATGGATTATAAAGAAGGCATACTTCACCTGTGTGTTGCCTTTTGGTTATTTATCACTGTGAAGAGTCTGGAAATCTTAATTTGGTATGATATTTGATGGTCTGAATGTAGGTTTGATGAAAACCGAAGTGCTACCAAGACCATTACTGGAAAGAAGTAGAAAGGAGGACAGTGCCTCCCTTTCCACTGCCCCTAATATCAGCTTTGACATGACTCAGCTGTATCCTTCTGGAACTGTCATGGAGCAGGATTGCCCTGGGCTGGTCCTGGATGTCAAACTGCCCTCAGACACCCTTGGGAAGGTACCCAGATTAGCCTATATACTGTGTTCAGTTTCCTTGTCTCCCTGTGTAGCTTTAATTGAAACTCCATGATGGAGGAGAGCAAAGGAGCAGGTCAAGGGAGCTGTGCCTCTTACAGCAGACAAGAATACAGAAATCAAAATCTTTTGGATGCCTTCAGCACACTGTAGTCTTCTAATCTCAAATCAGTCGCTGCTGCAGAAGTCAGCTCTTCCACAGATGGAATGATAGTGATGGTGAGAATGGTTGTTCTTGTCTCTAGGAGGACTTCCTTTCTCTGCAGGTGGGGAAAAACCCCAAATATTCAGCAACTGCAAAATAAGAAGGTGGTTGTCTTTGCATTAGCATGCTAGCAAACCTCCAGTGAGCACCTACTCCTGAAGTGACTCAGCTCAATGGTCAGAGAGGTCTGATAAGGACTGAGATATACTGTAACCCTGGGTGCCCTATGTTGGATTTGAGAGCAGGTGTTCTGTCCCATTATCCCATATGCTTTGCTCCTGGTATGTGATCTGCTTTCCACATTTACTTCTCATGGCTAAATGAGCAAAAGTCTTAGTCTTCCAATACAAGATGAACCACCTGGACTCTTTAGAGGCAGCACAATTACAGACCAAGAACAGTTATTCTCTGTAGATTGGGTCACAACCATCCCATGATTGCATCCTTATTCTGATCCTACTTAGTCACTTTCAGCTGATGAGCTCCCAAATTGCAACCTGAAGATTTGCTGTTAGTTTGCAAATGTTGCAGTTATGGCTTTGTGTGGGGTGTAAATGGTATTTAGTTGATCGGAGGAGTGAGGTCTGGAGGAAGCTCTTTCCTCTTTATTATTTCTCACTAGCTTCTTGCCTCAAAGGTAAGTTTTTAGCATAACTTGCAGGAATGTGACTACGTAATGTGTCCTATTAATGTAAAGGAACTAAATATGGAAGAGACTCCCACTTCCATTGTCTCTTTTATTCTGATCCTTGAATGCCCCAGTTGGACTTCTAATGAAGTATTTCCTCCAGCTGTCGGGAAAGTATACACTATGATCCTAACTTTGTTTCCTAGCAACTCTGCATCCTTCTGCTCATAAAAGAGGGTGGCTTATACTTTTAATGAACGTAATTCTAAGCCATGGTCAATGAAAAGCAAATATTGTGGAAGAATAAATATTGTTCATACTTTAAACAGAAAGTAAAAAGTTCACATCATAATTGCTTATCTACTTTAGCATTGCATATAATTTTGAAAAGATGAGTATTTCTTTGTAAATCCTTGCATTTCAGATTTAAACTATTAGTTGTGTTTGGCAATGTGGATATGACTACCCTCAACCATTTGGCCTTGGGACTAGGGATCACTGCTTGTAGAAGTTTTATTTGGCAACTTCTTGTGTTTAAACATCACCAACATGTTACTTGGAGAGTACTGGATTTCCGATTTATTTTATTATTATTTTATTTGGCTGCCCTGCTCTGAACCTGAGTTTTCTTACCTGGACGGTAGGTCAGCAGTCTGCTGAACTGGTTTATGATCAGACTGATTACAAGTCCTACATTAAAAAACTTCAGAGGGACTGCGTCCTTGCTCTATAATACTTGTGTAAAGCAAGTCAGTGAAATATTTTCAGCAGTCCCTTTATTGTGATGTTTTCTTAGCATTTCTCATGTATAAAATACTATGAGTTGAAGTATTTTTGCCCATTCTCTCTCACTTCATTATGTCATTAGTGTGTTGTGAAAGTGGAAATTGATGGGAAACCTTTGAAATCAAAGTTCCTTTTAGCCATATTACAGGCAGAACACGGATGGCAGCTGTGTGGAAATTCTGCTTCCTCTAGAAGTTCAGGAAGAGTTAAACATCTGATTGGTATTTGAGATTTCCTAAGAGACTAATGAGATGGCATAGAAACAAAGTGAAAGTTAACTAGGGATTTACTTTTTGGAGATAGCTTTTCCACATTTAGAAATATCAGTGTTTCTTTGCATAGGGATTAAACATCTTTCTGGTGTTTCAACAAACTATCTTTTCTGTGAAAAAGTCAAATTTTTTACACCTTTGATTTCTCACCTCTGAAGTGGCCAGGTGGCTTCCATTGCTTGTTGGAAAATAGGTACTCTGAAAGACCAAACTTCAGTGAAAACACATTGCTGAAAAAAGTGATTAACTATAGAACATAAGAGCTGCTATGCTGACTTACAGTAGTGATACATTTAGCCCAAGTTCTTGTCTTCAATAGAGACTTAAAGATGCTAAGAAAGAGGAAAAGCTTTTTCTTTGGATTTCAATAGTATACAAAAACTCTTACTTCTAGAGCGTACTTCCTTCTCTCTATCTTCTGCTACTGTAATGTCTTCATTCTTATTTATCTTGGACAAGTCTTCCCAAACTTTTTCTCACTCTTAATGCAATCAATTTGTGTTTCATCTTGCTCTTTAAACACCATCCTACATGAGCTCCCTTGTGTGTACACTACAATTGTTCTTAGTTATGAGGTCACATATCATTTCTCCCATGGATACTCATTGTCTCATGCAGAGTTGTGAGATGGATGGCATTAAAAGCAAGTTGATATTAATTTAAGTTACTATGTTTTAAAGTGGTCCTGTGTGTTATCCGTGTAGTGTCATCCAAATCCTGATCTGACTGGAAAGCATTTGTTATAACAATGGTTTTCTGTAGTGC
The DNA here is from genome assembly GCA_013398815.1 of Ibidorhyncha struthersii. Lineage (NCBI taxonomy): Eukaryota > Metazoa > Chordata > Aves > Charadriiformes > Charadriidae > Ibidorhyncha > Ibidorhyncha struthersii. The sequence goes on along the minus strand of VZSZ01003173.1, from coordinate 582,560 downwards.
TTTTTGCTGTGGTATCTTACAAGCTTTCTTATCATTAATACATCTATTTTCAAGGTGCTTTGTGAGGAGAAGTGAAGTTTTCCCATTTTACTTAAGGAGAAAGAAGAGGCAGAAATGACAGGGTCAAAAAATACTCATTTGAAATGCCTAAATGAAGACACTGAAGACTTGATCTTTCTGTGTCTACAACACTGAGCACTACCTAAGTTTAAAGCACAGATCAAGTTCAAAGCTTGGTTTCCTTTACCTGCAGCTGCTGCAGAGCTCCTACACAAAAGGCTTCTTTTGTTATATGACTCTGCTTCATCCCAGAGCAGCCCCATCCTGTGCATTGGCCCATCCATCAAAAAAATGCAAAGGATTATCAGAAATTCTGCTGATCCCAATGTCAAGTAATCTTTTGTGTGAATGAATACAGTTAACCCTTAGCAACCAAAGGCTTTCATTGAGTGAGCAGATCCTCCATTAATTAGGACACGCGCTTTGCCAGCGAGGTTCACCCGTATTTGCTGGTAAGGGAAGAATGGTACAATTTAGAAACTGCGGGCTGCAGTTAATGCTGTGGGGAGAAGCATAGACTTGCTACAGCACAGGTGCTGCCTTGGGGGTAGGATCTGAACCACTCACCGTTAACACATTTATCCACACAACACCCAGTTAAAACAAAGGCAGGCTGTTCTTTCAGCTGTGCAGGTAGGGATGTGAGACAGAGAAATGAAGCAGTTGTTTACAGCTGTGTAAGAAATTTGTGGTGTGACAGACAAGTGGTATGAGTTCCAGAAAAATACCATAATTGTAATTACTGCAGAGTGTCCCTTTGGTTTTGGTAGCCATGGTGTTTTCTTTCCTTTCCTTGAAGCCTCATCATTGTTCTTGCTCCTGTCCTGCTCCTCAGTCTCTCCACCCTGTGCGCTGGCTCCCAGCGCACTCTGCCTCTCTGCCTTCCTGCTTGAAATTGTGCTGCACTTAACTTAGCCGAATGCTGCAGTACACCGTAGTTCCAGCGTTTTGTCATCTCTAAGCATCTTTCTGATGTACAGTAGCACTCTCGCTCACTATTAAAATGTTTTTACCTTAATACTTTGTCTCCTGAAGAGGCAGCGCTATTGCAGGGGAACTTGGTTTTGTGCCTGCTATCATTCTGCCCTTTGTATTACTGCAATTTTATAGGCAAGATAGGGCCATAGAGGGAAGCTCTTTTTCTGCAGTGACATGTGCAACACCTGCTCACCAGCACAGCCAAGATATGTATTTGTTGAAACTATGTGTTACACTATAATTTTTGAAGTCGAGGATTAAAACTTGCCTCCTAGGTATAAAAGTCTTAATGCCTCTAACTATTTTGCTTCAGTATCTTTTTTACCCCTCCTTCTTGGGTGTGTGCTGAGTGAAGTTTTAAAACATGACTGCTCATCGGAATGTGTAATAAGATAATATTGTAGGGAAATGAAGAGGGATAATACCTCTGCGACTGCTGTGCTTAACACGATGAAAGACAAGCTATTAAATACTCTTTAAATAGGTATTCTGTAGGCATTTCTCCCATCACTTTCATTCTGCTGTGTAGAAAGTGTTAGATATCACTCCCCCCACCCAACCCCTTTTCTTTTTTTTTTAATTTATGTACTTTGTCTAATGCATGGGTAGAGACACTGAAACATCCCACAGTTTTCTTTAGCTTTTTTGCAGTTTGAAATTTATAGGGTAATATCAGCTTTGCTAATATATCAGCATTTGAGACTTCCCATTCACATAGTCTTTCACAGACATGAAAATAAAACAATCTGTTCCAGACAGAATTTCTAGAATCATAGAATGGTTTAGGTTGGAAGGGGACCTTAAAGATCATCTGGTTCCAACACCCCTGCCGTGGGCAGGGACAACTTCCACTAGACCAGGTTGCTCAAAGCCCCATCCAACCTGGCCTTGAACACTTCCAGGGATGGGGCACCCACAACTTCTCTGGCCAACCTGTTCCAGTGCCTCACCACCCTCACAGTAAAGAATTTCTTCCTGATATGTAATCGAAGTCTACTCTCTTTCAGTTTAAAACTGTTACCTCTTGTCCTATCACTATACTCCCTGATAAAGAGTCCCTCCCCATCTTTCACATAGGCCCCCTTTAGGCACTGGAAGGCCACTATAAGGTTTCCCCAGAACCTTCCCTTCTCCAGGCTGTACAACCCCAACTCTCTCAGCCTGTCTTCATAGGAGAGGTGCTCCAGCCTCTGATCACCTTTGTGGCCCTCCTCTGGAGTCCCTCCAACAGGTCCTTGTCCTTCTTATGTTGGGTACCCCAGTGTTGGATGCAATACTCCAGGTGGAGTTCTGCACGTTTGTAGTTGCTTTCTGTTCTTGAATGTTTTGCAAAATTTCTGCACTACCCAGAAGTAACATGGCATGATCCAAAAAGAGCTTTAAAAGCTCCTTCAAAAGATTCCTCAGAAGCTGGAAGGCAGTCGGAATTGAATCAACTTCATAAAACTTCACGGATGATTTCTCATGTAAGAACTAAATGTGCCTCACTATGAGATACCAGCAACTTCCTGTGTGGTGAGTGGTGTCAGAGGTTTATACTCCTGTCTGTGAACTATTAACAACGTAATTGCTGTGATCACCCAATTAGTCCACTTTGGAATATTTTAAAGCCAGGTATTTGATCACTTAAGCTGGCCCAGTATTCCAGCACTACAAAAGGTTACAGTTGGATATCAAACAGGGCTGATTAGCTTTCAACTGCCTAGTCGCCAAAATTACAGTTTCTGTGATTTCTTGATTTAAGCTAGAGCTCAGGAAACACTCTTTGAAACTAGTCAGAAGGAGTTGATGGATGGGAGAGAACTTGCACAGCTTTGATTTCAGCATGACTTACTGTGCAGAGCAGTCAGGAGTACTGTTACAGTTGCAGCAAGGTACATAATGATTAACATGCAAAAGACATTTTCCTTCAGATTCTTAAAAGTTATGGTCTTGCACAAAAAGGTACCATAGACTCTTAGGATCTTGGGGACTTGGAAGATGAGACTGCAGCACCCAGTGCTGACATTCATGCTTCAGAAACAACTTTGCAATGGCTGTGTGGGTTTCCTGTCCTTGGTTTTTGGTTGTTTGTTTTGGGGTTGTTTTTTTTTAACATGCATTTGGCTATTATGGAAGAGTATAAGTAGGTTATCTTTATGCAAGAAAGCTGTAGTACTGAGCACTCAGGTGAAGTCCTGACTGCTGCGCACAATTTTTGAATCAATCTGGCAGTGAAGTCCAACACTTACAGAGAAATAGCCACCTTCCTGCAGCTCCAGATAGAGGTGGTTTATCTGTGATATGTGCTCGTATATATGCCATACAAGGAAGAAAGCTGGGGTTAAAATGTTCAATTTCAACAGGCAGCATTCTTCAGAGTGTCTATAGGTACTACTGAATTTCACAATTACAACTGGAAAGTTCTTTTCTTTACAGTCCGTGCCATTNTCCAGCACTTAACTGTAATGAAAATACAGTCTTTGTGGTAGCTTCTGTGTGGGATTATACTCTCTTTCCTTTTTTTTTTTTTTTTTTAATTCCACCCATTTATACACACGTGCTTCTGAAAAGTAGTCCAGCATCTAATATGGGATTTGCCCACTTTGCCAGTACATGAAATCTTTTCCATGTAGGTGTTTAACATTTGTTGTAGCAATCTAAATATAACTTTACTTTTTCAGCTTCTCAGTCTGGCTGCCAAACAGACACATCCATTATTCACATGGTGTTAATCATCTGGACTGAGATATCTGGACTGAAAGATGAAACAGTGCAGGGAGAGCTTTGTGTAAAGAACGCTGGGGTAATAGTCATACCTTGTA
>VZSZ01003173.1:555066-573063 GCA_013398815.1 Ibidorhyncha struthersii | reverse complement strand
CCTCGTTCTCAGTTTTAGTCTTTGTTCTTTTAGATGGATGGACTCAGGGGTCAGGCAGAAGGCTGTGGGTGAGGGCACACTTTCTGTGGCAAGCATAAGCAGGGATGACCCTCTTCAGATGGCAGGGTGGGCAGGATTGCAGCCAGGGAGGTAAACGGGGTGCCCCCGCAGACCCTGCATGGCTGCAGCAGGGATGCACACTGGGCCCAGTGGAGTGGCTGGAAGCCCCCTGTGAGGGGAAGGGACTGGACTGGTGTTGGGGCTGCTCATATAGGTCACTGTGCATGGGAACAGGGACTTGCTTGCATGCCCACACTGGGAAAAGAGGAAGCTCTTCCCAGTTTTGTGTGACCCCCATCATACTGCTGTTTTAGTTGAGAAAAGATAATGTTTTTAGTTTGGGTTTTCACCAGCTTGATTAATCGAAGCGGTATTTGCAACAGGGTCTTATTCATATCCAGACTTTCTGCAATCTTTTGTCTTATTACAAATGTGTATTTGATTAGCTTCCTACTTCATAAGGCAGCTTGTTAAACTCGGGGAGAACTTTGTAGAGTAGGGTAGATGGTTGGACTCGATGATCCCAAGGGTCTCTTCCAACCTAGACAATTCTATGATTCTATTTCACAGGCTGTTTTTTGAGGTAAAAAAGCTGGTAAATCACGTGATGGCAGTTGCGTGGAATTACCTAGAAGATCCTACTAGATTGAGCCCATCTCTTTGCACTAGGTAGAAGATGAATTTTGCAATCTCTTTTTTTCTGGTAAGCCATGCAGACGGTTAAACCTTGTCACGTACCTCTGTGCATGGGCATGTCGTAATGGGAAAAGCCACCCAGCTCAGGGGGCACCCAGGCAGGGGTTTGGTGGCAGCACTTCTGTGCCTCTGTTGAAAGGCTATGTGGCCCGCTTTGCACAAGAGGCTGGATACCACCAGTCCAGTTTATTCTAAGCTTGTCTTTAAACATTGTAGCTCATGTTTAAGAGTGAGTGTTACATCTAGGTTAGAAATGTTTCAGGTTTGAGGCTAATATCAGTTTTGATCTCGAAAAACTGCAGCCAGAGCTTTCTGTTGGTTCCTGTTCAAATTCTTTTCAAGAGGAAAAGCGAGCTCTTTCCTAATAAACACCTTACAAATGTTGGGACAATGTGAATCTGCATACTTCTGAATCCAAATGCTTTTAAACCAATACTTTGTATTGGTTGTGAAGACCATGTATTCTCTTATAGTCTTAATAATTACAGGCTATACATATTTGCATTGGCATTGCTGCTGTTTTGCTTTCTGCTTATTTAAATGAGAATTTAGCCGGAAAAAAAAAAAAAAAAAAGTAGGAATTTAGTGGGCATCCCAGCCAGAAAATGCCCATCTACTGATAGTGGAGCTCAAAAGTAGCTATTTCTATTTTTGCACTAAATTATTGTGGCGGATTGACCCCAGCTAGCAGCTAGTCCCCCACCCAATAGCTCGCTCACTCCCCACAGCAGGGTAGGGAAGAGAATTAGAAGAGCAAAAGCAAGAAAAACTTGTGGGTTGAGATAAAGACAGTTTAATATGTGAAGCAAAGCTGCACATGCAAGCAAATCAAAACAAAGTATTTGTTCGCAGCTTCCCATCGGTGTGTAAATGTCCAGGGGCTTCCTGGCATGCAGGGCCTCAGCACATGTAATGGTTGCTTGCAAAGACAAATTCCATAGCTACAAATGTTCCTCCCTTCCTCCTCCTTTCCCTGAGCTTTTATTGTTGAGCAAAATGTCACATAGTATGGAATAGCCCTTTGGTCAATTCAGGTCAGCTCTCCTGATTGTGTTCCCTTCCAACTTCTTGTATGTGCCCACACTACTCCCTGGGGGCAGAGTGGAGGGGGAAAAAAAACCAAACCAAAAAAGCTCCACCCCAAAAACCTTCATGCTGTGCAAGCACTGCTCAGCAATAGCCAAAACACTGGTGTGTTATTAACACTGTTTTAATCATAAATCCGAAGCACGGTATCATACGGGCTGCTGCGAAGAAAGTTAGCCCCATCCCAGCCAGACTCAGTACAATTAAATGCTCTAATAGTGTATTTGTTTTGCTGTCTGTTCATTGTGGCTGTTACCCGGTTATTTGGCCTTTCTGCACTTCCATGGCATTAAAAGCTCTAACATTGTTTTTTGTTTGTCGTCTTGAAAATTACTTGTCTGTTTTCTTGGAATCTGCCACTTAAATAACCTGGAGTTCTCCATGCCAGTTGCTGCTTGTCTGATCAAGCTGCATCCACTAAGAAAAGAGAGGATATGTCTGATAATTCCAGACAGATGGAGTGGTCTTGCCACAGAGGCTATGAAGAGTGGCAACTAAACAGATTAAACTTGATGAAGTCATTGACAGACTTGCACAATTAACATACTGATGCATAGCTTTCTTGCTTCCATCTGTCAGCACGGCTAATTCATTCCATTACTGTGAAATTCACTTGACTTGACATTGCAGGCTGATTTTGTACCACAATTCACCTGCCGTGCTACTCCTGCTCTTCTTGAAACAAACCCTTTGAGTCAAAGCTATTTCAGTAGTACTCTGTGATCCTTTCATCCTTAGGAAGCGGTTTTACAGGTCTTAATGTTGCAGCAGCAATGAGCTCAGAATTACAGTAGCCAGTGACATAGACGTGTTTCAGTCCTGTAAAGTGCTCGTCTTTATAAATGTGAATAATGTTGTTCTTAATGGTTTTAAGGTCTTTTATCTGTTAGTTTTGCAAACGTGCAAGTAATAGCACTATGATCCTGCCTGTAGAGCATTGGCTGGACGGTTAGCTATTGCAAAGATCCTCTGACCCCGGAGTATTGTGAACACTGAATTATGACCTAATGCTAGCAACTTGGTTTTCAAATACAAGGTAAATCAGGGCCACCGTTGCTCAGAAGACCTCTCATAAGAATTCTGAAGTTATTCCTGTGCTTTGAGTGCACTGAAATCCAAAAGTGCAGTGATAAAAAATAAGCTGCTTCATATAGCAGTTGTTTTATCGAGCGAAAAATTACACAGTTACTAGCTGTGATGGTTTGGGGAATGGAAATGTTTAGGGCTTAACAGTCTTCATTCCTGTTCTGAAGTTGACTAATAAAACATGAACACGTGTGGAATCAACTGCAGACTTGTCAGCACTGTGGCTTGTTTTGCCTGCATCACATACATGGTTGGCTGAAGCTGTTCTGTTGGTAGTGTCTTTATGTGAGGTCCACCATAAAAGAAACACATTTTATTTGCAAGAGGCAATCTAATGTTCTCCAAAGGTGAGTCAGAGAATCCAAGGTGTTGATGTCAGCCGTCAGATATCGCAGAGGTTGCATATGCTACAAGACTTACAGAGCCACATGCATAGTGTGTGGCTGGCTCCTGGAACCAGACTTTGGAAAGGCAGATCTGATGCTGCTGGCAACCCTTCTGTCAGTATGGGTGACTTAAGTTTCACTTATCCAAATTTACCCAAAGATCACTAATTGCTATCGATGCATTGTTGATTAATTGAAATATGTTGATCAAGAAATGCTGGCTTGTTTTGGAAACACTTTGTTCTATCACTGCTCGGTAACTCCTCAGGGAGCAGTGCAACTCAGCAGGAGTTCACTTTTACCTGAATTAACTGAAGACCTGTACAGAAAAAGGCCAAGCCTTTGGGGAAATTGTTTCATCTTTGCTGTGTCTTTGCATGTCTTTTGAGCTGAGCTGAGAGAATATCTGTTGTCTCACTTCAGTTATTTTTTTCCTTCTTTAAATTTATCCCCAGTAATACTGGTTTCATTCATAGCCCAAATTCACAGGCAACAAATGGTGAGTGTCTTTTGGGGGTGGGGCAGCCTAGTGCCGTGCTGCTTACGATCTTTGTTAGGACACAAAACTGGGAAGATGCCTTTCCTTTGCTGTTCCCTTGCAGATGTGCTACACAACTGCATGTTTTATTTTTTCCAAAAGGCAGCACTGGAACCCCAGGTGTACTATGTGCCTCTTCCCCTTTTCTCCGTGGCACTGCCGCAGGACTCTTCTTGTAAAGTCAGCCAAAGTTTCGGGCCTGCTGACTTTCATGTGCAGACAGATGCCAGAAGCAGCCTGGAGCCATAGTACACTTGTAAATTCAGACAAAGGTTTCAGCTACTCTGTGGGACCTGATGCTTTGGGTGCTTTATAGTTAATGCTTGTACTGGTTGCTGGCTTGCCTGGAGCCACGATTCCCCCAGATTCAAGTAGCTGTTAAAATAATTGAACCTACTCATTGCAGCACTAACATTTGGATTGCCAGAACTCCTTTGGGGTAGTACTGTGTCCATTAACATGCAGTGGGAGTGAGGGGTTAAAAATGGCAAAGGAAGGAAAAGTGTGAAGGACAAAATTCTCTCACATACTAAACCACACTGCTGGCATAACCTTTTCTTTTCTTGTATGTAACTAAATAAATGAGGGTCAGGATGTATTTCTGTATATGCAGCTGGCAACTAGCTTCTTGTTTCTATGTAGAAATTGTTTCTATGATCATGATGAGCCCACAAAAGGAAACTTGCTTTAGATCCAGTGAATACTTCTGCTATTTTCCTTTTTTCGGGTTTAAGCTTTTTATTTCTTTATTTATTTTTAAACAGGTGAACTTTCTGCAGACTACTTTGATGGTCTTGGTGTTGTGTCTAAACAGGGCAAAGTATAAGAAATTAGTTGCTGAGTCTTCTACAGCCAGAGGAAAACTTTGCACTACCATGACAGTGTCCATGTTGAAATTAGGTCCAACTTTTTATTTTTTATGCTAGGGGTTCTTGAAAAGTTCACTAAAATGTTCATGAAAACTTATAGCTTCATATGCTGGTCATTTTGAATGAAAAACTTCTACCTCGAACCTGTCAGATCAGATCTGCTTAAAATGTCATGATGAAATAGAAGCATGTGAATAAAAACTTGTTAAAGTAGTCAGTATCTCTGTGCATGAGAAAGCTGGGCATATGGCTCTGCAGTCTTAGAAGAGCACTTTGAACTGTCTAGTCTTGCTATAATGAAAGTATTACCCTGTCTTCAAAAAATTCTGTCCCTCCTCCTTTTGCCCCTCAGTGCTGCCTTTACTCTTACATTCTCAGACACACTTTGAAGCAAGCAAGAATGAATATATGTATAATTATACATATATAGAATTTTACAAAACTTAGACTCACAACAAAAAAAGCCTTGAGGAGAAAAATAATGCCAGTATAAGTAATTTTTACACGTTTTCACTTTCTAGGGTCCAGACAGAACATCTAAATAGATGGCTATGTTGTTACTCGACGTGCCCAAGCCCTACCAGAAGCTGCAATAAAGCTTTATATAGGAAGGGAAAAAGGACAGAAGACTTAGCACAGATGGTGGATAAATTTGAGTAGTTATCCCAAGACAACAGTATTATGGCTTCCACGATCTTAGTATCTGTTATGTTTTGTCTTTTGATTCATAATCAGGGAACATTCAGGCCAGTCCATGTGTGAGATGCATCTCTAATGAGAAGGAAGAGAAACATTTGGAGGCTATTGAAGCAATTAGCATTTCACGTTTTCTCCATTGTGTCAAATGGTGCTATCTTATTCCTGCAGAAATTTTGGCTTCTTGCTTTCTACTATGCAAGGTAGTTCTTGGTTGTATGGCAGGGCTCAAAAGTTACATTTATCAATGCATTATAAATATTCAGGTATTTTCAGGCGAGGTAAGTCCTGCCAAATCTACACCACAATCAGGAAGCTGCTTTTTACTTTGGTTGGCAGGCCCATAAACCTCTGGCACACGTGTGCCAAGGGAGATGCTAGGTTGAACTCTGCACTTGCCAAGAGTCTCATGTAGAAAGTGACATGCTGACCTTCTCCTGCCTAAATACAGAGACAGAGGGTGAGTGGTTGCTAACTAGACCTGATTAAAAAAAAAAAAAATTGTGTGAGAAGATTAGTAGTTAGAACTGCTTCAGTACTTTTTTTTCAGATCTGCTTCTTAAATTTGAGGAAACAAAAAACCATCATAGATGGATCAAGACAAACATTTAGTTGCCAAGATTTTGGGAGTCCTAATGTTGTTCCAAATCATGAAATGAGAAGACTCCCTCCTCTATTACCAGTTCCTGCCTTTGAAATGTATTTGTTTTAGTATTAATATAATTTGCATTACCTTTCAGATTTTGCCGATATTCTGCCAGGAGATTTAGCTTAGATAGTCTCAGGTCTTCAAGGGTGGACTGCATAAGTAGAAGTAAACAAGGAGAAAGATGGAATTAAAAATAAAAACAAACCTCTGTCTCCTCTTTTTTATCCTATCCAAAGGATCAGTTTAAATTTTGGATTGCTTTACATATCTTGATTCCAGCTGAGACACTAATGTGCCATATTTTTTAGAGGTCATGTGCCTCTAGAGAGGCGTCGACTGCAGGAGGAATTCAGGCTAACTGGATATATTCTGTAGCTTTGGAGCAGACTGAATTGGTAGCTATATTGCAAGCTGCTTTGGTTTTTGTAACTTTGTCGGTAGCTGGTTTCTGTTCACTATGAGAAGTGAAACTTTAGGCCCAAACCGCACGCTTTCTGCTGCTTAATCACAAACCCCAGGGGAGGGAGGAAAAGGGGGTATGAAAGGAATAGGAAAGTTAGTGACCTGACAGTTTTATTTTTGATCAGTGTAACAAATGTGTGTTGCTCTGTTCCATATGTTTTCAGCTGGATTTACAGTACAGATAGATAACACCAATACTGCTTGAAATCCTATTAAGTAGGGGAATCTCCTCTTTCATGTCCGGTGACAAAAGACACGATAGCAGGCAAGGATAGGCTGGGTGTTTACACTGCACGCTGGATCGTCTCCTTCTTTCTTAACATGGTTGTAGCTTCCTTCTACTAAAGCAAACAGGATATTAAAAAGTAAAAGTGTTTTCTCCTGAGAGCTGTTTGGGAAATATGAGCAGTTGTTCCTCCATCTATCTCTGTAAAGGTGGTTGTGGGATAGAGATTTCATTTTGGGAGTTCTTGGTATGTATTCCGCTTGGACTTTGGTGATATCTTTTGGGTTGTACTGTTTGCATTACATGCTGGCAGTTTGTGTTGTCAAATAAGCAAATTGTCTTCTGCTATTTTGGGATTAAGTACTTGCAGCTGGTAAGTATGCATGTTCTTTTACTGAAATGATTTGCTGCTACTTCGGAGGCTATGTTCTTTGGCTAGAAAACAGATTTCTGAAAATGATTTTTGTATCAAATTTACTCCAGCCTGAGTCTGTGTTCATAAGCATTTAGCATAAATCTGGCTCTAAATGTTCAAAACATGGCTAAAAAAAAAAGTCAACACACTTGATATTCCTGACAGAAATTAAATGTATTAACAATCTCTAAAGACCATATTCTGCCCGTTGACTTACATTGGTATCAGTGCAAATAATTTTAGTTATGTATTGCTCACTGTGTTCAAAGATGGCAAAATTTGGGCATGAATCAGAATTGATTAAATAAATTCTGATTTAGCTTTGCATGTGAATGAGCTTTGAGTTTGTTAATCAAATGAAAATAAATGACAATATTCAAGAAAGTGAAAATACATGGGAACTTACTATAGTAGAAAGAAATCTGGAAACAAGAGTGGGTAGGATTATTTTATGTGGGTTTTTTACTCTTCATTCATCAATGACAATGTTACTATTCTCACAGTAGTAAAACAAAGATGGGTTTGGTGTAAGATGTAGCAGAATGAAGAATAAGCTATGGCTTAGGGCAAATAAATAGGTGTGCTCTTACATAAAGGATTACCAAGGGTTCTGCTCTTACTTGACTTAAGACATCTGGTCTGTGAACCTTGAAATGGTACAGCAGTTAGCTCTGATATATTGGAATTATTCTAGTTTACTTACCATGAACATTTTCATAGTGACATTTGGGACAGTTCTTCAAGAATAAAAATCTTTATGCAGGGATGTCTTAGGCATTTTTTGTAAACATATTATCGTAGAGATGCTAAGATTTATATGAAAATTTCAGAATTCTAGCAAAGTATTTGTCATCATTTTATACTATTTCAAGGTGTCACATAAATTGCTCAGCAGCCTTTTTTAAAACATTTTTAAAAGAGAATAGCTATGACTGTCTTCACTTGTTTCCCTCCATGCGCTATTACATCGTCAGAGCATGCTCTAAGAAGACTGAACCCTTGTTGTAACTAATTTCTCACAATTCAAATCTTCATTTGATTTAAAAATTGAAAATGAAAGAGGGGAAAAAAGAAAAAAGGAAATAGTACCATTTAGTGGAAATATCTTTGGAATACTTCTAATTAAAAAAAATAAATTGCCTTTGCCCTATGAAAAACAGTCAACTGATTATCTAGTATTTCAGAATCATAGCTATCTGCATTTATGACACGAAAAATTGAATTTCATTCAAAATGAGACTATATTTTTGTAATATAAAGGCATTATATAGCTAATATGCAAGGTAAAATCTAGAAATCAGCTTGGCCAATATTACAAAATAAGACATTTAGAAAATATTTCTGAACACACAAACTCATATTTTTATCTATTAACACTTACTTAAAATGAAGAAAATATGAACAACACAGTGATAGCTTAGAAGCTTTATAGTCTTCAAACTGAAGGATAAACAGATATCATGTATTATGTCTTATTAGATTAGTCTGAGAAACAGCCATCTTAATAGAATGAAGGCAAAACACAGCTGCTAACGGTATGACAAATTTCATTCATCAAAAGCTTTTGTGTCCTAATTTTAATGCTTCTTATGAGGTGAATTACTTCTGTAATACTTCTGTGATACTTCTGTATCATCTGTCTCTGTTCTGAACTAAAAGTTTAAAAACATTCTAATTAGCAATATTGTTATCCAAAACTGAAATAGTAAGCTCTTGGTAATATTTACAAGAGTGTAGATGAAGGAGGCACTCATATTTTGAGAAAGGCTTAGGCTAGGGTTCCTACATGCAGTGTTTTTTGCAGCTTTCTAATACTCATTTCACTTGCAATGTTTACCAGTTTTTAAGAAGGACTAGGCATAATAGTTCTATAAATATCATGGATCATGTCTTGAATCCTACAGAGCAGCTGTTCATGGCTGTATGAATAATTTACTGATTAATTACACATAGTCCCTTAAACTACTAGTTCATATCAGTTTGTCGTGAAGCCTAGACTCTAATACCACATGACACTGACTCAAAGATCACAGGACTTTCTAAAACATTGGTATTGCTTTACTAGCTAGTGTCTTTATTTAGGAAAAAGTGACCCAGGGCTTATTTTCAGTCTTTCAGAAGCTAAGACACTTGACTAAATGACTTGTTTCCCACCTTTTGTCTCCAGCTGTGACCTACTAAAAATATTGTAATGTAAGAAAAATAAGGTGAGACCTAACTTCTGGCAGCTATAATGCAATTATTTTTTTAGTCTTTTGGGTAATTTATCCAAGTAGAATTATTCTATCAGTATAAACTTAAGACTGCAGGAAGCATTTAGACCTTTCTCGGGGGGCAGGGATAGGTAGCACACCTGCCTGCAAAAGGTATGCCCATGTGGAGGACCTCCTGCAGCAGGTGGCTGAGCTGTAAGAGGTGGTGAAAAGGATGTGTAAAATCAGGGAGGCTGAGAATGAGGTACATAGCTGGTCCTAAGCACAGTCTGCGGTGGACCCACAGTCAAACAACCAAAAACTCCCCCACTGGCACACAAAGAAGGGAGCGGGGCCAATAATGCAGAGGAATGGAAGCCTGCAACAGCAAGGTCCATCAGGAGTAAGAGACTTCCCCTAAAGCCTGAGGTGCCCTTGCAGAGCTGCTCCACCTCTCTGCAGAGTGAAGAGGAAAGACGAGTCACATCAGGAGAGATGCTGGATCTGAGTAAGGCAGCACAATCAACCAGTGCAATTAAGACAAGGTGACGGTTGATAGTAGCAGGCAACTCTTCTGAAAGGTACATTTGCTGACCTGATGCACTCTCCAGGGAGGTGTGATGCTTACCAGGGGGAGTCATATCAGGCATGTCACCAAGAGACTGTCAAGCCTTGTACAGTCCTCTGACTATTATCTGCTGCTGTTGACTCATGTGGGCGCCAGTAATACCATCAGGAGCAGTCTGAGGAGTATCAAGAAGGATTATAGAGCCCTGGAAGCAGTGGTAAGGGACTCTGGAGTGCAGGTAACTTTTTTCATCAGTCCTCCTGGTCAGAGGGAAGGGGGTTGATAGGGCCAATGAAATCTGGTGAATCAACAAATGGTTACAGAACTGGTGTCACAGCTCAGGGTTCGGCTACTTAGGACATGGGTCCCGCTTTGAGAAACCAGCAGCTTATGGTTTGGGATTAAAGGGAGGCCAGGGACAGGTGACATTATAGTGGGGGTCTGCTACAGGCCATGTAACCAGGAAGACCAAGCGGATGAGGCCTTCTATAGACAGATAGGAGCAGTCTCATGTTTACAAGCCCTAGCCCTCATGGGGGACTTCAACCACGCCGATATCTGGAGCCAGGGCATAAGCAATCCAGGAGGTCCCTGAAGTGCGTTGATGACGACTTCCTTCTCCAAGTGATAGAGGAGCCAATAAGAGAAGTGTTATGCTAGACCTTGTTCTCACCAACAAGGAGGGGCTGGTGGGGTATGTGAAGCTCAAGGGCAGCATTGGCTGCAGTGATCACAAGATGGTGGAGTTCAAGATCTTCCGGGCAGCAAGGAGGGTGCATAGCAGGCTCACTATCCTGTACTTCAGGAGAGCAGACTTCAGCCTCTTCAGGGATCTGCTTGGTAGCGTAGCCTGGGATAAATTCCTGGCGGGAAGAAGGGCCCAAGGAAGCTCGTTAATATTCAAGAATTACCTCCTCCAAGATCAGGAGCGATGTATCCTAACGAAGAGGAAGTTAGATAAAAAAGGTAGGAGGCCTGCATGGATGAACAAAGAGCTCCTGGAGCTCCACAAAAGAGAAGCCTACAGAGGGTGGAAGCAAGGACAGGTAACCTGGGATGAATACAGAGAAACTGTCTGAGCAGCCAGGGATCAGGTTAGGAAAGCTAAAGCCCAGACACAGTTAAATCTGGACAGGGATGTCATGGGCAACAAGAAAAGCTTCTATAGGTATGTCAGAGATAAAAGAAGACTAGGGAGAATGTGGTCCCTCTCCAGAAGAAAATGGGAGACCTGGTCACCCTGGATATGGACAAGGCTGAGGTACTCAATGACTGTTTTTGCCTTGGTCTTCACTGGCAAGTGCTGTAGCCACACCGCCAAAGTCACAGAAGGCAAAGGCAGGGACTGGGAGAATGAAGAACTGCCCACTGTAGGAGAAGATCAGGTTTGAGACCATCTAAGGAACATGAAGGTGCACAAATCAATGGGACCCGATGAGATGCATCTGTGGGTGCTGAGGGAACTGGTGGATGAAGTTGCCAAGCCACTATCCTTCATATCTGAGACGTCATGGCAGTCTGGTGAGGTTCCCACTGACTGGAAAAGGGGAAACATAACCCCCATTTTTAAAAAGGGATAAAAGGAAGACCTGGGGAACTACAGGCTGGTCAGTCTCATCTCTGTGCCTGGGAAGATCACGGAGCAGATCCTCCTGGAAACTCTGCTAAGGCACATGGAAAATAAGGAGGTGATAGGTAACAGCCAACATGGCTTCACTAAGGGCAAATCATGCCTGACAAATTTGGTGGCCTTCTATGACAGGGTTGCAGCATTGCTAAATAAGGGAAGAGCAACTGACATCATCTACCTGGACTTGTGCAAAGCATTCAACACTGTCTCACACGATATCCTTGTCTCTAAACTGGAGAGACATGGATTTGATGGATGGAACACTCGGTGTATAAGGAATTGGCTGGATGGCCACACTCAAAGAGTTGTGGTCAACAGCTCAATGTCCAAGTGGTGACCAGGGACAAGTGGTGTTCCTCAGAAGTCAGCACTGGGACCAGTGCTGTTTAACAACTTTGTAGACAACATGGACAGCAGGATTGAGTGTACGGTGTGGTTGACATGCTGGAGGGAAGGGGTGCCATCCAGAGGGACCTGGACAGGATTGAGATGTGGGCTCGTGCAAACCTCATGAGGTTTAACCAGGCCAAATGCAAGGTCCTGCACCTGGGTCATGGCAATCCCAAACACAAATACAGGCTAGGTGGAGAATGGATTGAGAGCAGCCTGGAGGAGAAGGCCTTGGGGATGGGATGATGGTTGATAAAAACCTCAACATGAGCCAGCAATGTGCACTTGCAGCCCAGATATCCAACCATATCCTGGGCTGCATCAAAAGAAGCATGGCCAGCAGGACGAGGGAGGTGATTCTGCCCCTCTACCCTGCTCTTGTAAGACCCCACCTGGAATACTGTGTCCAGGTCTGGGGCCCCCAACATAAGAAGGATATGGACCTGTTGGACTGAACCCAGAGAAGGACCATGAAGATGATCAGAGGGCCGGACTGCCTCTTCTGCGAAGACAGGCTGAGAGAGTTGGGGTTGTTCGGCCTGGAGAAGAGAAAGCTCTGGGGAGACCTTATAGCGGCCTTCCAGTACCTAAAGGGAGCCTACAGGAAAGATGGGGAGGGACTCTTTATCAGGGAGTATAGTGATAGGACAAGAGGTAACAGTTTTAAACTGAAAGAGGGTAGATTTAGATTAGATATTAGGAAGAAATTCTTTACTGTGAGGGTGGTGAGGCACTGGAACAGGTTGGCCAGAGAAGTTGTGGGTGCCCTATCCCTGGAAGTGTTCAAGGCCAGGTTGAATGGGACTTTGAGCAGCCTGGTCTAGTGGGAGGTGTCCCTGCCCATGGCAGGGGGGGTGGAGTTTGATGATGTTTAAGGGCCCTTCCAACTCAGACCTTTCTATGATTCTGTGATCCTATGAAATAGAATTGTCTGGATAACAATAATAACCGTCAGTAACAATAGTCACTGTCAAAGTTTAACGTAAGTGAACAGTGTACAACTTTATTCTCCTTCCCCTAACACATGCACACAGATCTTAATCCTTTGATTGCAGTATTTTAAGACTTTTCTGTAGTAGGTCATTTTCTCAGATTCCCTCCCTTCACTTCACCCTCAGGTGAATAGCTTAATGAGGGAAAAATCTCTTCTTTGGGATGATGGTTCAGTCAAAACCAAGAGTCGGACATGTGTTACAAGTTAGATAGTTGTCATATTACTCTGGCATTTAATATTAAATTTTGAGATGAGAAAAATTGGTTCGTATGGAGATTTGTTGAACTGAAAAGAGATGTGCTCATGTCTATTATCACATCACTATTTGTGCCAAGAAAATAATTTTGAAGCAGTGTTAGCCATGAAGAATACAAAAACCTGAGAAATCATCTGTGTATGTAACTACCTTTCCAGTGGTCCATTTGCAATCTCAATGACATCAGTGTGTGGGAAATAGTATTAGTCTGTACTCTTAGAGAAAATTTCCCAAAAGAAAAGCAAAATGAGAAAAGATATCTGTAGTACTTTCAGTGCCACAGAATGGTACTGTCCCCTTCTTACTGTGATGTTCACATACAAAATTTAAGGGAATACATTGGATTAGAAAGTGTATTATCTTCACATTTGTTGTTGATGTCATGGTTTATAACAGAGCTAGTTCAAAAAAATGGTTGTTGCTTTCTGTGTTCTGGCTTTGAAAGTATGATTTTGAAATGAGTTATAAACCAGCTTCATTTGCTTTTTGTAGTAGAAAAAACAAGGTTATTTCTTTGCTGAAACTTTCCCAGGTGCTCAAATTCTCAGCTCAAAGCCCACGTTTTTTTTCATCGCTGTACCAACTGGTAACACGTCCAGTTAATTAATGTATAATTTAATAGCTCCTACAAGCGCATGAGGAAATGAGTAGATTTGTTAAATTAGTAAATAACAAAATAATATTATAGGTCATGGTAGTCTTGGACTGTCTTTGAATCTGTGTTTTACCTCCTCCAATTGTGCTTCTGTTTACTCCTGTCCAATAGTTGTGACGGATCTTGCCTGAAGGCCGCAGCAACAGTCTTTAGAGAGCTGCTTCGTGTGCATGTTTAGTTTTCTATAATCAAAGTCATAAACCCACTACATGTTCAGATTCTTCTCCTGCCTTCTGACCCTGTTACATGTTTTTTTTTGTTTCCACAGGGTAGATATTTTGGACCTGTTATGTATTCCAATCCAGGGGAAGAAAATGCAGCATTCACAGTATTTTATAAGCACTGAATCAGTTCTGCAGCAGCTTATTTATTAAAGTTGTATGTGCAGTGTGTCTAGTTATTTAGAGCATAGTGAATTAGAAGCTCTGATTAATGTTTTGACTGGAAGTTTTGGTATCTCAAATTTGTTCTCAAATTTAAATTAAAATTCTGACCTTTACCCGGTAGAAATATCAATTGTTTTCTTCTTACAGAAAAGCCGGTAAACTCTTGTTTGCCGAATTCGAATCAAAATGCTTCAGGTGTGGTTTCATTTGACCTTACTTTGCATACAATTTCCTAGTACCTCATGTGCACTGCAGATACTGCACACCAATTCTCTATTGTTTTATTCTCTCATTTTCTTTGTTGTTATATTCTGTATCATTAGCTAGACTGAATTTCTACTGCTGTGCTTTGGTTATATGTTTATTCACACACACTGACATTCAGTTTAAAGGGATACTATGTAAGAATTACCATTTTGTGGAAAATTGCAATTTCAGTGGAGTTCCCGACTACCCCTGTTGTTTATCACTAAGTACCACTGGTTTTAGATGACTTCACCAAAGGACATAACCTTTGTCCTGGAGATGTATCCAAGACATGTCATTCATGTATCAGAGTAGAATCAACTGTAGAATAGCTCACCATTATTCAAAGATGACTACAACATTTCTGACTTGCTAGGAATTTAGAAAAAACTGTGGTCAGGGGGAATTCCAAGCCCTAAAATTGCCTCCTGTGAAGACACAGCAGAAATGGGAAAAGGTCTGAAAACTTCACTTCTTTGTTATAGCCCAGTTCTTTCTAAGTTACTGATTCAGTATAATCTATACCAAATCATGTAATGTTTGTACCGCCAAATGTCTAATTCAGTACTGAAAAAGTTCATTCTTGTGATTTCGGTTGGATTTTGGTCCCCATCTTTCTCATTGGGTCTTTCAGATAAACCCTAAACAAGAGCTGCTTGCTAATCTGAAGTTTAAGAACTGAACTTTCCGTGTGCCATAGGAGATGGCAATGTTTATATTGGCTATACATTGAGCAATATAAACGCAGTAACTTTTGCAAAGCTATCTTTGAAAAAGTAGTATTTTCAAAAGTGAACAGCACTAGACTATGGTATGATGTGATAATATATGCAGTAAAATAGAAAAAAAGAATGTGACATACTTTAGGCTGAAGGAATGAAATTTGAGTTTCAGATACAATGTACTTCAAAAAGCATTTTTATGCTAAGACCATTTCAAATCTTTTTCAGATTTTTATTTTTCAAATTTGCTGGCTATTTCTAACACCTTGTAGTATTCATGATTTTGCTAGCAGTTGTTTGTTTGTTTTTTATTTGGTGGGATTAGGAAGCTGTCTGAATATTTGTCATTATTATTGCATGTTTTTCAAACAGACTTTTAAAGTTGTTGCAATGGTCCTAATGACTTACCTGTAACATATTAGTGGAATTTCTTAATGGATTCTGATTATTTGGTCTTAAAAAAATTGTTTTTGTAAGGAAATTCTTGTGGAGTTTTCTTAAGGATAGTGATGTGATATTCATGAAATCCAGCTGAAAGGCATTTGGGAACTGAGCATTTTAGTTCAAGCTCAAGAAATTTAGGTTTACAAGATATTTAGCTATTTTTAGCGACAACGGAAGGGGCTGGAAGTTCTGCACTTTAATGCCCTCAGATGGTGTCAAGGTAACCCTTTAATAAGGAGTTAATCCTTTAATAAAGAGCTGTGTGACAGTAATGGGGAAAATACATTAACTTCAAGTACAAAAATGTTGTATATGAAGTGAGAGGATTTTAAGGAGCTTGTGCAACTCTAAGACCAGAGGCTGTAAGGAGCTGCATGGGATAAATATAGAGCAGAGGTGAAAGAGTTTATAAAGGTTGCTGGCTGCTCTGGCAAACATTTTCAGAAGGAGATAATGAAGGTTAGTTTTGTGGGATATGACTTTTTTTTCCTAAATAAAAAGTAAGGTAAGTAGCCTTTAGAAAGAAAAAATGCTGAGCACTCAGTGGCTCCCACTGTGCATCTGTGTCACTTTGACTGGGAGCAGCAGCCAGCACTTATAATCCACTGCATTTTCAGGGGGGGCAGATTTTTCAGTGTGAAGCTCACGTATGGATATTGGCATAGTTTTCATTCTCCCCCTAATGTATAGGGAGTAATGAATTCAGCTTCTCTGCAAGGAAGCTACCATCTTCTCAGCCTCAGGATTCTGTACCTTTGTGTTTTAAAGGACTTTGTCATGAGTTTAACCTGGTATTTAATTCTTAAACCAAGACATTAAATATTTTCTAATCTCTCACAGATAAACTGAGGTGTAGATTGTCCACCATGTGTCTACTGGGTAGAAACACCGGGCAAATGTATATGCATGGTAAAAACTGGTGTCATTGGCAAAAATCTGGAGAAACTTGTCCTGACTGAGTTTGGCATATGTGGCATGCTAGGCATGGACTCTCTGAAGCACAATTCTTGAGCTCTCTTAGAGTCCTCCGATTCCTTGTTTTCATTTTAAAATGACAGAGGACTGTGCTGTGGAAATTTAAGTAGGTACCACATTATTATTATTATTAGCCTTTTTATTGATGAGTGTTTGCACATTATCTATAACAAAAACAACTGCAAATAGCAAACTATACCATGACGCAAAGTGAATTATGCTAAACCGCTAAAATCATGTACTATTAAGCTAATTTCTCAGATGCATACACAATATTTAGTTTTAGCAATATGTAAATAAGATGATTTGGTGGAGTTGAGAGGTGTTAAGAAAGGGTTTTCTGAAGCTCTTTAA
Organism: Ibidorhyncha struthersii; assembly: GCA_013398815.1. Taxonomy (NCBI): domain Eukaryota; kingdom Metazoa; phylum Chordata; class Aves; order Charadriiformes; family Charadriidae; genus Ibidorhyncha; species Ibidorhyncha struthersii. The sequence goes on along the minus strand of VZSZ01003173.1, from coordinate 556,082 downwards.
AATTTCCTGATGCTTGGCTGTTATCTTGTTTCAGTCATGGCATGTTGCAAGGAGGGGGAAGGGTTTGTGGCTTAGAACTGGCTTTTCATATTAGAAAGAAAGCTTGAATGTTGTTTAATTTTTGTTGTGAAAACACATCTCATTGTAATAATATACATGTGACTGGTGTTGTATACAGGTGTGATGCTGTTGCAATTATTTAATAAAGGTTTAAAGTTGTGTAATAAGTCGCTATGTGACTATTTTGCAGATATCCTAAAATCAGGATTTGGGCAGAGAGGCAATGGATAGCCTATCTGCTGGCATCATTTTTAAAAGAGGTCTTACAGTGCCTGGAGGTAAAGACTGAATTAGCCCAACCCTAAGTGTGTGATGACACGCTGGCAGACAGAAACTTGCAGCGTAATGCTTGGTTACTTCTCACTTCAGTCAGTTTCTGAAAAGGTCCTGTTGAAATAACTTTGGAAATGAATGGACTGTGATGAGTGAAAGGCTGGTTGTGATGCAGGTGGAATATGACTATGCTAGAGACTGAAGGGTGTTGAGGCACATCCAGTGGTGTGTAGTTCTTGTCCAGTGCCTTTCCTGTGTATACCCTGTGCTGGCTGCTTATAAGGTATGGCTGTATTTTCCTGGGGTGTTTGAGAGGGCTTCAGAGTGTTTCTGATGTATCTGCTAACAGCGAAGCAGCACCTGGCTGAGGTATGTACCAGGCCGTATGGTGCTGCGCTCTCTTCCCCTCTGCAAGATGTTGAGGTTGCAATTTAAGGTGGAAAGGTGGGTGAGAAAAGAGGAGGCAAATGAAGGGAAAGGGGAGATGGGGCAGAGGAAGGCAAAGCTGAGAGATAGCAAGGTTAGGGGATCTAGGCAGCACAATGACCAGCCAATTAACCCCTACAATGGAAGCAGGCTTAGAGGAGATGGACAAGGGTGATTGGCTCGCGGAGGAGAGCAGAAAGTGACTGACCGCATCTGTTGCAAAAAAACCCCAAACTCCAAAACAAAAAAAAAACACA
>VZSZ01003173.1:434868-555054 GCA_013398815.1 Ibidorhyncha struthersii | reverse complement strand
CCTGAACTTATCTCAAAACAGAGGGGACCAGAGGATCACCTTTGTTTTACATTAACTGGCTGTATCATTTTAGTGGATCAAACGATAGTGCAATTTTTTTTTTGCCAAAGCTAATCAAAAGAGAATGAATGTCCTCCTGAGCCATCCAGACCAGCATGGGGGCAGTCTATACTTGGCTCAGCTCAATAATAGTGTATAAAAACTGAGCAACTAACAATGAACAGAAGTCCAGTGTTACGATGGTGAATATATAGAAGCTGATAATGAGAATCACATTTGTGTTGTGATTGAACTATATGTTGCAACTGCTGTATTGTGCTTGTACTGTGACTTCGACATGTTGCTGTATCACTCCATTAAATCAAAATCCCATGTAACATCAAATATCTGCAAATAAGTATATTTGTACTTATTATTAAACATTGTATTAAACATTAAACTATCCTTCTGTGGAATATTTAAAAGAACTTAGAGAATATTGGACTTGGGCAGGCATAGAGGCTGTTTTACACACAAAGGAAGATAACTGCTGTTCAACTTTTCTATAAGCATGTATTCCTACAAATCACTTGTCTTTTTGAGGATCATCAGCTCATTGATGAGATTAATTCTATTTGCTCTTATATTATCTTAAATTATATTGATTTTTACTTATTGCTAACCTAGATCAATATTTTGTGTTTATGGAGAGCCTTTCTGATATTTGTAGCTTAGGCTCTGGGTTAATGCTTCTCTGAAGCACACTAATCACTATTGAAATGTCAATGGAAAACAATTTTAAACTTGCCAAGTCTAGTCAATCTTTAGGAAGTCTTGAAATCTTTTATAAGTAAAGGAACTGGTGTTTCTTTTTAAATGCATTAAATAAAGCAAATAAGTACTCATTTTATATTGGACTCTTCTTGGTTTTATTCAGCATCTTGTTTTCCCTAAAAGCTTCCTGCATTCTTGGTTTTCATTTTGAATACAAATCATATAGTAAACAAGCATTTCCCCCCCCCCCCAGCTGCCGTGTGAGGTCTAAAGTTGTCATAAATGTTTATTCATCACTACGGTGAATACAGGTCAGCGATGTGTCTTAGCCAACTGAAACTCTCTTCTCTGGCTGCTTACTATGGAAAGAGCTAGTTCTACAGGGAAGACAAGTTGCTACCAACCTTTTAATTCCTCATTTCACTGAGAAAAGAACAGTGGCATGAAGAGGAAGAATCAGAAATAAGTTTTCCCCTTGTTTCATTCTTCTAGATAGGGCTTCTTTCAGTACAAGCAGAGAAGCACTATGGAGAGAGGGAAAAAGAGTCTAAAAGCTCTTATGGATGGTTATAAGAAATTGTGAGCTCAGATGTTAATATGACTAACATAATTTGATGGTGTAGCTTAGCTCTGAGTATGAATGACATACAGTTTGAGGCAAATGCTGGAATATTTGTTTCGGAAATGTAATGTGAAAATTTATACCTAATGCACTGACCTGCACTTCCATGAGAGTTAAGTCTAAACTAAGTAATCTCTGGTTGGATTGAAACAGGGTTTACATTTCTATGAAATTAGGATACCATCATTTACTCCTGTTTAGAAAAGAGTGTTTAAAAAATACAGGATTGAGGCAGGGGAGGAATCGAACCCTTCTTTTTTTTTTTTGTTTTTTTGGCCTTTTGGTTTCTAACAGTATCATTATAAAAGTTATTTTAAGACTGTTTGTTCGGGTTTTTTATTGATTTGCATGTAAGCTTAAAAATAATTCAGAATAGATGAAATTTTGGCTGTTTTTAAGGCTGTGTCATACTTCAAATGAACAGTAAATTTCATTGAAGTTTGATTTAACTGTAATACCATGGCCTCCTCTTTACCTCCATACAAATGCCAATGCCCACTTTACTTTTGGAATGAAGTCTTTAGGCCCTCACACAGTTAGATGCCATTGAAAGTCCTGAGAATAAATCTTCATCTTGGTAACAGACTGTGTCACTTGTGGGATGACTTATACACATGGCTTTATGGCAGCTAAGGAAAGACTGAGGAATGGACTCCCTTCTTTCCCAGCTATTGCTGGTGAGAGCTCTGTGTGAAAACGGGGCTTCCCTGACTGTCATGGTTGCTGTTTCTTGCTTATTGGCGTTTATCATCCAGGCTCTAATTCTAAGGTGCAAGTGCTTCTGGCCAGGCTTATGCTATTGTAAAAGTTTTGTTTTGATGATGTGGGAAGAGAGAAGGGATCTTTCCATTCTTTGTGGCCCAGGAAGCACTAAATCAATTTTGGCGGATGATCAAATCACGAAACTAATGTTTATACAAGCTAATTTGTTTTCAGAGAGATGGAAGCTGAAGTGTATTCAATAACTTCAGGTGGTGGGCTCACTCCACTGGAAATAATTGCTGTTTCACTGTAAGACGAAGGAGCAACTGCCCGGAAATGCTGAGTAGTTGTTTGAAAAACAGCATATGCTCTGTTACCTTATTTAAGTACATTATTCAATTTAAATTTAATTTTAATACCTTATTTAAGCAACTGGTTATGCAAGTTGTTTTGCTGTTTGGCTTGTCTCATTTTAATGACAGCAAAGCGTAGTGTATGCTGAGGTTTTAATTAGCTGTACTCTAAACATGTTCTCAGAGTAAAACTTTTTGTGCTGTAAACATTTACATGAGCTCAGGAGTAGTTACTTTCTAAAGTTATTTTCACTGCAGCTCATGCAGAAGGGTGATATGTGTAAACTGGTGAGACTTGGCCACCTCTGTTGCTACCAGGCATGAGCTTGATAACTGCTTAATCATTGTCTCATGTTCTCATGACAAATTTTGCCACGTTGATTCCACAGGAGGTTTTGTTGGAGTCTTGACAAGAGCTTTCTGAAAAACGTTAAGACATTTTTAGCATGTAAATAATCGTTAACAGTGGCTATTAGTGGTGCTAATCTGCCTTAGATAGCCTAGCCCTGTGAACCAGAGCCCCTAGATTAAACATATTTTTTTTTCAGTTGGAATGAGTTTTTTCCTCTGTCATCTTGAGCCATATCAGGGGAAATACTGACAACATAGATGTTGTCGTATCCATTCTTGCAGAAAAATCAATGCCAGCATAGGGTAAACTTTAATAGATTAAATTTCTCTTTTGTTAGGCACATGAGCTACAGTTATTTTGCATCTTTTTCTTCTCTTTCTAAGGGATGTCATTTCCTTTTGTGTTATTCCTTGTAGAAGCTAATATGTGAATGAGTTGTCTCCTTTATGTATTTTCTTCACAAGGTGAATGGTGGTTGTTGCCTGTGAACAATTTTGTATAGAGTACTGCAGAACTGTAAAATCTTCTCTTCACCCCTGGTACTTTTGTTACCATGATTGAACTTTCTAACAGACTCTTGTAATACTAAATATGTGTCATTAAAGGCCTAAGGAACTTCTAACTGTGAAGGGGGTGATCAAAGCTCAGCGAGGTCTCTTCAGTCCTAGAGCACTACCCTGTCTCTATCAGCAGCAGTGTTAATTAATGACATTCCTAATAGTTTACATGTATGATGTGTGAACACCAGTCTTGTGGGATCACCAGAATTCAGGGCTCCTTGGCTGCTGAAGAGACAGGAAATAACATGGAATTTGATTGCTTCTCGATCCGTTGCAAGTGGCAAAAGTGATAAACGTAAGGTCTTATCATGTACTGTTTTTAACCTGGAGTGATAAATGGATAATCTTGTTATTGTGAGATTTTTACTAAACTTCATTTTATCATGTTCTTGGGACTCTGGTTTTGCTGATTAACTGGTAAGGAACAAGTTCAGAAAGAAAGAAATTCTTCAAAATATGGTTGAAATAATAATGATGTGCCTGAGAGGTTTTGTTCAAGTGAATGTAAGAATATAACAGTGTGGCAGCTTTTCTTTACATGATGGTGGTCTTACAAAAAGGAAAAGAAAATCTTAAGTATTTCTGAATAATTAGGAGTGTGAACATAAACTAAATAAGTGAAGGATGTAATTTGACTTGTATTGTCTAATGCCTTCCTACTGCAGAACAAGTTATAAAGTAAACTTTCATGGCATATTTGATATTCTTTAGATGCTGTAGGACTCCACCTGTGTTAATTTCAAGACACTCTCGGTCCTGCTTCATGTGATGATCAGTGAACTGTTTTCAAACTACAGCAGTAAATTATTGCCATATTTTTGCTATATACTCTAAAAGGTTGTATTATGAAAATGGATGGAATAAAGAACCAGTTGTCTTAAACATGAGGTCATTTCCTTATTGATAAAATTACTGAAAACATTATTCCAGCCATTGGGAACTGGCATTATAAAATTTGAAATGTCAGCTGAAGTATAGCAAAAGGTTTTTCCTGAAGCAAGTTGAGCTGTCTTACTGAGGTATTGAAAGGATTTTATAACTTGAGCTGGGAATCGTGTTAAAGCCAGTTCATGCAGGGGTATACTCAACCTGAGAATAGTTGCTCATCCATGACTAATATTGACTTTAGCCTGTCTTTGAAAGCCTCCAAAAGTGCTGTAGCAAATGTCTTTCAGAACTCTGTTTCCTACTGTTTCATGGCAAACAGTTAATGACTCCAATTCCTTTTGTTTTCTGTCAGTTTTTTGAACTGACCCTTCACTGATTGTTGAAGTTCTGTTTAAAAACATCAGTGTAAATGGACACCACAACAGAGCTACACCTTCCCAAATTGTACTTAACTCACAGCAGATCCAAGAGTCTTATTCTGAGGGAGTGGAATAACGCTGTGAACAATTAGGCCCTGTATTGTAAAACTAATAGGGTACATGTGTAAGTGGTCGCTTCTCATCGTTAGATGCCCATTTTGATTAGCCTACAGTTATTTCCTATTTTTAAACTAGGGTAACATTCTCCAGATGTTGCTGCAGATGAATAGGAGGGAAAGAAAGATTATGCCTAAATATCTAATGCCACTGAGGTTCATTTACCAGCCCATGGCTCATTTAAAAAGAGGCAGGCTGAAAGTAAAAATGCTGATTCTTAACTTTCTCAAGGTGTTGTCTCTATTCTTTTTCTGTTTTGACCTGTCTTGTCCTTTTTGTGTCTAACGAAGCAGTCTGTATCATCATTGCACAACAGAGGAGTTTTGTGATTAGCCAAGCTGCATGCACCGTAACCCTCTATCTACTCTCTAGACAACAGACATATAGCTGAATTATTGGAACAAGAAAATAACACATCTAAATCTCTTTTTCTAAAAGGCTTAACACAGTGGAGTGAAGTCTGCTGGATCTTCTCTGAGAGCCTATTTTCACTGGCAGAACAGAAAGACTTTTTTCACAGAGTTTTTGGAGCAAAGTTATTTTGGGTCTTGATCTTCAAAATCTGAAGCAGAGTACTGTCTCAGAATTCAGTGACATTTTCCTGCGTAAAGATGTGTTGGACAGAGTGTGCTGCTAGATTTCATGAGAAGTTGTAAGTTTGCTGCTTAAGCATGATTAGATTGGAAGATTAGAGAGCATCGGTCTTTTTTTTGGTGTTGGATGCTGGTGTGTGTGTGCTTAATGTGCCCTGTGAAGAAGTGTAAGATAAAGGCCTTCTATTCTCTATAACTATTTAAATCTGAAGATAACATGAGTCACGGAATAAATGAACAGTGAGAGAAAGAGATTGACCACAATAAAGGAAAGAGAGGACTCTGGAAACTTTCTGTGGCACTACGTACCCACTGCCAGCATAATGTGACATTGCAGGGCTGTCGCAGATCAAACAAGCTGAGATAAGGAAACAAGAAGAGTCAAGTAGCTCAAGGGCTGGGATATGGGACTAAGTAGACCTGTGGTCCATCGCCGGTTTGATCACCAATCTTCAGGAGCCTGCTTGCCTTCATGGTACCTTGATACTTTTCCAACATTGATGATTAATAATTTTGAAGAAATTGTATAGGCCAGTATGTAGAACATAGCTCTTCTTAAATCACTGAATACAACTTAGGTTGTACTAGTTTGTTCTGGAATTGTAGATGTCAAACAGCAACTTTTTCTGGTCTTGTATCCTATAGTTTTCTTACGCCATTTTGAGTACGTGGATAGATACAAGGCAAGAGCCTTGGAACAGTGGGATGGCATCAGGTTTCTGAACTGTAACCAAGATGTGAATAAAGGAGCTGTCCTAAAGACACAAATTGTTTTCTGAGACAAGATCAGGAGCAGTAAGCAGGCAGGAGGGGACTGAGGAGGTTCCATGTGTGGAAGACAATTTCTGGATCTAATCTAGGGGAAATGCTGGAACCTTCTGCCAATACGAAACACATGCAGACATTGGGAAGGGGATAGGACTTCTTGGAGACTGCTCTTTCTACCGACGCAGGCTATTCTCTATCACAGCCTTTCACTGCAGTCATTTCTGCCCTATTTCATAGTGTCTAAAGCCCTAGCATATAAAAGTTCCGCTATTCCCCTTTCCTCAGCATATAAACGGGATATTTATTACCATCTTTGATCATGTCAGCTGACAGCAGTACGCGAGAACTGGCTGTTCTAAATGTGTGGTCTGTTTGCACTGACAATAAAGCACTGGTTACATTTAACTGGAGAATAATAATTATGCCCTATTTTAAAGCAAACCAAAATTACAGTACCTTCTCAGACTTTTTGGGGACATCAAAAGGTGGGACTTTAGAGTGGCTGATACGCCAGGAGGCTGTGCTGCCTTACAGCGTGACCTGGATAGGCTGCAGAGTTGGGCAGAGAGGAACTTAATGAAATTCAACAAGGGTAAATGTAGGGTACTGCATCTGGGGAGGAATAACCCCATGCATCAGTACAGGTTGGGGGCCGACCTCCTGGAGAGCAGCTCTGTGGAAAGGGACCTGGGAGTCCTGGTGGACAACAGGATGACCATGAGCCAGCAATGTGCCCTGGCGGCCAAGAGGGCCAATGGCATCCTGGGGTGCATCAAAAGGAGTGTGGCCAGCAGGTCGAGGGAGGTCATCCTCCCCCTCTACTCTGCCCTGGTGAGGCCGCATCTGGAATACTGCGTCCAGTTCTGGGCTCCCCAGTTCAAGAAGGACAGGGATCTGCTGGAGAGGGTCCAGCAAAGGGCTACAAAGATGATTAGGGGATTGGAACATCTTCCATATGAGGAGAGGCTGAGGGATTTGGGTCTCTTTAGTCTGGAGAAAAGAAGATTGAGGGGGGATCTTGTTAATGCTTTCAAATACCTGAAGGGAGGATGCCAGGGGGATGGGAGCAGTCTTTTTTCAGTGGTGCCCATTGATAGGACGAGGGGTAATGGGCACAAACTTGAACATAGGAAGTTCCATCTTAACATGAGGAGGAACTTCTTTACTTTGAGGGTGGTGGAGCACTGGAACAGGCTGCCCAGAGAGGTTGTGGAGTCTCCCACTCTGGAGACATTCAAAACCCGCCTGGACGCTGTCCTGTGCAACCTGTTGTAGGTGACCCTGCTCTGGCAGGGGGGTTGGACTAGATGATCTCCAGAGGTCCCTTCCAACCCTGACTATTCTGTGATTCTGTGATTACTCCTTAGCTTAGCTTCGTATATTGTGTGAAAAACTCTGCTACAGGTCTAAATGCAGCATTAAGATTAATGCATGGGATTGTCCTTGCAGCTAGTAAGTGCTTACTCCAACCTCTGAAGGCAAAATTCACAATGCTTTGGCTTGCCCAATATTTGAAAATGTATGAGTATAGAATTTCTCTTCATGTATGGATTTCAACTTAGAGCTGAACATGTGGGCAGGTTCCGTCCATGTTGGCAGACTAGAATTGTTTAGCTAAGACCAGTTTGGCCCAGCGCGAGCGAGAAGCATGTCACTGGCATCCTGGGGAAACCTCACAGAATGCCATTGGCAATTCAACAGACATCTAGTTTGTTATGGGTCATTTTAGGGTGAATGAAGCATGTAGTTTGTCTGTCTTATGCTAACCGAAAAGCCATTTTTCAAAGTGGCTATAAAACTGAGGTCTTTAGGAGTTGCAATTTATCATAGCTATCTTAACACTGTCAACAGAAGTAAGATTTTACTTCAATATAAGATCTTCGTGGTTTGAACTACTGCTTTCTGCCTACCTATGTTTCTTGTTTGGAAACATTTTACGTATTTTTATTTCTTGGGCTAAAAGTTGGTTGTAATAATGTTGATACATTATGTGACTTGCAATAAGATCATTATGCCATTAATTTTTATTACTTCATTGCAACCTAAGCACTTCTCAGAATAGAAGTTAATTTTTCTCTCTTTTCTTTCTTCTCCCCACGCTAAATAACAAATAGCCCATAAGATAAGCACATAAGATAAGGAACAAAACCTCCAGTGAAAGTAAATAATTTTGAAATAACTGAAGTTAGAGACTCCAGGATTAATTTGATCTATAGCGTATTTTTGTTTCTAATAGTTGCCATGTCTATTAGATTAAGAATTGCTTTTCTTGCTTTGTCTGATTTTTACATACATTCCAGTAGTGGATTTTTTCGTGACAGAAAGGCTTGTTCCTTTAAAAAAATTAAGAAATTAAAATTCTATGAGTTCTTAAGGCACGTTCTAATAGAATGGTGGCATGATTACTCTTAAATGGGGCTTTTTATTAACTCTGGAATTTCTTGGGTCATGCAAGTATGAAAAGAGCTACGTACTTAGTGCAATATCTTGTTAGGTCCCACTGAAAAGGTGCAGTGGAACTTCTGTCTCTTAAAACTGGTTTTGGTACTTTGTTTTCCAATGTATTTTGATATCAACTTTGGAAACAACTTCTGATGAAGGCTCAATACCTTTCTATGTGACCAAACAAATACAAAAGCTCTACAAAAATGAACTCTCAAAGGCCAGCAAGAAAGAAATGAGAGCACTGAGAAAACAACATTGCTAAAAACACAAAACCCCAAAGTATTAGTGAGAAAAACTTAGCGGTACGAATAGTTGCTGTAGGACTAGGGTTTGCTCAGAGTTTCTTCTTCTAAAACTTTTTTAATATACATTATTTCCTAGAACCTCATTTTCTTTTGAGATATGAAGACGACTCCCTTTGCATTTAGCTTTTGATTATTCAATTGCCGTTTGAAACAATGTTTTGTGGGAATAGTCCCAACAAGGTAATATAATTGTGCTCAGGTTTTGGACTACTGCTGCAGAGTGGGAGAGTTTTTTTGTAAGTGATTTTCTGAAGTTGTCATTTCTCTAGGGAATTCTTAATCTGAAAACAAAACATTGCTTGTGTTCTATTCTCATTAACTTTGAAGCTACCACCTGCTTTCTATTGAATTAGTAATGTAATTGCAGATAATGTCTTCATAGAAGAAGGGCATGGAGGCTTATGATGTTACTACGCTGTTGCAGTAATGAGGGGAACAGAGGTGTGCATTGGGAAATACCAGTTCTTAGTGTTCAGATAGTGTGTCAGAATGTTGTGTTGGAACTGTCTGTCTCTGTTATCAATTACAAGTCTGAGCACCAGAAATGAGGAAATAGGTAATTGCAGACTCCAAATTATAGGCTTGGGGGAGGTATTTCTTTCACTGGGATTCTCTGGTGATTTTTAACATACTAGCTCATATGGGACCTTTTTCTCCTAATAGGGGGGCACCTGTATAAGGTCTGCAGATACTATTTGACTGATCACTTTCATGAAACTTGAATTATGCTTGCCAACTCTGCGCTGCTTTGGGGACTAGCAGGGATAAACGTGGCAAGAATGAAAACTGCAGATAAAAGTGAAAAGACACAAATGTCTAAAGGCAGTATTGATCATACATAGCCCTTATACTTAGGAAAACTGCCTGCAAACAGAGCATTTGATGTGAGACATTCTCAACACTGATTTCTTTGTGTTATTTGCATTTATTTCTTTTCCCAGTTATGCCAATCTATTTTCTTCTTGGACAGGGTAGGACTGTGCTTTGGAAATTTGGGTAAATATGCATTGGAACAAACCATCTCTGCTCTTGCTCTTGCCAGGTAAGCAGCAAGCCAACACAGTGGAACATGAGCAGAACATGTTCACACATCTCAGTGGTGCATGTATGTTCCTTTGTGCTCTTGTCTCTGGACAAGACTGCACCTAGGCAGCGGCATCTCAAAGGAAAGTGGAAATGCAGGGCTCATCCTGGCTTCTCTCTGAGGAAACAAGACAATATCCTTCAACTGACTGCTAGGCTGGACTTGCTTTGATTTGGTTACCCATACTAGTCCTAGAGGAAATTTGTTCTGCTTGGCAGGAAGGGCTTGAGAAATGTTGAAAAATTTCCACAAGCCACTCATTGCAAGACAAACAACACCCCACAGGTTTAATTCATATTGATCAGAATTAAATATGCCTCTGTTTTTTTTTTTGTTTTTTTTTTTTTTTTTAATCAGGGTCACACTGTTAACACTACTGTGAATATTTTTATTGAAGCGTCTTGATGACAACAACACTTTAAAATTAGTACTTTGTAACTGTAAATTATGGTGGAAGCAGTCATTTTGAAAGTTGCACTATTTCTTTTCCCATGTTGTGTATGTTCTAATTTATAATAAAATCTGCAGACAGCTGTATTCACGACTGCTAATGTAAAAATATGAAAGCTGAAACAAGCATCTGAATTGAAAATCAATTTGTGATGTTCTTATTACAAATACTATTGAATTACAAAAATGGAAAGATGATCCAAAAATACCTTTGCATACTTGCTTTTCTTTGCGCTTTTCTGGTGTTCTCTTTATTTTTTTTTTACTTCACAGCTGTCACCCTATAGGTAATGATATTGAGGCTTGACTTTTCTCATGGCTCAAACAGCTTGATTCTTCTCATACCAGAAGGAGGTAATTTTGTTACACAGCACTAGTTTTTGAAGACATTAAGAACTGTGTGTTGCTCAGAAGGGCTTGCTGGGCAGTGTAATTATCTCTTTCCTGCTACTTAAGTAAAAAATGACCATTCAGGACATTCTCCTGGCCCAGAATATAGTCTGCCCAAAGGGAAATGCAGTTCTAGGGACCAGAGTGGTAAAGCTGCAATCTCTCATGTGTGATTTTTTTAATTTATTTTTTTTTGCTCTGTAAGATAGGCAAATATATAACTATTGCATGCCAATGCTAGCTGTGTGAAATTATATGCTAAAACAGAGACGTTTGTTGTGCAGCCTGTCTGATCCCATGGACTCCCTTTGCTGTGCCACCTGAACACTTTCTGGGACCTGGAAGCTTTAAGTGGATTTATGTTTTGGCTATTTTCCTCAAGTTTGGCTGTTCCTACAGTATATCCCTTATGCCTTTTAACCAGTATGTCCCTTACATTCTAATATGGTCAAGATCTTGACTTGATTGTTGTGAAGCTTTAGGGTTTGAATACTATTTTTTTTTTTTTTTCAAGTCTTCAAGTCAACTTGTGGGAGGAAAACAAACTAAACCCCACCTGCTTTCTAAGCAAGCACAAATGCCTAATTTATCTCTGAGCTGCAGATTTGGCACCTGCTGTTTTAAGCCTCTGTTATCTTTTTTTTTTTTTAAATACCATTATTGGTTTTAACTATGCAGGCTTTGTATATTGAAAACTATAAAAGATTTTTAGCAAGCAACAGCCCAGCTGAGAATACAATATGAACCAAAATTTATGTTAATTAGCAGGAACTCTAAAATTATCCATGACAAGTCATATCAGCCATCTGAAAGAAGGTAATAGTGCCACTCATATCTAGTTAACTTTGGATGGCTTAAAAGAAATCCCAACCCCTCCCCCCTCTTTTTTTTTTTTTTTTTTTTTTTTTTTTTTTTTTTTTTTTTAATTTGTCCTATAGGCTGCACAAAGCCCCTATATAACACCACAGAACTTATGCAACAATTAATTCAGAACTGATGTTGGAAGCCAAGATTTGCTTTGCGGATGGCTTTCGAGACTTTATATCAACACTCAAAGAGGAATAGTTTAACAACATTTTCTTGCACATGCTGTATTCCCTGATTGGTTTCTACAGAAAACACCAGTTTGGAGAGTTAAATACCAGAATAAGTAGTAGATACCCATAGAAATGAAGCACTTTCTGCTGTCTTGGTGTAAGAATTACTATGCAAATACTTCATAAGCATTATTTAAAACTAGAAAATAAATAATCCTTTTTGTGAAGAGTATTGGCATTTGTAAATGTATGCAGAAGCACTGAATATTCTGGAGTTATTTACTCTGTTTTTCCTGGCAAGAGTTAATTTACAGTATCTTTGTGATGTTGTAAAATACCACTATGAACATTAATCTCTGTCTTTTTATCCACTGAATACTTGGAGATTGAGAGCAATGACATTCTACTGTAATGTTGTCAAACTGAATGTATCAGATTAAGTTCATAAACAGGAAAAACTTCAGACCTTTGTCCTTTTCCCTGCAGTATACGCATGCATACTTCATGCACATACATCTTATTCTCGCAAAAGAGATCCCAGACAATTGTTACCAAATTCCTTAAAGGCATTTGGAGCACTGTATTTTATATCAGGAAAGCTAATGAATTTCAGAAGCTGAATGCAGGAAATACTTTTTTTTTTTTTGTTGTTGTTTTTTAGTGGTAAGTGACTCTCTTGAATAGCATAGCCCCTGAAAATACACTCTCCCCCCCGCCAAAAAAAAAAAAAAAATTACTATCTTGAATTTGAAGCTTTTCTTTTCAGTTAAAAAAAAAATGGTGCTTGTGACCAGAGTTATAGGAGCTGGTCTTTAAAAGAGAACAAAATAGATGTGTCTTATGAAAGATCTGATTTCAGGTACAAAAGATTGGGTTACTAGACCTTGAATAGAGGGACAGACCTTATAACTAGAAAAGTGAAGCTGTTGCCTGGAATCATTACTTAGTTGAATTTATTTCAGTTATTGAGTGACTGTCTTGATAAAAGCAAAAGCATAATCTTGATACTCTTACATGATTTTACAGATATTTCAAATTAACTCTTAGATCAGAGGTCCCTCAAGATAGTTGCTTTGAAAACTTTGAGTAGTTAAAAATATGTTCTTAAGGATATTTTTTTTTCTTTCTACTAGCTTTTCTTTCTATGTATGTACTAGGTGGTATGTTTGATTTATGTGACCTATGGCTAGAATGACTTTATATTAGATCACCACACTAAGTAAACTCACAGCCTTTAAGGATGACCAGTGAAAGATGCGTACCCCAGAAGTATAAATTTGCTAAAAGCAAATGTATACCATACAGGAATTTTTGGCTGAAGTGCTGAGGTTGTCCTGATGTCTTTGTACTACTTTTCCTTAGCAGAAGTAGAGAGACATTTTTAGAAACTAATTTGTCCTTGATATCCATCTTAATTCTTTCTCTCAATAATTTAATGACAGTGATTCCCATAAATTAACAAGAAAATACCCCATAGATATACAGGAAAAATGTTCTTCTTTATTGGAGATTAATTAAAGCTACTGTACTCTAATGTTATAGCCTTTTTCTGGCTTTGTATTGTGAAGGACATGAAACTGTTGGAGCAGGTCCGGAGGAGAGTCACGAAGATGATTGGAGGGCTGGAGCACCCCTCCTATGAAGACAGGCTGAGAGAGTTGGGGTTGTTCAGCCTGGAGAAGAGAAGGCTCTGGGGAGACCTTATAGCAGCCTTCCAGTGCCTAAAGGGGGCCTACAGGAAAGATGGGGAGGGACTCTTTATCAGGGAGCGTAGTGATAGGACGAGGGGGAATGGCTTCAAAATGGAAGAGGGTAGATTTAGAATACGTATTAGGAAGAAGTTTTTCACTCTGAGGGTGGTGAGGCACTGGCACAGGTTGCCCAGAGAAGTTGTGGATGCCCCATCCCTGGAGGTGTTCAAGGCCAGGCTGGATGGGGCTTTGAGCAGCCTGGTCTAGTGGGAGGTGTCCTTTCCCATGGCAGGGGGGTTGGAGTTCAATGATGTTTAAGATCCCTTCCAACCCAAACCATTCTATGGTTCTATAAATATTGCAAAACTCAAATGATTGCATTCTCTTAAATGTAATTCTAATGTTTTCAGTCAGTTATATTGCAGGTGATGACTTATGTGGAAAAGGGAGCAAGCTTGCTTGCTAGTAGAAAGAATGTAAGTTTTCTTCATTTTTTGAGCATTTAAATGTTGCATGTAATCTCCATTTGTGGAAAGTGAGGTGATATGAAAGAAATAAAATGCGTTAACTGTGTATACAACAGAACTTCAACCAAATCGTTTCATGAATTAATGCATGTAACTTACTGGAGACCAAGCCTAACCATGGCATTCATTTTAGTACCTTCCAAAAAATCCCCCACTGCATTTCTTCAGGCTGTCTGAAAAAGCTTTTTAAGTAGCATCACTAATTGTTGCTAAATGGTATAGTATTTCAGGAAAGCTCTGGAAAATTATGCCTCCTCCCTCACCTTCCAGAGGCGAATTATATCTGTTCCACTTATTCATGGAGGTTTTCATTAATAAGAAGAAATAGCTTTCTTGGATTTTGTAGCTTCTGTTGGCATCTTGCTAATGTGTGACCTCTGTGATCCTATGTCTTTCCCGTATTTGTTAGTCTCTGCTCTCCCTTAAAGTTCTGTCCTAATTGGCTGCTTTCTTTCTACTGACATTTTCCTCCATAAAATTACGTACAGGTATGTCATGAGGGGAATACAGATACACTGCCAGACTGCCTCTTATTTGACAAATGGACACTTTGGAACACATGTCTTCAGTAGTGCGTTATTGTACCCAGATCATTGAGATGAAAGGCTTGGGCACAAGGTTATCTAAATGTCCTAATGCTACAGGACATCTATTGTGCTCCCACACAAGACGAATGAAGTAGTAAAAAATTCAGTACTCATCCACCAGCAGCCTGCAAAGCATTTTTATATTTGTGTTTATAATGTCCATATTCAGGTACCTGCATAAAGATTAGTTTGTATTTGTGCTTGTGTTTTGTTAGGAATGGTCTGAAACATACGTATGTTTTTAAGATACAGTATTGCCTGACCTAACAATTATGTAACTTTCTTTCAATTTTCAAAAATCTTTCTTATAAGAAAAAAATCCTACAATAAGGTGAAATGGGGACTACAGACTTTATTAAAATCTATAGGGTTTTTTTTGTTCCAACTTTATGTTGGAACATTTTTTTTAATGTTCCTTACTATCAAATGAACCAGTCATTTTATTTTCTTAAATAAAAGCATCAGGAAACTTGAAAGTGTAAGAGGAAAAAAAGATAAGAGAACTTGATATACAAACACATTTCAAACTAACGCTGTGCCTGTGTATGTCCTGTTCCTCAGAGGTGTATTTGAAATCAGTGAAGTTAAAACAGGGCTGGATTTAGCTCTCTCTGTCTTCTCCAATTTATACTTGCCATCCTGGCATTTAAAGTTCTTTATCTCGTGAATTATGTTTGTATTACGTTACCTGGGTCCCATTCTTAATCACTTATGCAATGTCTGACTACTTTGTTGAATGTTAGGACGTTGATTTGGAAGTAGCGAATACAGCTTGCTCTCTTGGAGTCACAGGCTTTTTCTATTAAGACGACTTATTTTTGTTTTGCTGAGATACTAACTGAGCTTTCTCTTGCTTAAAATAGTATTACTGCATAAAGGATACTGTGTAAAAAATGTAAATGTAAGAAGAGAAGGAGAGGAGGAAAGACATGTCATTTCTATGTATGTCTTTTCTGTTTAATTATGTATTAATGAATTTTATTTTAAATATATGGTTTTATCAATTAAACATGTTTTACAGTAAAATTTGAGCTGTTTTATACTGCTGGTGGCCATGGAGCTTCTCTTCTGTTTGGAAGTGACAGATGATTAACGGAACACAGGTTTTTGAGCCTATGCAAGTTGTAAGAATAAAAGTGGAAGTATGTGAGCATGAACATATAGGATAGTATGACTAAGGGCAGAAGCTGTTTGAGTCATCTGTTATCAGCTGTTTGAGTCATCTATTATCAGCTGTTTATTCCTTGATATTACAAACTATTCTACTACTAGACAGCTTGGACTATGGCTCAAAAGCATCTCTTCACTTGTGACTCGTTAATATGACAAAGTAGAATGAAATATGTATTTAATAACAAAGATTCCTACCTGTTCTTGAAAGCAAACAGTTTTATATGTACCTGCAAATAGATTTACTCTGACTTTTCAGTTTTCCTTCTGCCTCTCTCCATTACCTGTTCTGCAGCTTCTGGTACTGAAGTGCAGAGCCAAATGTGTTTGATTCCCTGTGGTACAAGTTGCTTACACTAAATGCATGGAAAATTAGAATTTAATAGCTTCCAGTTTTTAACAACAAAAAAGTTGTTTCCTGTATTACTTACATGTAAATTCTTGGTAACCATGCACAAATTGCTTCAAAAAGTCCTTGAGCTTTCATTATAAATGTTGTGTGTATTCTATAAAGATATATACACACCACATATTTTTATGCTTCCCTAGAAAATAACCCTTTTAACAACCAAAACCAGAGAACTGTTCAAGCTCTTCTCTCTACCCAGAGCTCCTACAAGACGGATTTACCATTTTGGAATGGAGACGTCTCTAAGCTACTCTAAGCTGGGCCAAAATAGAAAGATGCAGCATAAACAGAAAAAATACACGGTATGTTCAGAGGGAGAGAACTTCCAACATTTTTTTTTTTTTTTTTTTTTTTATAATTCTATGGAGAAAAAAACCACAGATGAAGCTTCAGAGTTAGGTTTTTGCCTGTAGTGCAAATGCTGGGTATTCTGGGATGTAATTTGTGATTACAGACAAGGGTCTATGCCAAAACAGGCTGTGCAATAGAAAATCGAGGGAAAGATTGCAGATGGGAGAGTGCAATACTTTGAAGCATGGATTGAGTCAGCTCTTGGCTTACTCTTCTACTTCAAACTTTCTCTGCAGTCCAGAACTCATCTGTTAGTGTTTGACATTACAACTAGAACTGCTTCCCTGGAAACTTACGGGCACCGCTGATAAGTACAGTGTTGCTTTTCTTTCTTCCTGTTACTAAAAGAGCAACAAACAAACCCTTCCAACCCACTTTTCATAGCGGAAGATTGCTTTGTATGAATTTCTTAGGAAAGGTTCCTTTCAAGTAGTGTGTGTGTGTGTGATCAATTGAGTTTACTCCAAAACCAGCAATGAACCTTTTCTATTTGCTTTTCTAGGACAGTGGTACTTGGTGAAGGACTGGCTGCCTGAGGCAGGTAGGGTCACAGCTGCCAAGCAGATGTATCTGCAGTTGATTGTGGCTTGTTTCTGTAAAGGTAGCTGCCAGCCCAATTAATTCACCCTGTGTAATATGAAGTAGGATTCTTAACATCCTTTTAATGAAGTTCTTTGTCAGCCTAATAGGGTTTGTAATGTTATTTTACTCAAGAAATTCCTGCAGACCAGGAGCAAAAAAAAAAAGCCTAATTCCTCTTTCACTGTAGTAACGGCAAGCAAACAGGAACACTGGATTACAAATAAATAAATTACTTCTTTTCCTTTGAATGCAGTGTCAGATGTTTAATGAATTGAGACCTTACACTTCAAATCCATTTCAGAACATCAAATTCCTATGAGGACAAAAAGTCTCTGTGCATTATTACAAGGTGGAACAGACCACTTTTTAGTTTCTGTTGTTTACAGCATAGGGTGGGATTGGTCTGCGTATCTGTCACTGAAAGAAAGAAATTATACTGCCACCATTTACCTTGTATTCAGTTATTTCTTGGGAGAAGCAGAAAGAAGGGGGAAAATAAAGAACATTCACAAGCACATACAACCAAATCTGAGTGTAGTTTAAACACTTAACAGTGGAGTAAAATTTGTAGATTAAAACCACAGATAAAATGTACCATACTAACTTAGCGGAAGTGTATTTGAAATTTCTCCTCACTGGGATCCGTCTTCCCTTCCTTCTGTGGTATGGTGATGCAGAGAGAGGCCTGATGTAAATACAGCAGGAGGCTGGCAGCATAGCAGGTAAATAGCGGCTGCCTTTCTTTCTGAAGCGTGTCGTGGCATTCAGCAACATTTCTATAATGCTTAATCTGCAGGCTTGATGTATGTGTCTAGACCTAAACAGGATGGAAGAGGGAAGGAAATAGTTTACAGGACATCTGCTAATCCATGACACGTTCTGTTTGGAGGTCAAAATAATTTACAGCACAGTAGGATTATAGATGCAGCAGCTTTTATGAGCAGGGAGCTCTGTTCTGTGCCAGGTGCTCACACAGACTCTTCTGTGGCAGCAGCATGAGAAAAAGCAGCTCGAGTGATCAGAAGTGTTAGAGAAGCAGCACACGGCACCAGCAGGTATACTGTTGATAGCCAGATTTCCACTCTCTAGAAGTTCACTCACCAAAATTTTCCTTGAGGGCTATGCCTTGTTTCATTCCTTTCTTTTTCCCAGAGCAGGATCCCCAGTGCCTCTGGTGCCTAATTCCTGTCAGGCTTCTGCCTCTCCAAATCCGTTTTCCTTTTCTTAAACCAGATCAGGTCGCACATGCTCCAGCAGAAAGGAAAGTCCTTGATGTGGCTGAATTCTTGAGCCAGCTTCTGCAGCAAGGAAAGTGCAGGAAAATGTCACTCCAGAGAAGGTCACAGCATTGCCTCCACCCAATGCAGTGTCTATTGCTTCCATACCAGGTTTCTTAATATAGATTACTACCACACAGAAATTTCTTCCCGGTTGTAGAGGACAACACTACAATACATGGAGCCCAGAAAACATCCAACCGTTTCAGTGTGCCATGCTTGAACTGCCTGACAGCTGTGCATCTCCGACAGCAAGGGTCTCACCGGTCACGGCTTGGTGTTTGGCATCAACCTGACAGGGTTTGCCTGAGTTATTGCCACCATTCTTTCACTGGGACAGAACAAGAGATAGCAACTCTTCAGCCTCATCCTAATCTCCAGACTGGGACTCAGGGTTTTCGTGTCCTTTGTCCCTGGTCTGAAGCAAGCTGCTGAGGGACTTGAGGCCAGGTCCCTCCTGCCCCATGGATGAATACCTAGGGTGCTGGGTCACTGGCAGTTCTTCAGTCACTCTCTGATAGGTGCTCATTATCAAAATACATCAATTCTGGAAATAGTTTTAAAAATAAGAGAGAACACCCCACGCCCTCCCAAAAATAAATCCTTTGACTTGTTTTCAGGAAAGTATCTGAGAAGTTTTCATCTGCTTGTATTATTTGGTTTTCCGATTCAGAACTGACTGTGTTCACTCCAGTCAGTTACTAACCTAATTTGCAGTAGTGACAACTGATTATTTAAATAATTTGATTGAACGGAGGTAATTTTGGCCAGTAAGTATTTGCTCATCAGAGCTTGCTACAAGATAAAGGTGATGGACTTAAACCAGACAAACAAAACTGAACCAGGACTGTTGCATGTCTGTGAACTCTGGGGCTCCTGGCATCAATGGTGGGCCAGACTCCAGGAGCAGTAGGGCCTCCCTCTTGGGGTGGGGTGGGGGCCATCAGGGCAGGATCCGGCATCCAGGGCCTGTCCTGCTGCCCCAGCCAGGGAGCAGGGGGAAGCAGGGGGCAGCCCCACACATTAGGCACCTCCCTGAAGCCAGGCTGGGATGTGGACCTGTGGGTGCACCCAGCTTGGTGGTGCCTATGGCCGGGCAGGGCAGGGCTTTGATGCCATGGGTTTGTAAGTCAGGCAGGGATCAAGCACAGGATCTTCAGCTGAAAGTAGCTTCTAGATGCAGGGGTTGGCCCTGGCCGCAGCCTCCCTGTCACACTGCGTGGTCAGGGAGCCTGTCGCCATGGCTCCAGTGGGATGAGGCCACCCCGGTCTGTGTGCTCTTAGTGCACCCTGAGCCCCCATGGGTAAATGCCCATGAGAGGGAAAGTGCTTGAAGCCCTTACACCTGGGAAGGAAATACTGGCATTGACTTAACCATGTGGTTGGGAGTGAGCACTTCCATAAATGTAGCTTCTGTGACTTTACACCCTGTTGCACCACGACGTGGTGTTAAGCAGTATTACTGTCCTGGGATTTGAGTGAACTAATGGACCTTGCTTTAACATTAAAGGTCTGTGAGATCACTGTATAAATAACCTATGCCATTAGCCTCTGCTTATGTCAGACTATTGCTGTAAGCAAGAAAAAAAGAATGGGTATAAACATAATCTGATATTTGAAGCCAAGATGTAAAAATATCACCCTATCAGCTGTATGCTGCTACTTTATTCACCACCTGAGACAGACACTGTGGTCCTTGTAAACAACTACCTTCTCAAGCTGATACTGCGTTTTTTTTCCTTGGGGGTACTTGTCCTGGTAGTTAAACAACAAATTTTTACAGCGTCTGTAAAGAATGAAGCTGAGCACATGGAAAAGTGTAATAACAATACTGTGATTGTTCCTTCTTAAATGTAGTTTAGATTGCAACCTTGCATTGAACAACGTACATCTTCAGCTCTGGCAGTAGTGCTGCTTTGGAGTCATTAACCAGCAGACTGAGAGGCTCTTCTTCAGTGTTCGAGACAACTTTGATGTACTCCATTTGATTTTCTGTTTGATTTATTCTATTTATAGAAGCATGCAACTTAAAACCTACACAATTATTTGAACAGGTTTCTCCTTATGTTGTACAAAATACAGTCCAGTGGTATGCACCTGTGAGTTGGCAGCTTGACACTGGGAAGCTCCAAAGATGACAGGGCCAGAAACGCAGAAACTTTTTGGGGGCTGAGGAAAGGGGCAGACTGAAGTGGCAGATAATGTGAGTTATAATGAAAAGATGAGAGTAGGAAATGATTGGATATGTTTGAATGAAGATAATACCTGAAGCAGAAATTTAAGAGCTAGAAGAAAAAAAGAGGCAGGGGTGATAAGAAATCTGAATGAAAAATATTTTTTTTTCCAGAGGAAAAACTTGGGAACTTTTTAATGTCTTGTAATTGTTGAAGAAGGGGTAACCCCTCTCTACACACAGTGGCATGAATGAACAGCAGAACGTGCTCATCATACAGCTCTTACAGATCAAAATGTCTTAGTGTTGCTGGTTTGATGGTCTCAATGTTACTTGTAAAGCAGCTTTTGCTAGTCCTCTTTGAAGTGCATTGTAGCAAACCTGCTCCTTAATTGATTCAGTTAAAAAATGACAAATATTTTTTAACTGTGTTACCATCTAGGTCATTTGATTAGCCTGGTGTTTCAATCAGATCCATTCTGAAAACAGCATCAATGACAGCAGGGCTGATAGTGACAAGTGATATTTTATTCATTTTTTTTTTGTCCTATAATTTGTCAGCATTTATTCAGCTCATTCTGTATACATCCCATGACAATACCAACTTTGAATTTTAATTTAGGGTCACTTCTTAGCTTTATTGGAGGCAAGGCATTGTACGTAACAGATTTAATGCCCTCAGAAAAACTCAAGTGAAAAACTCTAAAATTTTATCAAACAAGCTTCTTATAATCAGCATAGGGGGAAAAATATGTTAGTACGTGGAAAGTTGATGTATCTTCTCCAACTCTAATGTCTATGATTTTGTGATTTTAGATATTTATTTTTTTTTTTAATGTGAAAAGTGCTGTGTGTGAAATCTGTGAGAAGCTTTGTTGGTGCATTCTGCCTTTAGCTTGAAGGTCCTGTTGGGGCCTGGGGGTGGCCAGGCTGTGGCCAACCCTGGTCACTGTCCTCAGCCGATCTCTTGCTGGGAGCTGTGGGATGGGGCTGGCTGAAGAGGGAGGACACTGGATCATGCTGGTGGCCCTTCAGCCTGGCCTTGAGGTTTAAGAGTCACTGTAGGGGAAAGGTGAGAAGAAAATACGTCCTGCTGAGATGTGCTTCACTGATGTAGGAAGATGAGAAGAGCTGAGGAAGGTCATTGGCTGAGGTGGAAATGTTGGGAGTTAGAGACCTGGAAAGTGATGAGAAGGTGGAGTGAAGGCAAAGAAAACATAGGGAAGAAAAACCTGCCTTTGTGAAATGGAAAATGCACTGGTTGGAATCAGATATAGTACATCCTCCAGAGGAAAAATAGTAAAATAAAGGAAGGAAGAGCAACAGAATGTGAATTTAAATCCTAACAGTAAAATATAGAAAGCTCTTACTATACTCTTCATATGGGGAAAGGGAAAAAGGAGATGAACAGCGTTGAAGGTAATACTGAATGGAGAAAACTCAAATGTCTCTCTATATGCTGCTAAGCTAGTGTTTATTGTGATTATATCTTCAATTTGAAGATTTCACCTTCTTAGAATGTTGAAATTTTTGCTAAACTTTGCTGATAACTTCTTTCAGAAAAAAAAAAAAGAAAAGAAAAATAAAAAAGAGTTTTAGATATCAGGGATCCCTCTCAAGAGATTTAATCACTGCCTAAAGCACAATTTGATTTTTAAAAAAAGGCTGATCAAAGGGTTTGACTATATGTGAGGCTCCACACAGACTCCTTGTAATGCCTCTGACTGAGACTTCTGGATCTGTGCAGGCACCTAAACCTACTATCCAGCAGCTGAAAACTTGTGGCAATGCACTGTTTTTATGTTATATCTCTACTTCTGGAGAATACCTCATGCTTCAACATGTAAGCGTGGCCATGGCAGGGACTTGACTTAAACCTAAACTTTTGTTTGTTTGTCAGGTTTGGCATTTGTTTCAAATTGCTTACAGCTGAATCCAGTAAATAGAATTAGGAGTCAGGATAATAGGTAGAGGAGAAAATGGCTAACAGTTCCTCATGCTGTCTCATCTAGGGAGGTAAACTATTCTAGGACAAGAAACAGTAAAAGTACTGATCAAATGGGATCTGAACGCAGTAGTCAGTTATGAGCAATTCATAACCATAAGAAGGAGAATATTAAAAAAAAACCCACAGCAAAATTAGAGAATTATTGGATCTCTCTTTGGAAAACTACAGTGCTGGATAAACTCCAAAAGTCTGGGTGGCTAATTATTTTGTGAGTAATAATTTAGATACTACGTGAAATCTTGGGATTTTAGCTTTTACCATTAGGGAGATGTCCCATTACTTCAGCATTTACACTGATTTAGTCCGATGTAGTGGCTATTGTACTTTAAAATATTCCTCAGAACAGCTGGATGAACTATATTAGGGAGAATAGAAACCACTACTGCGTTTTCAGACTAAAAAATTCCAAGTACTGAAGCTATGTACTTCTTGGCATCAGACAGACTGGGTATCCTGGAGCAAATTTCCTTCCTAGGTCTGATCCTAGGAATAAAACTTCATGTCTTCATTTCTTTGTTTGGATTTTTTTTTTATTTAATTTTTTCTCTCAAGGTTGGTTCTGCTCTGTCAAACTAAAATTGTTAAAGAAAGTTGCAGGCAGAAACCAAGATGTTCAGGTAATATTCTTTCTTTTTAAAAGTTAAGTTTATGCTTAGAAATATGAAGGAGATTAAAAAAAAGATTGCTGATGTGTGCTACTTTGCTTGGTAGAACAAATGACTTTACTACAGTAAATCCAAATTTTCTGTGTATAAATTATAATTTATTTGGGGTATCTTTCCATTATTAAATTATATAATTCACCTGTCATATTATCAACATTGCTAGGATCACAAGTCACTCATAAATCTTCTGTCAAAAACCCTAACTGTTGCAGCAACTTTATTTGTTTCTCGAAAATCTGTGATGTCAAACCAGCCTAACCATATGGTCCACATTCCAGTCACAAGGCTTTGTCTCCTTGCTTAATAAGTGAAAACTTGTATTTGTTCACGTCAGAAAGAAATCACAGAATCACAGAATGGTCAGGGTTGGAAGGGACCTCTGGAGATCATCTAGTCCAACCCCCGACGATCATGTCAAACCATGAAGTTTTAACCAGATAGGTTTTACAGGAACCCAGTTCCTTCCTGCTTGAATCATCAAAATTACCTTATAGATTAAGCTAACATTTTAAATAGATCCTTAATAACATATGCCTTCAAATCTTTTATCTTAAATTTATAAAGAACATCTAAAATTTTTAAATTGTCTTTAATCTCTGTCTAGCAAACCATTACTGAAATATTTACCAAATGTTTGGCATCGCTTTGAATCTTGTGTATCTCTCCTACCATTTTAACAGTTTGATTAAGATATCCATATAGATAATTGCCTTATGGATATGCTGCCTAGTGTTTAAATGTATTATTGTTCCCTTATGGTTTTTACTGTTTGACAAATGTCTTTGAGTAAGAAATGCTATCATCTTAAAAATTATGCTTGTAATTTTTTTTCAGAAAATGCTCCCATGATAAAATAGTTTTATTGCTGACTTCTCTTTAGTTTTGATGCTTCTTGTTATTGTTAATATCCCTGATGGATATACAAGCATTTAAATGGAACTTTACTTAAATAAGGTGTCAATGCAACATTAGTAGTGCTTTTGTACTGGAACTTCAGAAAGAAAAATCTATCAAAACACCTTGTAGACTATTCTTTTGTACCTTTAGTGTTATGTGGTGATTACTCTTGTAGGTCTAGTTCAAGGCAAAACTATGTGCATCATTGTACAGTAAAAAGTAAGTATTGTATTCAGGTTTGTCTTAAGTTTTATGCTGTCTTGGTCTGAAGTAAACAGATACACTACATAAAAATAACATGTTCTGCAAGGATTACAGGTTACTCAAAGTTTTGGCTCTTCTTAAGAGGTTTAGATGCTAGAATTGGGGGATAAAAAGTCACTCTTCCTATGGTAACTGTGGTGATTGTAACATCAGAAAAAAAAAAAAGCCCTGTATGTATGGGAATTGCTATCTGTAAGACTTGTATGGCTTCTAAATCAAGTTAGTGGTTATTCAGACTTATTTTATTTTATGTTCTCTAATTTTTAAGCAAATAAGCCTTGAGTTTTTAAAAAGAAATGGTGTTACTTTAGAGCCCAATATGCTCTATGAACAAGTTCAAATTTTCAAGAGGCAAAAAAAACCCCACAAAAATTTACCAGAAATATGTTGGTATGTCATCTGTTAGTACCTCACACCCCACCCCACCCCCCACCTTCCCTAAGCAGAAATATGGGCATCTATTTTGTTCAAACTTCAGGCTGTTCCTTCTCATAGGAAAACTCATATTGATTTCAGGGAGAAGAATCAGAAGTAGCAGTTGCCTAGCACACGTGTTGTATTAAGATTTACACACAAACACTTTTTTTAAGATATTCGACTCTTTGCCTTCTAGAGTAGGTGCACACCTTTTCTAATACTGGTAGGAATATAGCAGGATGTCCAGGACAGGGGACCTATTCTCTAGTTTGCTCAGTTTTATATCTCCATGGAGGTTATTTACATCCTGAATGTCTCCTAAGCGTTGTATGCATTTTAGTTATTCAGAGGCTAAGGAGGGAGATCTGGCTGATTCTTCTACAAGTCATTGATCTGCAGTTTCCAGGAGCATGTTTGCAGAGATATGAGCAAGGTCTAAAATGACTGTTCTTAATTTTCTTCTTGATTTTTTTTTTCTTTTCTGTAATATATTTGCTAGTAGGAAAGCATGGAGCAAAAGGTCAAAGTGCCTTCAATGTGTGAAAAATATTCTCCTGTGCTTGACTTCTGGACAGAGAAGAGGACTGTTTCAAGCTCTCAAGTCAGATGTACACAGAAAACTCCCATTGAATTATCTAGGTTTTCATCACAGCCAGTGTAAAAGAAGACTTGTTTCCCAGTAAGTTAGTGCTAAAGTTTCCTTTACTATTAAATGTCAAAGTTTTAAGATCATATGATGACAGGATAATTCAGGTTGGAAGGGACCTGTTGAGGTCTCTAGTTCAACCTCCTGCTCAAATCATGGTCAGTCATGAGGTCAGGACAGGTTTCTCTGGGCTTAATCCCAGACAGTTCTTGAAAATCTCCACAACCTTTCTGGGCAAACTGCTCCACTGTCTGACATTCTTACCCTGTTTCTCCTTATGTCTAGTCTGAATCTCTCTTGTTTCAGCTTACTCCTGTCATCTCTTCTCTTCCTGCCATGCACTGCTGTGAAGAGTGTGGCTCCACCTCCTTGATGCCTGTGCGCACTGGTAGACTGCTGTTAGATTCCCCTGAAACCAGCTCCTCTCTAGGCTGAACAATCCACAGCCCCTCAGCTTCTTCTCAAAGGACAAGTGCTCTAGTCCCTGACCAACCACCACTGAATCATAACGATCTTTGTTGATGTTTGCACCAGTTTGTTGGTGTCGGTCTTTTACTACAGGGCCCCAAACTAGACACAGTGTCCAGTCGTGGTCTATCAAGTGCTGAGTAGAGAAGGGATCAGCCTTTCAGTCAGAGTGCCATCTGTACTCCTGTTAATACAGCTGAGGATGCTGTCGAACGAACATCTTTGCTGCCAGAGCATCCTGCTGGCTTATGGCCAGGTCCAGATCTGCTTTTAGCCTTGGTGGTGCCCAGGAAGGGGGTTTATCTTTCCAGAGTTTTGTATTTGTTCTTGCTTAATTTCATTAGGTTCATGTTGGCCCATTTTTCCATCCTGTCTAGGTCTCTCTGCATAGTAATCCTGCCCTCAAGTGTATTGACTGGTTCCTCAAGCTAGAGTCATCTGCAAATTTGATGAGACTGCACCCTTTTGCATCTTCCAGGTAATTGTTAAAGATCTTAAACAGGACAGGGCACAGTATAGACTCCTGCAATATTTCAGTTGTCACAGGCATCCAGGTAGAGTATGATCCACTAACCACTACCTTCTGGGTCTGGTCATTCAACCATTTTTTTTAATCCTTCTATTTGTCCACCCATTCAGACCATAACATTCTAACTTGCATACAAGAATATTGTGGGAAATAGTATTGAAAGCCTCCCTTAAAACATAATCTAGAAGACATGGCTTTCATGTAAAAAGTTGTCTATTTTGTTCCAGTCCAATATGACTTAAGATATAAATTTGGGTTTTGATGTTTCTTAGTTAACACTTTATTTGGTTTTGTGAGTACGTCATGGTGTGTTTGAAGAGAGAGTAAGAAAGATGTCCTGACTCAGAAAACCTTAATGAAGCTAAGTCATGTGAGGATGTGATACAGGAGCAAAAAGTATTCAGATGTTGATGCCTGCTGTAGAAGAGCTACCATCTGGTTCCTGCGTTAATTGTGTGCTTTTAACTATACAGACCTCTTTGTCACGTTTTGTGGCATAGAAGAAATCATTCTGTAGTCATTGAATTAACACTTGATTTACTTCAACTTTTGCCAGGTTGTATTACTTAACTTGTATATAATTTCTTGGTAACATCAAGGTGTGGGGCACTTCCTGTTTTTACCCATATTTTCCGTTTGGTTATAGCTGGTATAATGATATAGCCAAATGTCAAGTATAATTATTTGGCATAACATTCCTCTGATCATGTGTGGACCTTCACAGTTTAGGCTCCCCTTAATGCTGGAGGAGGGAGATGGGTACCTCTGGCAAGCAGCTCATTTCTTCCTAAAATAAACGACAGAAATAGCAAAGGTTAACCATGTCTTGAAAGCACTTGTACCTCTCCATTGGCTGTAGGAGAGTCTAAAGTGGCGTACTCATACTCAGTCTTTATACTTTAGGTACATGAAGATAGGGGAGGCAAATCCATCTTTTTTCCTGACAATTCTTGAGCAATGAGAGCTTTCACGCTGAGTGCAGACACACTGTGGAGATAGAGCTTCACCTCTACTAGCTTAAGATGGCCGAGCCCATCAGATTTGATGTTGTTAGCTAGCAGGCTGCTTCTGTGAAGGGACTCCTGGAGTATATACAACACAACCTATGAATACATGAGAAGTACTTACATGAATCATTCCTGTTTGATGATAGTGAAGCATAGTTTCAGGCCATAGCTCAGCTGGCAGTCTGTTTCACTGGAGATTGCCCAGACCTTTCTACCATTTTCCAGTTATGTAAGAGAAATGGAATGAGGATGTATGGAAGAAAAGAAATACACTTTTTCGTTGTTATAAAGTATGATAAAATTTTGCATGAAAATATTAGTGTGGGGTGTCCAGGTAGTTCAATGAGAAGTACAGTCAAGGGCAACTCGACAGTTGTCTTACATGGAGCTAGGAATCCTTTAAGGGTAGCCTTGGATATCATGGAAGAACAAGCAAGTGTAACAAATGTAATTAATTTGAGGAGGCTGTTGTGTTCTCATGAAATGGGGCAGAGAGGAAATGTAAGAAGAAAAAAAAAAAAACAACCACAAAATCAAGTAGGCCAAATTATGACCTGGTATAAATAGGTACAGGTCCATTGGCTTTCCTTGCTTTGTACCATTCTTCAGTTTGACCTTTAGAGCTATGGTTTATCCAAAGAGGAAACAATCCAAGGCCTGAAATTCTGTTTATCTGTAATTAAAATGAACTTGTTATCTGCTCTTATGAAAGATCACTTTGGTGGTGAAATAAAACACAAAAATTATGTTGTGCCTTGCAATTTTCTCCTGCTTTCAGTGGCTGTCCTTTCTGATGAGTTATCTAGATAAGACGAATTGCTCTTTCTTCCTATTTTCTTAATACTCCCCCATTTTTCCAAAGTAACTGCAGTAATACACACAAATCTATCCAAGAGACTTTTAACCAAGAGTGAAGTCTGCAGTTCAAGCAGCTGCTTTCCTTCTCCCTTCTTGACTTTGGTTAGGGATTGTTTCTGTTCTATAACAGCGAATGATTGTAGCCAGTATAGGGGTTTGGTTTTTAATGAGGCAAGCACTTGCACATAGGGCTCTTCCCTATGTCAGACCCCCAATGCAGGCAACATCTGTGCATGATGCAGGAACTGTTTGCACAAAGGTTTAACGTGGTTGGCAGGAAGAGACCAGACTGAACACAAAAGTGTTTCTTTTGTTACTTAATTTCACAGTAGTAATTTGAAGCTTTCATGTCTTGCGCAAGTGTGGCTGGGTTAGGTTCTGCCTGTTTTCCACCCGTGCTGTTTGAAGCTTTTCCCGTTTGGACCTTTAAGCGTTCAGTTATTTGAACACAGAGGGCAAGGGAAACTGTCTTGCTTGCTTTGTAGGAAGGACATTCTGCAAAGCAATGAGAGATTCAGCTTCCCGTCTCTGCTTTTACTCAGGCATAAATCTAACCCCTGGGCAGCTGGGCTTTTTGGGGAGCTTGCTAAAATAGCTTAACCAGGTTCTTTACCTTTCTCTTTTCTCTTTCAATCTATGTAACAAATATCTTCATTTAAATTACTTCCCCTGCAGAACAAGAAACGTTGTTTTATCTTCTTTTGTTCCCTGTTCCTCGGCTCCCCTGGAAAAAAAAAAAGAAAAAGAATATCACAAACAACTGTGGCAATTACCTCCTTTCTTTTACTTCACAAAACAGGTGCAAGAACAAGGAAATGGTAATATCAGCAAAATGCTGTGATTAAATAGCTGGGAGTAGAAAGTAAGCTTTAATTTCTCAGTGTTGTGCTCAGAATATTTCCATGTTCATTTTCATTCACTGCAATTCTTGAAGCATGAATTTTGTGCTGAAATACATTTTTCTTCCTCTTCTTTCTGTCATGCTTGCTCATAAATTCTTCGGTGGACAGAAGAATTTGGATGCATAGAGGAATATTCTGTCTTCATTAAATTCAGTGCATAATTGGTATGAACTCTTCTGTGTGCTTTTCATTGTAACTTAAACGTAATATTTTATGAGCAAATCATAAACCCTGAACTTAGCATTCTTAGCTCCAATATCATATAAACAAAGGAAAATACTATTATAAAAGTTTTGGTGGTACTAATGCAGCATGCATCTGCCCTGTTAAACTCCCACTGTAGAAAAATGATGTCTGGTAGGTTGAGTTGCTTTGGAATAGTTTACAGGTCCAAGGAACAAACAGCTGCAAATACATATGGGGTGCTGCGACATGCTTCTCTGCTTAGCGTAAAACTGAGCACAGTTAAAAATAAATAAAATTTTTCATCTGGAAGGAAACAAGTCAAATTCAGTTCTGGTTTACTACACGGTTGCACCAGTGTAAGTGAGCAGAGAATTTATTTGAATGTCAGCTAGGGTTTATGCCGTCTTTTGAAAGGTCCGCAGAGTGAACATTACCACCTAGTGGCTGACAGTAGTGAAAAGGAGAAAAGAGTTGCACACTACTGCGTGTAGACCAGGTATTTGCTTTTAAAAGTCTGCCCACCGTGTGCAGAGGCTTAAATATCTGAAAGCAGAGACCTGTTGGGTTTCTGTTCAGTTTAGTCCCTAAGTAAATGGCATCGTACTCAGTAAATATCTTCAACAAGAAAACACAACACAATGGAAAAGTAAACTTGCAGTTATGATCAGAAATCCATTTGCCGCAGATTAACTACAACAGCATAACTACTACTGTACAGCTCGTGTGTAGTGCTGCTAAGTAGGTTCTGCACTAACGGTGAAACAGCTGCAGCCAGTGTTCTGCCTGGTGAGAACAGACACCTCTGCTGAAGGGCTGGCTGAGCTTAAATTAACTCATAGAAGCACAGGAACTGAATTTGTTTTGCTTGTCCTTTGCCAAAATGTGGGTTAAAAACAGCAATTAGTTTTTAACCTATTTAAATAAAGTGGAACGATTTATTAAAATTTTTAAGCAGGTTTTTATTCCCTAAAAAAGAGACGTTTTTAAGAAGTTTAATTTCTCTTATGCTGACAATCAAGTTCTATTACTTGTTACTATACAGTATGATATATCAGCTCATTCAAAAGGCAAGAAATTGGGTAAGTTTGAGTATCCGAAAAAAATAGATGAAAACTTTCAATTCTGGGACAGGATTTTCTCTAAGTTTAAGCTACTATATTAGCTTCAGATATTATCATTAATATGATATTTTTTTTCAGATAATTGATTTTCAGGGATCACCAGAAAAGAATTTGACTAAGGCTGACCTGAATAGGTAGCAGCCTGAAGAGTAGATTGCATGCTTTTTTATGTCTTTGAAGACAAGGATCACTTAGTGTAACTTTGCTCCCTGTTGCTGCCACCAGATTTTGCCTACATCCCCAGAGTCTGGAGTCACTGGGACCTCAGTAAGCTAGTAAGGACAGGTAGTAAGTACAGGTAATTCTGGCAGGAGGACCAAGCTAGAAGCTGAAGTGGAAAACTTTCTTTAATCATTAAGTGTGAACAGTGGATCAGACACTGGGATGAAAAGATCTGTATCCACTCTTATGTCCGTATGTGTGTGCTTAAACCAGGAGGAGTAAGGCTTGAGATTGCAATTGATTCAAGACAAGAAAATAAGGCAAAACATTCATTATGAGTACTGAAAACAATCCTATGAATGAATTTATGCACTTCCATGCCTGTTAATGTAGTCTTCAGAATATCTTGTTCTCACCTTGTGGGCTTTATTTTCTCACGAACCAATTTTAAACCTTTTGCATACTGTAAATGCTCTAAATTGTAAATGAGACATATCTGTTGTATAGTACTGTCATGCTTTAACCCCAGCCGGCAACTAAGCACCACGCAGGTGCTCACTCACTCCCCCCCAGTGGGATGGGGGAGAGAATCAGAAGAGTAAAAGCGAGAAAACTTGTGGGTTGAGATAAAGATACTTTAACAAATAATGCAAAAGCCATGCGTGCAAGCAAAGCAAAACAAGGAATTCATTCACTACTGCCGATTGGCAGGAAGGTGTTCAGCCATCTCCAGGAAAGCAGGGATCCATCACATGTAATGATTACTGATTACTTGGGAAGACAAAATTCCGTAACTCCGAACATCCCTCACTTCCTTCTTCCCCCAGCTGTATATGCTGAGCATGATGTCAAATGGTGTAGAATATGCCTTTGGTCAGTTGGGGTCAGCTGTCCCGGCTGTGTGTCCTGCCAGCTCTTAGTGCACTATCAGCCTACTCACCGGCAGGGCGGTGTGAGGGGTAGAAAAAGCTGTGGCTGTGTAAGCACTGCTCAGCAGTAATGAAAACATCCCTGCATTATCAGCACTGTTTCCAGCACAAATCCAGAACATAGCCCCATACTAGCTACTATGAAGAAAATTCACTCTATCCCAGCCAAAACCAGTGCAAGTACAAATACGAGTATTTCCTCTTGAGAAGATCCTAGATCTGCACAAACATCTTTGAATATACGCACTAGGATAATACAAAGGAAAAATACCTGGAGTTTTGACAATGAGATCTGAAGCAATTGTATTTCTATGGTAAAATAAAACTAAAAGTGACTACAAACACCCAAGGGAGTTGATAAGTATATAAAAGGGGAGGAGGGGATCGCTTTTAAGTAATTACGAAATTGCATTGTCAGAAGAGATGATACTACATCTGTGTCTTGTTAGAAAGTTAAACCTCTCAGAACTAATCTTAAATATGCTTTGTAGTGAAAAGGACTGTACAAATGAAATACAACAGCTTGCAAATGAGGCTCTGTAGCAATTGATACCAAGTTTGGCTTTTTATATGTTGATAGTTGTTCAAGGTTCCACTTGTAAAGAAAGCATTGGCTTATAAACTCCAGAGATCACTGTCTGTTCTGTATGAGACAGAGGAGGTGAATTTGTTGTTTCCTGAGGACAACTACTCAGTGGTGGCAGAGTTGGCTGGCAAAAAAAAGGGGACAAAGTCAATAATTAATTTTTTCAGCCAAACTATATAGTGTTCAAATACTAATTTTCTTAATCTGCCCTCAACCCCCTTGTGTCATCCACACTCCCCCACGCCCA
Source organism: Ibidorhyncha struthersii (assembly GCA_013398815.1). Classification (NCBI taxonomy): domain Eukaryota; kingdom Metazoa; phylum Chordata; class Aves; order Charadriiformes; family Charadriidae; genus Ibidorhyncha; species Ibidorhyncha struthersii. The sequence continues at coordinate 522,557 of VZSZ01003173.1, read as the reverse complement.
GAGGGGGGGAGACCTGCAAGAGCAGTTTGGAAACTCTTTTTTGTCCTTCTGTGTACAGCTGAGCCTCTGTTTAAAGTAAAAAAGCTAGCAACACGCTGCTGCAAGCTAAAAGTCTTTAGAAAACTTGGGTATTTTTCAAAAACAATTATTTGTAGACATAAACACCACATAAATAAGTTTATGGCACTATACAGATTACTGAACAAAATGTGTTCAGTGAGTCCTGAACTTCTATCTATAGAAAAGAGAAGGCTGAGAAACTGTTTAAAGAGCAAGTAATATTAGTGTAAGATTAAATTAAATACTGAGGAACCCACCATTCACTCAGACATTGACAATATACTTCTGGCTAGCCTTTTAATATGGGCCTCTTCAAAAATAATTGTCAAAGCTTTATTATTTTAACATTTCTTAGTGGCCAAGGAAAGTAGTAGCTGTAACTGCTGAAGAGACACCTAGAAGCCTATGAATTACCCTTTTTACTGAAGGAAAAACTTAAATGTATGAGCCAATAAATCATTAATAAAAGACATCACCTGTTTTTCCTCATGGCAGGTTCTTTATATAAATGACGGGAGGATGCCAGGGGGATGGGAGCAGTCTTTTTTCAGTGGTGCCCATTGATAGGATGAGGGGTAATGGGCACAAACTTGAACATAGGAAGTTCCATCTTAACACGAGGAGGAACTTCTTTACTCTGAGGGTGGTGGAGCACTGGAACAGGCTGCCCAGAGAGGTTGTGGAGTCTCCCACTCTGGAGACATTCAAAACCCGCCTGGACGCTGTCCTGTGCAACCTGTTGTAGGTGACCCTGCTCTGGCGGGGGGGGTTGGACTAGATGATCTCCAGAGGTCCCTTCCAACCCTGACGATTCTGTGATTCTGTGTTTCTGTGACTACAGCAAGAGCAAACAGGTAGCAGTGGTTGCAGAAAAATCCAATGTTTAAAGAGTTTAAGGTGATGGATGGTCCAGTAGTACAAGGTTTCTTGTATTGAGACTGGTAATTTATGTTAAGTTTTTTTTGTTATTAGCTAAATAATTAAGTATCTGTGATAGAAAATCAGCTTTCTTCAATGAAGGAAAAAATGACTAGGAAGGTCACTTGTCATAGATGAGAAAACAATGGGACTATTTCTGATATAGATGCACCCTGTCTTCAGATGTAGGTGCATCCTCACCTCACTAGAATGGTACTCAGTTTACGCTTTATTGGCGCCTACAGGACTTGAGCACATCCTAAATCTTAAGCGGCTACCAGTTGCTGTACTGAATTTCGGCTGGTGACACGCTGTTCATAAAATCGCCTCTGTGGTTTCATCTGTATTAATCCTGATGGTCCACTCCTTTTCGCTGTGAGGTCTCAGTGGGGTGTACTGACAAGGGATTCCCAGTCATCTTGCGTATGTGTGTGTAAAAATTCCTGCTGTCTTTGGGTTGTAAGTGGAGTCATATCTGTCTTTAAACACATTTCAAAGACTTGTTTTGGGAGTTACCCGGTGATTGTATTTTTTGGTAGGGTTCCTACACACCAGGTTCTTCAAGGAAATCCCTCTTAATCCTCCTCTTACTTTTTATGCTCTTCTTTTGTGCTGTGAGTTACATATCAAGGCTGTTATTTCCTAAAATACTTCAGGACCTGTGTATCCTTCACATTGATTTCCCTTCTTTGTGATCAGTGTGTTTCTTCCCTGTGCTCCATCAACTGTTCTTGGCCCAGGCAGCTACAGGTCCCCTCAGCTTGTGAAACACTATTTCAAGCTTTGACCCAACAGTTTGAAATCAAACAATATTTTTTACTAAGTTGGTTTTAAAAAGATTCAGGGACAAGAGGTAGGAATGGAGTGCTAGAAGAACATGTAGGAAAAAAGAAAAAGTTAATTGTTTTCCTCAGTTGCAGTAAACTTTGTAGGCCTCAACTTCAAAAATAATCTTTGAGTAGAAGTTAATCATGGGCCAATTATTAAGGAAAATCTCTATGATGCTCATTCTCACTAAATTTGGGTATTACTAACAATCTTATTAATTGGAATGGAAAATGTATATTAGCAGGGGATGTTTATTAGGATATTGTCTTCCTTCTGTAGTATCTTTATTGTCTTATACTTCAAAGATACTATTTGAGTGAATAATTAGAAATTTTTCTTTGATTTGTTTTCAAAATTCTTAGGGACCATGTAGTAGTAAGTGCAACACAGGGTTTCCCTATTAACAAACGACCCCTTTATTGTAACAATTAACCAGTATGATTACTCTCAGATAATATGATCACTCTGTTCTTCAGAAAACTTTGGTGGTGTTAGTAAACTAGAAGTTAGGTGTTACCAAGTACTGCAAAGGGAAAAGATTTAATTTATTTTTCTGTTCAACATGTAAGAACCTAAGCTTTGTACCTCAGAGTGTTTTCCTGAAGTCCAATCAGATTTCATCTGATCAGATTTCACGCTTGCATGTGTACACACACACTCTTTGCTGAAAGAAAGTATGATATAGGCACAGAAACAGGAAGTATATGAATTTACTACTAGAATTTAAAAAATCAGTAAGATAAACCTTGTCTTAATAACTTGAAAGTCCTTTTCTGATCTGAAATTTGCAACGCCAGACTGCTTCTTTTGCGAAATAGAAATCAATTTTGCAAAAGAAGAATAAACCATGACAGATTATTAATTTAGGGTGCAAAATTATCCTTATGGTACCGTTTGGTTGAAATTTGTAAAATTTTTTATGCTTTTTTGGCCTCTTACAAATTATGACTGAAGACTGCTGTATTTTATAATAGGACTCTAATGACATGCCTTCAACAAAGAATTATGATGGTTGCTGCAGCATCTATCAATACAATAGATGTACTGTTGTCAGTAATGTGACTAAAAACTGAGGCAGTGGCATGTCTTGTTTATATGCCCTATAGCTGCTTAACGTCCACTGCTCTTGGTTAAATAACCCCATGAGTTCCATTAGGTAGTATCCACTGGAGAGTGAAGCAAGCAGGATCTAACTTTTAGAGATCTGTGGATCTGTACCTTGGGCTCTTGCCAATATTATTTAATTGAAAGGAAGACTGAAATAAAATTATAGCCTTTTGAATGGCAATTTGTGCTTGCAGCTCTGTTAACCCACTTTTTTTGAATCTCAATGAAGCATTCTTGCATAAATAAAACACACTATTATAAAATAAATGATGCACAAGCTGTATTTTATGAAACTAAATAAGGGATAACAAATTGGAACAGATTGCTGGTCATATGTAGCTTTGCAATCTGAAGTACCAAAAAGAAAAAGTAGTCTATCTGAGATAGCCTTGCCAGAAACATCATAAACAGAAAGGTGATATTGGGTGTAAAACAGAGAAACTTATCTGCATTGTCAATGTTCTTGAATGTCCTTGTTTCCAAGAGTCTTTTCTTTTCAGTATGACTAAAATGGAACATGATAATTTAATATTAAGCCAAATTCTGTTCCTCTTTTGTTTGGAAGAATTTGTCTTGAACAAGTGATAGCTTTGGTAGCAATAGGCAGCCTGTCATGGGACAGACCATTTTTATGGTATATTACTTGCCCAGATATCTGCTCATTGCTGGTCACTTCAGGGACATCCTCAGCTATTCCATTCCTTTACCTAATAATGAGAAGACCACCAGATGACCCCAACTGAAATGAAATGAACTGAAATGGTATAAAGAAATAAAAAGAAAAAAAGGGGGACGGGGAGGGAATATAGGGAAACATAGAGCATAGATTTCATTCTTCCTTCCATTAGTTTTTAGGCCTACTTCAGTTCCTGAGTGTCAGATCCATTTGATCCTAACAGGACAGGTAGATGCTTTCTTGCAAATTTGTGGCAGCCATTGAGGAAGTCCTCCACCTGATATGAATCCCACCCTCTGCTGAGCTGTGTTAGGGGACTGTATGGAAGTCCGTGACAACTCAGGTTCAGTGGGGTAGTTAAGGTCACAGTGATGTGGGTGAACCTATCTGGTTCTGGATGAAGTGATGTGCAGTTGTTTTGTAATCCCCTGGCACAGGTTAGCAGTAGGCTGTTTAAAAAGAGTTGTGAGCAGTAACTTATTCAATTGCTGCAGTTGCCTCTGAAATGATCCTCTGCAGAGCTTTAAACATTCACTTAGAGCATAATTTTAAATAAGTGGCATCAACAAGTTTCTCTTCTCCTTTCCCACCCCTTTCTTAACCCTTTGGCATTATAGGAGCCAATCCAGGTTTGTAAGAAAAGGTATTTCCTTGTACGTTGTGTAGCCTGGTATGGCACTTGCCTAGTAGCAACCTAGAGTATTGGCACCAAGACATAGCATGCAGCCATGCTTATGAAGATGGGCTTTCTAGCCTGAATGTCTTGCTTAATTAAATCAAAGGTAAATTAAATGTGCACCATAACTTTTACTGTCTGTATCTACAACAAGAAGAGAACAGTGGAGGCCTTTTTAAAGATTAATTAAAGTTTTTGCATATGGTAACATAAACTGTATAAATACATATTTCAGTATTAGCAAAACTGAAATTACTGTATCTATTGCATTTTCAGTCCATCATCCTGATTTATGTCAATACATAAAACCCTCCATCCCTTGAAACTCTCAGCTGCTTGTCAAATTTTATAAGTAATAAATGAAAGAAAAAAATAGATATGGCAGATAAAATTAATGAAGACATATTTATAGCAGCACAGATCAAAGATTGTAGGCCAGAGGTTTTACAAACTCCAGTTAAGGTTTTTGTTGTACACACGGGAACTCTAGAAATTATGTTACACAGAAGCAAACAGAAATTGGCCAGTGTTAAAGAAAAGAAATACACAGGCCTGGGGCAGAAGGAAAATCTACCTTTAAGTACATGCAATAGATTTTGTTCTTAATGATTTTTATAACGAGGTTCTTCCATGATCCTCAAAAGTATTGGCAATTAGTCAAGTTACACAGAAATGTGCAGTTGGTTCATGTCCTAATTGCAGCCTATAAATTAAAGAAATAATGCAGAGTTGTTTATTTATGCTACTTGATAATTTCAGCACACTGGATAATCTGGCTGAACTTCAGGTCTCTGAGAACAATGTATTTAGCTCTATAAAGCCAGTTTGACTCTATCTAAGTGTATGAAGGTTAGAAAACCTTTGAAGAAGTGGATCCTACAATGTGTAGAATAATTGATTAATGGGGAATAACGTGTACTTGTTACAGATTTGTATTAATTAGTGAGGGAGGGAAATGATATTTTTATGAAAGTCATTGGCATCTTTTTTTACAGTACAACTTAGGCACCACATGGTGTGTGACTTATTTGAACCTTCAGAAGAAGTTCAGGGGGATCAGTTCTGGGAAACTTCATATGGAAAACAGGTTTAGGTAGCTCTATTTTTTTGTATTTTTGAAGAATTCAAATATGTTGGCCTTTTCCCACTTAAAACTGTGGTTTAGTTCCTGAACTTGATCACATAGAACCAGGAAAGTCTTCATCTGAATCATTCTTGGGACTGATGGTTTTTTTTTACCAGAATTTTAGAAGTGATATGGTTTATTCTGTACAAAACCAATCAAATATAAGTATTAGCATTCAGAAACAGTTTATTATTTATTCTTCTTTTGGCTGGGTATAAGCCCACAGATATGAAGGTAAATTACTGAATTATTCTCACCTACATGATTTTGTAACTCTTTGGGCATTTAAGAAACTGTTAAGTTAGTCTGTTTCATATAAGTGGTGAGTAGGAGCAAAGAGTGCCAAATACCTTCACTCCTTATAGAGTGTGTAGACGGAGTTAAACACTGAGCAGGAAGGTGGTAGGTATTTATCACAATTTCTTTTGCAGAGTTCATGGAAAGCAACTAGAAATACTCTGAAGTCAACATAGTTTTTGGTGAAGGGTAGATGACTACATCTTGACCCAATTATCTGCAGTGTACTGCCAATGATACCAGCTGAGGTGTCTTTGCTTCTGAAAGAGTTGTTTCTGTGCAACTCTGATCCAAAGATTAAAAATGTTTTTATCTCTTTTTACTCCTGTCCGTCTTCAATGCTGGTTGACAACTCAAGTGCTAAGAGGTGGTTGGGAGAATTTAGAGGGTATTAGGAGTATCTCCTTTAAGTATTTGGAGGAAAAGGCCTCTAAAGTTTTGATCATCAACTTGTTTTTATTTGTAACTTAAATAGGACTGCAGTAACTCATCCTCTGAATAAGAAAACTTCCAGCACAATGAAATTTCTTTTGTTTCTCATACACTGTAACAGGCGCCTCTTCCTGACATACCTGTTTCTGCCCTCTGAAAGTTTGTAGAACAGTCTAACCCCTTGTCTAACAGGTGTATGCAGCATTACAAGTGTGATTGAAAAGAGAACCAGATTAACTGGTTGAATGTGCACTTTTCATTTTTAAAGGATTTGTCAACAATAGCACATACCTAGGAACAAAATACCCAACACCAAGGAAACTGGGAAAGAGGAGGAATCCTACTTAATCCAACTGGCTATCAGTAAAGTCCTCTTATCTGTATTCTTGTTTAGAGGGCTGAGTGGTAGACCCTTATAACTTGAATTGTTAGAGTTGTATGAAACTTTTTCTATTAGTAAATTTATTGGAAAAGAGTTCTGTAGACACCGTGCTTTTTCAGATTTTCAGTGAATACTTTAGGCCCCCAAAAACGAGGAGAGAGAGGTGCTGAAAATTTATTAACAAGAAAAGAAAGTATTTTCCCATACAAGTTATGATAAGTTTCATTAATATGATAGTTTACTGGTTTACCCTGCTGGATTCTTTTCTTATTCACTGTTCATACTGCAGAGCATTTATTTAATGATGACTACCGCTACCTGAAAAATATCTCAGTGACTTATTTATCACAGCCTGTTCAAACTCTGTTTGGGAAATTTCCCCTGAAATTTACTGGCCACAAACATGAACAAAGTGGTTCCACCTCCCCACAGGGTGAGATGAAGTACTGCTTTCTTGTCTTACAGATAAGGGTCTGAAACAGAGGAAGATTACATCAAAAGTGCTTCTAACTTTGAGTGCCTGCTTGAAGATGCCTTTTTAGTGATATTACCACTAAATAACACGTTTCATGTTCACAACGTAGCTGTTATTGACTTTCAGTACCCTGAAATAAGAATTTGATTTCAGGCTGAGCCATAAAAAAAAAAATAAAGACTCTCCCACTTATTGCCCTAAGATCCCAGTCCTGGTCTTCTCCTGCTGGTTAAGAATCCTAATTTTTAACTCTTAGCTCTCTGCCCAGTCTCCTCAAAAGGCTTAAGAAGGACTACATAACTAAAGGTAGGTGTTTGCGATGTGGACATTTATGCCTGAAGTACTAGCACTGAGCTCGTTTGCATAGTCAAAAGAAAGAAATAAACAACTGGGATGCAACTGATCCTCCCACAGATGGCATCTAAAATATAGCAATAGAATTGCATTCCAGCACCTGCCTCTAAAAGAGAGGTGAGTAATCCACAGATGGACATCTAAAGCTAGGTAAAATTAATCCCACCTTCTGTGTCTCACCCAGCTGGCTCCTTACCCAGCCACCTGTGCCATGCTTTGTCTCCTTGGCTAGCCAGAGCTGGCTTTGACACCAACATGTCTTCAGTCCTTTTTCTCCGTCTGCTTTGCCATCACTCCCACCCTATATTAAAGTAAGGCATCCTATTTTTCCGTGCCTTGTGGGGGTTCAGAAGTGGCAGGGTAGTCAAGAACATAAGACGGGATTCGTGTTCCTGCACCTCTTTCCAAATCTGTGGAGGTTATAGGGAAAAGCCTGCTCATCCCTTGCAGTTCTGCTCACTGCACTGCAGGATAACGATGGGTGTAAGAAGGTCAGCCTTACAGCTTCCCCGGACAGCTGGTGCTTGTCTAATGCTGTTGACGGCTTCTGAAAATGAGTTGTTTTTTTCATGTTTTCTGCTGACTATATATGACCTCAGAGTTTTGAAAACCATTTAACTTGCCAAAATTGAACACACAAAATTATGTGTTTTCAACACCTGGGGCACATTCCTTTCTTCTGTTCATCGTTCAGTTGGCTTTAAAGGAAACATGGAAGTTTCTAAGTTAGAGAATATTTTGTCCTTCCTAAAAGAATTGAAACTGTTTTCTTCCTAAAATGGCAGACTCCTTTAAAAAACCACCCCCACCACCCTCAAAGAAAAATAAAAACAGACACACCCAAAAAAACCCTTATTGCAAAAATTCAACTTCAGGCAGCAGTATGATAGACATAGTACCAGCTCCAATGATTTGAGCTGTTGGTTATAACAGAAAGAGAAGAAACAGCCTTACAAAATCTTATGATAATAAAAAGTAAAATATCTCTAGAAATTTGATATTTACTTTTTTACTGTATGCTTATATATTAAGCATATTATTACTATATTGTAGTTCAAGGCTGGAACTGCTTTCAGCTGATAGCCTTATCAGTAGAAAAGCATAGGCTTTAGATATCACAAAACTACCTATTAATTTATATTATGCTTATCAAATAGTTTTAATTAGGAAGGAAGGCATCACCAAAAGATCAAGTTTTATGACATAATAAGGGTTAGTAATGAATACTAAAGTTCAGCGCCTCCTATAAACAGATTTGAACTACTGTTTTCCACTTCTGAAGAAAAGTCCCTAATCCCTCTTATATGAGATACTTATATGAGGTGGTTGTTCTGACATTTCTGGTTCAAACCACTTCACTTTCTCCTAATTTAGCCTTCTTTCCATTCAGCATGGGTACTGAGGGTGAAGAGGAAGCTGCTACCGCCTGCCACTTTATTTTTTGCTTCATTTTGTTTTAGGTGGCTGAAACAGAAATACCTTGATTCAAGTCAGGCAAAATTATGTATTAAAAAAACAAAAAATGTCCTGTCATTTGAAGTTATCTGTAGTATTAAGCAATATGAAGATAGTGGAAATGCATCTTCTATTAATTTGTTGGAAGGTATGAATGATAAATATTTTCCTGCAAACTTGCATGCTGGGAAGTCTCCCTTTAATCTTAAGAGTATGATTTTTTTTTTTTAATAATCCTGAATACAGATAAATTTATATAAGTAAACTGAACTGTGATAAATGTCTAGTTATCACCTTTTGATGATAACAATTAACCATTTTGAAGTCTTCTGTTAATACAATGCATTTGCAAAACAACTTTCTGTATTAAAACTTTTTGTTAAACCTTTTAATTCCAATTGCCCCCCTACAAATTTCTGTTCACATTGAAATTGTAGAATGTAATTTGTTCAAAGAAAGTTAATCAATTCTGCTGTTCAATAGGAAGTTAAAATATAGGCAAGAGGAATATTTTGTATTTCTTGTGCCAACTTTTTGAAGTTTCAGTTCTGTGGTTTATTTGCCAGGATTAGAATAGTGTTTGGTTTTTTTCATGCATATAGTTGTTCACTATTTCAAAGCATTAACACTAGAATATCCTTTTCCAAACAGTAGAATCCTTTTAATTGCTTCGATAGGAATTCTGTACACATGTATCTGTGTGGGAGTGGCATTTTTTTTACATTCATTCCCTCTTTAAAGGGTCGGTGTTCCAGGGCCTTACATAAATGTTTGCAAAATGAGAGTTATCCTTTGCCAGTGCATCATTAGCCTTATATACAAATATGTTTATATGTATGATATTATTTACTCAATGACACGTGCCGACTGTATAATTCTATAGTAATATAGTAATATAGAATTATTCTATAGTAATATAGAATTATATAGTTCTATATTACACTTCGGAAGCATCTTACACCTAATTAGTGACTGTAAGGTATCTTATACCTACCTTATACATCAGACGTCTACAGGACAGGCATAAGGAATAAATTTGTAATTATTCCTCTTTTGGGATATTTTCTTTGAATTATGTACTGCTGCATATATTTGTATTGTTCAGCTGTCATACCTCTGGGACACAAGACAATTTAACTTTATTTGTAGATAAGCAAAGAAAAAAAAAAGAAAAATGTTTAATTCAACCAGGGACTTCAAGATAAGGAGATTCTCTCCGGATTGCACAGTAAAGGTACAAAATATGGAATAGTAGGTTGAACGGTTTCTAACAAACCATTTCATTCAGCAAAATGAAAGTGTAGAAGTATGGAGTGAAACAATGACCCTTAAGACCTGACTGGAAAGCCTCTCACCATGGTCACATGCCTGGAAAATAGCAGGCCCTTGGTCAGGAAAGAATTCTGCACACCTGCAAACCCATACTTGGAGACTTGAGCTGTGTCCCTGGGCCTCAGGGGGCAATTGCTAGGGTCCACTAGCAAGTGCCTCAGCTCACCCTGCAAATTTTGAGGTATACATTTTTGTTACTCTGTAATATGAGCAGAAAGTATAAATTTTGTTTCCTGCAGCCTATAATATCTCTGGCTTCAAGAGCACAGCATGCTACTTACAAGTCTTGACTTCTGATACTGACTGCACTTTCAATTTATGCTGGAAAATACACATCTTGCAGTAATTTTCTTATGATTACACCTCTTTTTTTTATATTGTATGAGCACAGTCTACAATAAGGATAGTTATCTTGAAGGGTTTCTTAAGTTTTTGCTTGGGTCAATAAAATATGTTAGACTGTTACTGGTCAGAGATTGCTTGTGTGAACCTGATGGAAATTCTCTCATTTTAGCAGTGGAATAACAGAAAAAAAAATCAGCTTCCTCCTTTCATGTGAAGGGGAAGTAAACCTTTTTGTTTATGTTTTTTTTTCTAATCTGAAAAAGTCAGTATGGTGGAAGAAAATATGTGAATTTAGTGTTTTGATGAAAACTGTTTGAAAAAGCTTTGTAAGACCAGAGTATGCATGCATGTGAGAGAACTTTTCTGTAACATCCATTAGATAGTCCTAGTTGTAGTAATTGTACCTTTCTCTGTGAATGAGGAAGACCATAGAGTAGAGCACATACTCTCCCTTGTTCAAGGGTTGTGTCCGCACATATGAATGTATGTAATGAGGATTTTATTTGAAGCTAAGGGGTCTAGGAAGCAACAAGAGTGGGGCTGCTCTGAGAGAGGCCATGCAGGAAGTGGAGGTGACCCCAACACTCGTTGTGGTGCCTCACTGATGGGCACCACAGTGTCTGAGAGGGACAAGCAGAGGTGGGTGATAGTAATGGGATCCATTGACAGCTCAAGCATGGCAAGGAGATGAACCAGGGCTGGAGGCCACCCACAGGGAGCAAGTGGAGCCAGACACAAGGACAGTGGTGGAGGCAAAACTGCAGTGTGCATTTGAGGTTTGTCCAGGAGGCAGGGCTGCACACCCCTAGAATGTTGCTGACACAGGGACTAATGGCCCCTGGCAGAGCTGTAAATGGGGTCTTTGGGGCCCCAGGGTTGGACGAGGCTGGGCCAGGATCAGTAAGGCCCATCAGTGCCCTCAGGGGCCCAATTCTGGATTTCTTCACCTTGGAGAAGAAAGGGTTCAGAGAGGTTGTATTTGCTGTCCTCAAGTAACTGGGGGTGTTGGAGAGAAGATGTCAGGCTCCCCTCAGCTGTGCACAGTGGGCAAGGGGCAACAGTCATAAGTCACAAAGGGAAATTCCGATGGAAAATAAGAGGAAAATGGGAGGGAAATTCAGTGTGAGAGAGGTTGACTACTGCAGCAAATTCTGAGGGTGGCTGTTGAACCTCCATTCCTGGAGGTATTAAAAACTTGAATGGATGAAGCTCTGAGCAACTTGGTATGACTTTGAAGCTAGCTCTGCTTTGAGAAGAAGGTTGGATTAGATGATCTCCAGAGACCTTTCCATCTGAATGATCTGTGGTTCTAAAAAAGGATAACTCTCAGCTCAAATATATAGACATGTGGTTGGGTTCCTTGGAATGGGGGCAGAGGGTATACAAATCAGTGTGTTCTTTCTTTAGAAGTTTAAGGGGAATAAGAAAAGACAGAAGAGTAAAGAAAGGTCTCATTTTGTCCTGATGGGAAGTAAAAGCATGCTTGAAACCAGACTTATAGATTCAGAAAACTGTTTCCTACTGTACTTTAACAGCAAGAGAAACTACTGTAATCTCAACTTGTTACCGTCCACCAAAAGCAAGCAAACTTCTGCCTCACCTTTTCAGTGATTGGCGCTGTTCAGTATAGCCATATGAGCAAAGAACTTGCTTAGGTCTTCAGTTTTAACTAATTTTTCAACGTCCTTATTCAGCCATCATCTTCAGTACTTCTTATTCTATTTCTTCCTAAATCCTTTAGCAAAAACTCAAAGAAAATAAACCTGCTCAGTATGGTTCATTGCCACCTATCGTTAGCCCTAGGATTAATAGCATCTGTGGACCATTTCATGTTACCATGGCAGCCAAATTGAAAGTAGCAATTTTTTCATAGGTTGGCTGCAGATACTGTGGCAGGTAGAAGATATAAAGTAATACTGGTTTATAGTTTTCGTCTGTGTTATACCAAAATATCTTTTCTTCAATTTCTCATTCTCTGTGATAAGTACCTGTGGTGTAGGATTTTCTCATTAAAGAATAGCTGGAGACAGAAGATCTCCCTGTTTGAATATATCTGATTAAATGAATCTGATATTTTGTCTTGAATGATGGTGAATTCCAAATACAGCAGTGAAAAACTCTTATAAAGCATATAATTGAAGATTGCCAAAGAAAACTTCCTTGTACTACTGTAAAAAAAAAAAATCATGTTGTGCTCTAAAACAAACAAACAAACAAAAAAAAAACCAAACAAAGAAACCCCACCACCCCCTCGCCCACCCTGAATTTGAAATGAAAAGCAAGCTGTATTTTCTGTTCTTTATGGACAGAAAAATTCTGAAAAGATTTGAAATAAATCCTATAGAATTTTGTAGGGACTGGTATAATCTGACTGTTGTATTCAGCCTCTAGCCCTCTGTCACAATTTCCACTGCAGTGTCTCTTAGCTCATGCTGTAATAACCATGTTCAAGTATTCAGAGAATAAAGTCTAAAAGTCTGCAGCTAAACAAGTACTTTCCTTTTGTATCCATCTGAACTAAAAAGAAAGTTACCTGCTTATAAAGAGATGTTTGTAAGGTAGTCTGTTAGAAGTATAACAGAAAGAATAGCAAAAAAAAGTAACAAAAAGTTGCAGTAATAACTTGATAATTGGGGTCTTTCTGTCATTTTTAATAACTTGGATAGACCCTGATCTCAAGGGCTACAAGTCTGGAAACACTGAGAGTCTAGATATTCATATCATCTTACTTAAATGTGTTATCAATGTAATAGATTTGGTAATTGTATGTGCTAAAGAAATAACATCAACTCCAGTAGCAGGAAGGCAATGGTTTAATGTGCGACCAGGGAAGTGAGACAGTGGATTCACTACAGTGTAGTGTGTCTGCAGCTCTGGGTTCCTTTCTCTTGTGTAAGCAGTGTGTCTGATCGGGAACTGTGGTAGTAGATACAACATGCTGATACAATGCTTAACCAGAGATGAAAGGGAAACCTTAAGCTCTGATGCTTGTGTATGTTCCAAATACCCTATTCCATGATGGCTGCTGTTCTATACACTTGTTCCTAACAATCCATTGTTTGATAGAAATTGTTCAGTATTTTACAGTCATTCAGCAGTAATAAAGCAAAAACTCTTTAGAAGTTGGAGCTATTTTGTGCCTCAAAATCAGATAATTTCTATGGGGAATGTAAGCCTTGGATGGATCCTCGTGGTCACTGTGTACATCCCTGCCAACATCTCAGTATGACGCAGCAGTGCACTTTTGATGTGGATCTTTTGACCTTCCCTACCCTACTGCACTTTTGTTCACACTGCACGGCATTCCTTTTGGATGAAATCCAGTTGGAAGATCTGCTTCTGAATGGCATCTAATATGCTGCAGACACTAATGTGTACAGAAATATCTAATCAAGATAGCAAGCCTCACCCCCACCCCCATCCCCCAGCACATGCTGACATGGTGGGCACTGACAGAGAGCTCTTGGGATTATCAAGGATTTGTGCAAAGCCGACTCATCCTTTGTGCCATGTAAAGGGTTAGGTAGGATCAGCACTTTGTCTGTTGTCTTCTGCTTGCTTCTCAGTTCCTTGCTGGCCTCCACACAAGTTATAGGTCAGTTTGGCTTCCTCAGGAAAGCAGTGGGTATTTTTGCTTGTGCTATTTTGCTGACCCCTTTCTGTTTGGCTGTGGAGGTTCCTTTCCCACACTGATTTTTGACCTAAGTCTAAAGCCATGTGTCTTCTCAGCATACGTGTTCTCTGATGTAGGTGGTTAGCAGCTTAGACTGCAGGGTGTTTATTGGCGTCCTGTCATGAGGGTGTCAAGACACAGTCTCACTCTGAAGATTTACCTTTAGAACAGAATCAACCACTTGTTGCTTATTATGTGACATTTGCCACAATGCAAGAGGTGTAAATGTAAAATCATGTTCCTTTGTCCAGCACTGTCTACTCCTTGACACTCTGTGTTTTCCTAGTCCACAATAATGACATGGTTATCAATTGACTTGGATACATGTGTCTTGTTGGGTGTCTGACTCCATATATATTAAGCTTCATCTTAATAAATGCACACACATAGATGTATTGGTTTGCTCCCTTTTCCTACCCAAAAAATATTTCAGAGTCTTGTTATTCAGGTCAATGGGAAATATGTTTTAATTTCTGATCAAAACTTGATCTCTCCTAATATATGTCTCTACTTCTTGTCTTAGTCCTCTGTCATGGACAGTGCTACTTTTTCTCTGTTGTATTTGCTGGCTGCGAGCCTACCCACTCTGACTTACGCTGGCTAATCAGAGAATCATTGCAGTGGAAAGGCATCTCTGGAGATCATCTGGCTGAACTCTGTTCAAAGCAGGGTCAACTAGCACAAGTTACTTGGGGCCACGACCACTCAGGTTGTAAATATCCTCTTTCAGAGCTCCTTCATTTGGGTGACTCAGAGCCTGTTTGATCAGTTAGTAGACTCAGGTCCTTTTCCTCAATTGCTTTCAGACAGTAAAATCCCATTTTAGATTAGGCATTTTCATCAGTCCCTGAGTGCGTGTATAAGAATCTGTAGCACTCAGTTTCATTGTGTTTTTCTTCCTCTAATCCAGTCTTATAGTGGAGTTCCTCCTGACACAGAATTCTTCTTCCTGAAGAAAAATCAAGAAGATTCTGTAGAACAAGGGGTGAATGTGATGGCAGGACTGGACAGAAGAGAACCTGGGAACTGGGAGAGGAGATTTCTGTGGGTAAGGTGCATATTAAATGTGGCTTGTATTTGGTGAATTCTTAATGTTCTGCCTGCTCGTTAGTTATGCACCTCTGATCAAGCCTTTGATATATGATGGTAGGTCTCTGCTGTTAACAGTACTGCCTAGGTTTATGTGTAATTCTAAACACTTTTTTAATCTATGCCAAAGTTACTGGTGTAAACGAATGGGGTCCTGCAGCTGGCTGCCTGGCCCTGGATGCATTGCATTAGTGGCCCTCCTCGTACGTGATGGCTTGTCTTTCAATGCTACTCTAATCATAAGCAGCGGTGAAGAGAGATCCTTGTGCTTGCGTGAGCTTTGTTGTAGTCATTGCAGTGACATTTTTCTATTGTTACAACTGTTATTAAAAACAATCATGAAATCTTTTACTTGGTATTCAGTCGGTTTCACTCTACCCTGTTTGCACACAATGATTATATCTCCCTTTTTCATCATATATGTTTTAGTATTGTATTGCTGGAGCTCAGGATGTCAGAAGACAAAAAAGTGCAGAATCTGACTGACAGGGTAAAAAAAAAAAAGCTCTTCTATCCCACATGCCTGCCCCATATTACTATGTAAAAACTTTAGTTATTCTTGCCAGCCCTTTGATCTTGAATTCATCATTTTCCCCTCTAGCTCTCTTCATCAGTGTTCTTGGGTTTTGTTTTGCCCTCCTCCTTTAATACTGATTTTTCGAACAATTCTCCCTGCATTTGTATGGGGAATCTGGGAAACACTCAAGTAGTTTAAGATCCTTTGGGAACTTTTTAAGATCAAGAGTCCTCCTTTTGGAAGGTTCAGCTGAAATCTTCTTGTCTGAGCTGCAGCTTCCTCATACGGCTGTATTTTTTCCCAGGTTGTCTGGCAGACGCTAGCCAGTAAATATATGATCTCTTGCCTTCTGTGATGCAAATTTATCTTCCTGCTAGTTTTACTAGTAACTATGTTCTCCAAGAGAGCTACAGTTGTTAGGGGGGAGAGGGAGAGAAGTATTTTGAACAGGGTTTGCGTTAAGTGTCTTAATAGGTTCGATGTGTCTTTGTTTAAGTCAAAGAAATGCCTCTGCAGTGGGTTTGGATGGAAAATCTTGCCTGGAAACTGTTGCTAAGTAAAACTTGCTTTTGTTGCTGAATGATTTTGGCTGGAGCATCTATCAGTAGGAAAATGGGAAGCAGAATCATAGGTGTGGAGGCAAGCAAGCTGGGAATGGCAGGCTGTGAGTAGTATGGACTTCTGTGAAGAACCACTTGTATTTATGGAACAAGTTCAAGACTAACTAAAACTACCTAGGTTCATCATTCATTTCTTTTTTTTTTTTTAATTTTTTGGGGGGGGGACGGGGGAGGCTTCACTGGCTATTTGCAGCTTTTGCTGTTTATGTGGTGTTGTTGGGTGTGTTTTTTTTATTGTTGATTTTGTTTTGTTTTTTAGTAATTCTTCCCTACCAACTATCTTAGTCAAGCTCGAGTTCTTTGTTTTTCAAAGATATACCACGATAATTTGACAGGAAAGCGACAGCCACAGTATCTGTGAATTTGTGAATAAAAGACACAACTTAAAACTATACATTAAGCATAAATAACTGTCATATCATAACAGGGCAGAAGAATAACAGGCACGTCTGGCATAAAGGCATAATACAAAGATATATCATCTGCAGGCGATTCTGTCAGCTAACGAGAGGAAGACAGCATGGAGTGAATACAGAAGCATCTGTTAAAAGGCCAGCTCTGAAAAAGACTTTGACCGCCAAGGACAGAAAATCACATGAATAGCTCAAAGTAGCAGTGAACAAGTGCACTATAGGTGACTTGCTGCAGAGGGTCACATTTTAGGAGCTTCTGAGATGACTGCCTTGACAATGCTTGATACTGGAACTTTCTCATCTGTAACCTTTGTTATGTGGAAAATGAATCTAATTAGCTTTCCTGTCCAGTGCATGCCAGCTCTGTTTGCCTGACTCCCAACTGATCCAGAAGACTACCAGGTGAGAAAGCATGTAACTGCCATCCCTCAAGAGGCAGCAGCTCCTGGGGTGTAAAGAATTCACACACAAATTCTTAAACTCCAAAGGAGTCTTTCCCCAACATTTCTTCTCCTCCATCCCTGTGCTAGCTTCACAGTGGTTACAGCAGGTCTGGGACTGTGGTAGCCCACTTCAGGATGGGAAAGAGAGGAAATCTTCAGGGTGGATTGCAAAGTCATCTTGGCCCCCTTCACTCTGAATGAGGGCAAGCAGACTCTGTCTTCCTATTCTGCTACAGTCAGGCAACCTGTAACCTGCCTGTCTTTACCGAACCCATCTTCTTCTTTGTGGCGGTTTCTTAGATATTTGGAGATATAGTGACATTGATACCAAGGTTTGTGACCAGTAGAAATGTATGAGCCTGGGGGTCCAGTGGTATTGTCCAGTCTGTCTTTCAATTTATGAAGGTGTTAATTTTGCCATTTGAAGACCAGTTCTCTTCAGAATTACTTTTTTTTTATGTCATCTTTTTTCTGAGATGGGTCATTTTTGCTCAGATTTGTGAATCAGTGCGGTGCCATTTTATGTAGGAGGACAATAGACTTGAGCAGGGAGAATTTTTTTTCACTGGCCTGGTGCTCTACAAGGCCTTTGAATGACAATAGAGACACTTGTTCACATATCACAGATAGAATTATTTTTCTGTATGCTAACATCAGTGGGAGAAATTGCCTTCTTGTTCCAATCGTTTCTTAAAAACCGAGGACAACTCCTTGTGTTGTCTGTATGCATCTTTTGGCCTTTAAACATCTTTTGGAAATTGGCTTGTAAACTTTTTGATATAGCTCACTTTACCCATTTCCCTCCTTGGAACTTGCATGTATCTCCAGCCACAGGTTTAAGTGGTATTCCTTACATGTGATAGAGTAAGAAAGCTTATTAAGAAAGCATTTATGTGTTTTATATCTAGGCTGTGCAGACAGATGCACCTTTCTAGCATGTGAAGGAAATACTCAACCCATAGATTTGGTTTTTAAGATGGAGCAGACAGAAGATAGGTTGTTGTTTGGGGTTTTTTCCTAGCAAAACTAGAGCTTCAAGTGCAGTCTTCTGTGTACGTGTGTGACTGAAAGGAGCTTCTCCTGTGTGACCCGTTGAAATAGGCTAAACCTTTCGATCTTTTTGGGGTGCAACACAGTATTAGCCACTTCATCCTTCTTTCTTCTGCTGTCCATTCCTTATCTTCTCCTGTGGTCCCCCAGACACATCACATGTTTGCAGTCCTTTCTCTTGCCTAGCTTTCTGGAATGTCATATGGCCCTACTGAATTACCAAGGAAACAGGCCTTTCAATGCAGGCAACTCTGTCTTTGCTTATGAGCATGTTTCATGTGGAGGTTGAAGGGCAATGTTTCAACTCTACAGATAGTAGCAGAGCATGCAGCAACAAAAGGCACAGGAGTACGGCATGTGTCACAAAACTATCTGTGAGTACAGGGCTCAGCAACTTTTCTTATGAGACCAAAAAATCCTTAGCTATAACAAGCAGCAGCTTTCCAAGCTGCACAGCGTAATTATTTTCCTCCTTCTCAGTCTTCCCCTCCCCCACCCCAGCACATGAAAGGTTGTATTTGACACTTATGAAGGAGAAGGTACTCAGCAAAGCCTCACATTTTTTCTATTCAGATTATTTAAGTCCTGAGTGATGTTCTTCAGAATATTCATATTAAAATAGAATATTATTTAAATGCAGAGAAGTATGCAACATAGCCAGTGTAACATCTTGGCCAGAATGTATGTTTTAAAGTCTCTGCGTAGAGAAAAAAAAAAACACAGGAGTGAAACTGAGAAGGTGACAGAACTGTTATAAGCTAAAGTATAAAGCAGTAAGAATCAGTCTTACTGCATGTGTACAAGAGAATGATGTTTAGATGTAATTCAGCCTGCTTAAGATGTTTGACATGTTACTTGAAGCAAAAAACATCCCTAGCCAAACAATTAAATAACAGTTTCTTAATCTGTGTTATAAAGATCCTACGGTTGATGTCAGACTGGACCAAGACTTATTTTTTTCAGAGATAGCAACCCCAATGCAAGAGATCCCAAAGCACTTAAGAAACTAAGGGTATAATACTAGAAAACCTTTTCTCATTCAGAAGACTTTGCAGTAAATAAGGCAAGAGACGAAATGTGAGAAGACCAAAATTTTCAGTAGCTGCTTTGCACACAACTAACTTAGATCCTGTGCACTGCCAAGAGGAGAAACCTTGTGAAAAAATGCTGTGTAAGTGTTTAATTGAAGGCAGTACAGTAATACCCAGAGTTGAGCTTGCGTGGCATTTTTTTGCATCCTAGCATTTCATGACTTCTCTGTCTGAACTTTGTGACCATAACAAGCTTTTAATGTTATTGTGATTGTATTTATTTTTCCTCCCCGCAATTAAGTGGAGGGGTCTGGAAAGCACCAACTCTCTATTTTACCCAAGAATAAACAGCATATGGGCCTTGACCAGTTGTGCAACTATTGGTGGTCCAGCCGAGTAGGTAACTGTGTAAGGCCTGGCTCCTAATGCCTGCTGGTTCTTTTGCTCTGGGCATCACCTCTGACAGAACTAAATCACGTGCCAAGGAGCACAGATGATGGAGCACGATGGAGCAGCAGTTTAGCTTTTTCACTTGTTCACACTTAAGTAATGTTACTCTTTTTTTGATGTCTTTCTCTGCTAAAGGGTGTGACGTGACATTCAAAATGAGTTGATTCAAATCTATCCTAATTTGGCAAATTTTGTTTCAGTGTTATACCACTTAAGATATTGACCAACTATTAGTACACCACTTATAATTTTGTTCTAGCGCTGACAGTGGAAGCATATTTCAGCAGTGGGGTATTAGTCAGATTGTTAATTGATATTTGCACCAATAGCAGTGCATTAAAGGGTAAATATGTATTAGAGATGGTGAAAAAAATTGGATGCCTGTGAAATAATTAATTTAGCAGAAATTATTGTTAGCAAGGCCATGTGCTAGCAAGGCCAACAGTGTATTTTTCAAGAATTTGAGTTGTCCTGGGAACATGTGGAGGTTTTGACTATATTTTCAGTAGTTTGGATTGTACCTAAAATGATGTAGATCGCATGAGGAATCCAGAGTTCCAAGGTTAATGTGCAAGGCTTTATATGATATTACAAAATAAACTTTCAGTATGATGTTGCCTTTTATTCTCGAGAAAACCCAGGCTAAAAAAAATGCTACCAATCTGAGAAAATTCTTTGCATGGTGCCTGTTTCAACAGCTGCTTGTGTAGTGACAAGACCATGGCACACATGAATCATTTACGGCTAGAATCTTGGTCAATTGCTTGGCAATCATTTCAGAATTCAAAGGAGAGGGGGTGTTGGTGTTGGGTTTGTGGGGGTTTTTTGGTGCCTTTTTTTTTTTACTAGCCTGGATACACAAATAAATGGTTAGCTTGTATGCTTGAATCTGAACCAAAATAATTCAGCCTGACCAGATGCCAGTTCTGAATTTTATAATCAAATATGTAATTCATAATTTTCACTGTTGGTGGTTTGCAGCATAAATAGAAGGAGTAATTAAATCAAAATAGGAGTAATCAGCATGTTGTGCAACTTATCAAGGAACCCATGTGTAAAGTTTGTTTTTTCTATTACAAAATAAGGTTTTGAAATGTTTGTAGAAGCATGCATTTTGAAAGGTTTAAATTTCCCTAGTTAAATGAAGAGAAGTGAACCAAGAAATATTCTAAGTGAAGTGGTCTGCATTCTTTTGATTGTGCATTGCTGCCTTAGGCATGCTATAATTTTGTAGATCAAGGTGTGTTAAGAGATAGGGGAGATTTTCCTGGCAGTTTTAGGCAAAAATTCTGTAAGAGATTTGACTTCTCATATTATGTTATGACACACCACTCATCTATTAATAGAATATGTATTTTTACACAGAATCTGGATCTACACTCCAAGAGGGACAGCTTGGCTTTAAACAGTAGCTACCTGTTGTCAGTAGGTAGATCTGATCTATTTTCCTACGCTGTGTTGGAACTGTAGCATGGGGGGGCTGGACTTTCTTTTGGTCCAGTGACTCACACTATTTAGGCAAACTTCCTTTCTCAAACTCCATGGGATAAAATTCTGACTCTTAGCTCTACCAAAAAAATCCAACAAGAAAATGTATTTGCTAATGTTCTTTCGGGTTTCCCACAGAATGGATAAGTAACCATTCATAATTTTGCACCAGTAGTAAGCAACTGGGCAACCATCTGTGTTGTGTTACATTGTATTTACTACTCAGAAGTAGAAGAAAATTGTCATATTTCAAAATCAGTGTGTTTCTAGTAATGATTTCAAGAAGTGTGGGAAGAAGATCCATTACCTGTAATTTACATATCCAGTGAACTAACTAATTAACTGTCTAATAATTGCTAAGAATCTGGGTAATTTAAAGCAGTGTGTTAATCCCCTGTGGAGGATTATATTAGTATCTTCCATTAGGATTACATCTAACATTGCCATCTTTGACTTAGCTAAATAGTGAATAGCTGAATACAATTTCACCATGAAAGCAGGGCAGGAAACAATAACATGGATGACCTTGCTAATGTAATGAGCATAATGATTATGAGACAATCCCTGCCTGCTGCTGATGTTATTTACAGTAACATCCAGAGACAGAGAAGCTGTGATTTGTGCCTTCTTTTGTGGAGCATTTTACAGACCTCCAGTCTAGGTATTTAGTTAAGGAAAACGTTAGCAGACATAAAAGCAGCACATTCAGTTTGCTACTTCTCTAAAACTACTGCTATCTAAGGATAACTGATTTTGAAGTCTTCAGTCAACTTAATTTCTCATTTCCACATGCAAAATTCATTTAGTTTAATCTGTCCCCTGTAAAGACATAACCTGCTTACTTAAGGACAAGGTTGCCATTTTACCAGTCAAATGGGAATCTGTACATGACTTCCCACTCTGACCTCGGTCATGATACCTGACCTTTACTTGGTGAAATCTCAGTGAGCTAATGAATGTTACAGTCTTCTGCTTCCTACAGTATTAAAGTTGTACTCTCAGCTTCTACCAATCTCTGTTTCAGCCACAGAGTTGGTAGGTGTCCTCATGATCACAGAAAACACTGGGACAATGATATCAATGCTACTTGACCTATTAGTCTTTTTTTGCATCTACTTATCCTGCCAGGAGTTTAAAAATAGCACTTTCTTAGTTGTCTTTGCTGTTTCCAGTATAACCCAAAAGTGATTACTAGCTGTTTGTCTTAAGAGCTCTGACATATAAAGTCCACAACAGTTGTTTTGTCACTACTGCAACTTACTAGTCACAAACAGCTCTCAAGTGAAATGCTTTGTCCAGCCTCATTAAAAATGTCTTGAAAGGGCTAGGAAGTGTGTGTGTGGGGTTCTTTCTATTTATGGCTGGGTTAAGGGGAACACGTGCTGCCATTGGAAGGTAGATAGCAAACCTGCTTCAGTGCAGGTTCTGAGACAACAGGCAATTAAAGGCAGGTAAAGGAAAATTTTCTGCTTTGAGATGCCTTCAGCCTGAGCATTTGTCACTTACACGCATGCTATACAATGAACAGAAGAGAGCTGAGGCTTATCTAGACATAAAGATCTTGTTGGAAATGGAAAAACACCATGTGTTTGGCTTCTAGGAGGTAAGTAAAATAATGTAGGACATGTGTTTACAAGAAGTAATAGCCACAATCTGGACAAAGTTGTTTCTGTCCAAGCACCTGAATATTAACAACACAGACAGTAGATATCATTTGTCATATATTGACTAACACAATCAGTTCCTTATATTTGCTGCAGTTTGGTTTCCAGGTTTCAGTAGGGCATGATGGTGCTTTTTTGATGTGTTATCTATTGCATAAGAACAAGAAGCAGAAGCTTTGACAAGTGCATTTGCAAAAGACAGGATAAAGTGGTTTTGGACTAGAAAGGGAAAAGTGTTTATGTATATCTTGATTGAAGCAGTTGAAATTTATGAGAGGGTTATTCAACTCCTCCTATTTTTTCCTGTTGCATGGCATGGAGATAAGACTTCATCGTATTTGAAAGGTGGTACTTTTCAGTACAAAAGAATATGTACTTTTTGACAAAGCATGTGGTGATCTTGTACTGTTCAGTGCTACAGGACAAACTGAAATATGATTTTCATGTGGGTGTTGTGTTTGGTTTTGTGTTGTGTTTTTGTTTTTGTTTTTTTATGGGAACACTTAAATAGTTTCTCTTGCTGGCACTAAGGTACCATTGTAAGACAGTGTACATCAACAGTATTGATACCTGAATTTCATGCTGCCAGCTACAAAACCTGCTCTTTTCAGAAAGGGACTTCTCCTCCCTAGATGGATGTACAGTTTTTCATCATTTGACCACACTATTTATGCTTGGAATTAAGTTCCTTGTACAAGTGCAGGATACCAAACTAAATAACTAGTGCAATAGGAATTAGAGGCCAGTATGTACCTTTTCTATTGTCACAGGATGAAATCTTTGTCTGAAAAAGGCTTTGACAAATAAGTCGCTTGAAAGGCTGGGAAACAATGTAGAAGAAAAAGCAACTAAGCATCTTGCAAAGACATTTGATGTTTCAGGTAAAGAACTCCTCTTCACAGGCTAGAAAGCTTGATTTGTTGTACTTCGTGTACTTTTGAATTCTGTATTACTTCATGATTTGGTAGAGCTGACTTCAACAAAAAGTACAGTATTGTTACACAGTACAAGTAGAAGTCTGTTTTGTTATTTTTTTGTGTTTGGCATTTTGAGCTTTTATTTTCTTGGGAAAACACTAATGTGTGTATTCTGATCCATTAGAGAGAAGGAGCCTGCACTTGTAAATAAAAGACTATGATTAATAGCAGATATTTTTCATCTTGAGTGGCAGGCACACTTAGACATCAGGGAAACAGTTTTTATCCTGAGGAATTGCTCCTGTACTTGGAGCATGGTACTTCTGCCCAACAGTGGACAGGTCTAGAAAAAAGATGCTCCGAATTTAAAGAAAGAAAACACAACACACAAATAATTCCAATTTATTTGCCTGAAATGCTCAGCAATGTGACGAGAATGGCCTTAGCAGAGAATTAAATGAAAATCCAGTCCTCTAAACTGCCACCACCACTCCTCCCTCATGCTAATGTGACGAAAATGGCGTAGATAAGTGTGCTCACTTCCTGAATTGTTACTTTAAAATAACTAGAGAACCATCCGGGCTGCTGGAGTCATTCATCTGATAGGAAGCCCTGGGCTGACCTCCAGTTTTCCTCGAAACTGGGGGAGGACTAAGAGAGAGCCAATGTCTAGGGGTTTCCCTGCCTAAGTGAGCTTTAGTAACCCATTGGGCAGAACCCCTCAGTGGGAGAGGGAAGCCAGCAAGGGTAATCTGCTCTTCAAGAGAGAAGAGAAAGACTAAGTCTTACATTCTTCCTCTAAGGAAATGATAAACTGTATTTTTCAAACCTGCAGTTCCAAAACTCCCAAATGGAGAAGGTTATTGTATTTATTACGCCTATTTTTTTTATTACATTCCACACAGAAGAAGATTGCAGGCAGATACCTGTTGCTAAAGCTGGTCGTAATTTCAGTTACTGGTATTAAATCAGGATTAATTTGAAGAAGAAGAAGAATTAATTCTTCTTTAAATAAAGAGAATGACAAGTTATTTTGCATGCTTATTTTCTGGCATCAACAGTTAGAAACTGCTCTGCAGGATTATTTCTGCTTAAAGAGGATGTCCTGCTAGCGCCTGACCTGGTAAAAGAAGGCAACTAATATAGTGCTAAACAAATTTAGCAGTCAGCATACCCAGAGCCTGGCAGTTTGAAAGTTGCAAGCGTGCTCAATATAACAGTGTCTTCAACCTTGATATATCAATTTTTAACAAAATAAAGGCAAAAAAAAAAAAACCAAACCCCCAAACCCAGAAAAAAAAAAACCAAAGATCCTACTTTTTATTTTACAAATACGATGAATTTCGAAAATAAAGAAAATACATCAGATGTAAGTGACCACTGAAGAAAAAAATAAAACAAACAACCACCACCAATCAAAGCAAAACTGGAAGAATTATTCATCTAACATTTTCTGTGCATCTTCCCCAAATATACATATATATATAGTTGAATGAAATTAATTCAAAAGGAAATTGCAGTATTGAATTTGAATATTTAGGAAAGTTAATATGCATAAGAGTGAACGTAGTAAATCTATCTAATGCTTTGCTTTTTCTCCCCATCACTGCCCATGTTCGGAGGTACAGGAAAGATCATTTTATCTATAGAAAATAGAAAATGTAGACAGACTTGTAGACCTGTAGGCTTGTAGAAGGGGAAAATTGCCATATTGTAGTTAACACAGCTCCCTTGAAAGGAGCTTATGAACAAGTGAAGTGCTAGGACAGCATTTTCATGAAAATAATGAACAAAGAAGTCAAGGTAAATAATATTAAAGTAACACTGATCCTCTGAGCATGATGTGATTGATTTTTCAAAGACGGGCTGCTGTGTCAGAAAGTCAGCTGCTCCACCGCGTTGCCATGGAGGAAGGGCATGGGCAGAGTACAAGAGAAAAAAAACCAAAACATTTCTGTTGACATCCAGTGGTGTTAAACTATTACATCTTTGAAACACAATGCCGAGTGCGGGTTGCATTCATCTCTTCCATGTGTTGCCTTCTCGCTGTGCTGATGAGCAGAGGCCTAGAAAAGGAAAACAGTGGCAGCTAAGCCCCTAAGAGCCACATAGAGAGGCACTTTGAAGGCCTCCTCTTCTTATAGTGGAACTACTGCTGGGCTTGTAGCTTCATCTTCTTCATATGTACCTAGAGGATTTACAGCGTTTCAAACTCCAGTCTTATGCTGCCCCATGAAAACTCTTCTTCCACGGGCACAGTGGGTTTTAAAACTACTATTTCAATCTTTCTGATGTTTTTGCATATATAACCTGATGTTTATGTCTCATGTAATTTAGTTATATAGCTCAGGATATAGCTCACTCTTTGTTCTCAGTATTCTTTCTTCTGCAACTTTCTAAGTAGCTGGAAAAGAAAATAATTTTTCTGGAGTGTAAAGAACACATGCTCCTGTTGGCCTGTGCTTTGACTTCAGTGGGTTGCGTTATCCTAAAAACACTTTCAGAGTTCATCCTGTTTCAGTTTTCCCTGATCCTTTAGGTTTCAGTACCACTGAGGGGTCCCATCCATGAGTTTTCCTACTTTTTTTTTCCCCTGCGTTTGCCATATGTTGTTGCCATATGTTGTTTGCTTATTAAGAGTAAGTAAATATAAATTATGAAAATTAGCTAGGAATAGGCAAGCATCCTGCAAGAAATCAATGAAAAAATTAAACCTTTTTTCTTTAATGAAAACAATAACTCCTTGCTTTCAAACGGCTCTTCATCCAGGGATCTTAAGGCTTGTCAAGTACAAATGTCTCCCTTCAGAGATGGGGCAAGTGAAGGACAGATGCACAGCCAAAATCCCTCCCACAGAGTACAAGAAAAGTTCTAAAAACCATCTTTGTAGTCACTAATTCATGTGGCCCCCCCAACAGAAGGCACTGGATGGTACTTAGGAACCTGAAACTCTTGGAGGGGTATGGAACATGCAAGTATAGATAATAAATCTTCTGGGTTTTCCCTTGGATATACTCCTTTCATGTTCTGGAAGGATCGTTGACTGCTTTTAGGATGGCCTGTAAACTTGCTTTACTCTTCTGGATCTCTGTTGAGATTATCAGTGAGGATGCCAGCGTTAATTGTAATGGGTTTTTGTTTGTGATCTGGATACCTGCCCGTTAGGAAATGAATTGGAACATGTTGGTCTTTTAGGGATTAAGCTGAGGGAGAAAAACAATCTGGCAGTTTCAATCAATGCCTAATTCATATTTTTGCACTGTAGAAGAATTAATTTTCTAAACTCCAGATTCCGAATTCACTGAGAATAGTATCTGTGAGTTTCAATGGCAGATTTGCAAAAGCAAAAGCTGTATTTCCACATATCAAACAGGGAAATGATAGCAGCAGTGCAGAGTAACGCAGAATTTAAGAGAAGGCTACTTCTAGAAGTTTTCCCTTACTGTTTTCCTGGACAGAAAACAGTGTGTCCAAGACTTGAAGACCTGAAGTCCAAAGGCATACAAGGCATCCTTTAAGGGCAACACTGTGCCTTGTAATTTATGCTTGATTTCATTTGTTTGGGTTTTTTTTTTCAGTCTAGAGACTTGCTCACCTTCTAGAAAACAGCTGTGTGTGGTTTTGCCATGATGCTTGCTTTTAACCAAAAAAAAATGTTAAGCTGAAGTTTGAATATTCTCTTATCTTTATCTGTCCCTGGTTTTGCTTTTTTCTTTGCTTTTATGTATGAGAATGCACATTTGGAGCAGGAGTTGCTTTAGCAGGCACTTCACAGATTACCTTCTGTAGTTTTATAAGCCACCAGCAGTCCATGAACTACAGGCTGGAAAACAATTTAATGCGCTGAGATGGAGCCCTCTCCCTGTTTTACCATGCAGAGCAGCAGGACAAAATTTTGGCCTGTTGTCCAAAACTGGAGAGAAATAGAGGGACATATTTGGCTCTCCGTATCTGTTAGTGTGCCATGAGTCCTGATTTCTTGGCTAGTGGGTAATAGACAGCTCATTCCCTGCACAACTTGAGGATTTGCTGCAGTGGCTGAGGTGTCTTGTGCATAGGTTGAGGTGTCTACTGGAAGGTACATGCACCGTTCTGTATGTCTTCATGGCCATTTCCCTATGTCATAGGCAGTCTTTGATCCATAAATAGTAAGCATTGTTTTATAATTAAGTTCCTGGTTCATAGACCTGGTTATTTGTTTGTTAGGGTATTCATTTTCTTTCTCTCTCTTTCTTTAAAGCATTCTAGATACTGGTGCAGCTCCCTTAATTATTTTCTTCTTCATGAGCAAGTCACTTTGCTAAATCACTAAGATTTAGAAAGTGTTCCCAGGGCTTCAGATACTCAGTGTCCCTGGTATAGCTACTACAATATGCACCTTTATTGTACTATTTTTCAAGCTATAAACACATCAATGAATTTCCAGGATAGTCTTTTCTGTTGAAGATCTGTTTTTGGTGCTCAAAAGGCAAAAGGGATGTTGGTTTCTCACTATGGAGTTGGGAGATCAGGCAGGAAGGAGATCAAGGTATTAATGAAAGCAAAAGCAAAACAGACTCCTTCGGGAAAAGGTCAAGGGAAATCCTCAGTAAACCTGAGGATCAGTATGGCAAAAGCAGGATAGATGGTCTTCCTTGTTAAAAGCCAGGGAAGCTGTGAATTTCCTGACATCCGTGCCCTAGTGATTGTTGTCTTCTGTGCCTAGCAGTGTGTAATGCTTCCCTGCTCCGTAACTGGAAATCACCATCCATCTATGATGTAGTAGCCCTCCAGTAGAAAGAAAAGTGACCAGTCTTAACTGGAAAAAAACAGCTCTTTCAGCTAGTTATGCCTTTTAAAATCATAAAGACAACCAGCTGGATGAATAGTCCAAGGAGCAGAAGCTTAAAATATTGTCATGTACGCTCACATACTGTGTCATCTCTTTTAATTATATAGAGTCAACTCTTGCTGCTCTTATGTTTTATATTCTGGAATTGAATCAGAAAGTTATGGGTTATTTGAAATCTATATGTTACTTCTTTCAGTGTCACCGTCTAACTGAGAGGAATCGGCTAAAATATATTCAAACTACTGATGTTGGTATATTGAACCTTAGACTGATTAGGTCACTAAAAATAGCTACTTCAAGTACAGTGGTTTCTCTTTTTGATGTCTTTCTAGATGGAAAAATATCTAAATCAATAACTGAATATCAGATCAAGTATCAGTGGCAGGAAGACAGTTTGTATTAATATGATGTGGCCATGCATAAGAAAAATATTATCTAATAATGAAGGTAAATGCAAAAGCAGTTGAGGTGGTCACAGGTTTATTGTTTTTTACTTACAGTGTTGGCTTTTTTACAGTACATAAACTCTGTTTTCAGTTCTGCCTTGTAAGATATCATATGAGGACTAATCATTTTCCAGTGACCATAAGAACCTTTGAGCAAATACTGTAACTTAAACATACCTTGATGGGTTTTAGCAGTCAGCATGACCCACAAACTGATTTGATCTGATGGCCTAAGAATAATTTAAGTGAAAGAGTGTATTTAAGGTTTGACAGAAGGAAAATTCAATGTAAATCAGTCCTTTTTCTGCAGGAAACACCTTCATTATTATTAAGGGTAATACTTCCCACTACCCCCACCCTGCCAACTCTCTGTTCAGATACTTACTACAAACCAGATTCTCTGCTCATAACTATCTTTGGAAGGATTCCCCACCCTCCAACACTCAATTTTTGTATGCCTGGGCCCCATTGACTTCTCAAGCTCTGGGTCAGGCCCTGCGTAGCTTTGCCTGCTTCTGAAGAACTCAGCTGAAAATTAAAATCTTCATTATATTATTAGGATTAAGTGTGGGTCTTTTCTCCATCCATGCCTGGACTAAAAAGCATCTTCAATGTTCTGTTTATTCTTAGGCAGAGAAGGGATTCAGTTGCTGAACTTCCTCCCCTCGACCCTCTAATTTGACAATCTGCAGAGGAGGAGGAGGGCCAGCAGTCAGCATCCCCAAACAGTCCTGCACCAGGGCCACCCCTTGCTGGTCAATACAGCACCTTTGGGCACCCTCTGTTGGGTTGCTAGAATTCTCTAGTTAAAGGCCCATTTTTCTCAGATTTATCTTCCTGGCCTCATTGCTATACCAGCTTCATCTTTCAGGTGATATTCTGGGAAACCCAAAGAGGCTTTTTCCTGAATATCACAGTAGATGCAGGGAGAGTTGTACCACACTCCCCATTTCCCCACCACACAGATGAAACCAACGCTTTACTTGTTTTTTCAGGTCTGTTTACAAACTAGGGTTGGCCATGAGAGAATAGTTAGTAACTGGTAACTGCTCTTTTTCTTCTTTTTTCCTCCCCCTCCCTCCAATCCATCTCTGGTTACAGTGTCACTTTGGGAGGAGAATGTTTTCTGCTGCTTCTGAAAACTCCCTCTAATTGTACAATTCACAAAATGACAACCTTTTTCCAAAGCCATTTTGAGGCTTTTGAGCTCGAGAGCCATGTTCTTCTTAAAATTCTAGGGTTTGATGTTATTTTATTGCCACTAAACTCTAGTGAAAACTATGAATTTTAGGTTGTCATTTCTCTAGTAAAAAAAGAAAGCCCACAGAATTTTGTTGATAAGAGATTCAATCAAGAGTAACTTATAGTGGCTAAAAAAAGTCACATCAGAAAAGAATAGTCCAGCTCTAGCAGTTAATGAATGTTGCAATACCTTTGAAATATTATCTCAGACCAATGATGTTTGCTATGTCTTATTATTTGTATTACAGGTGTGGTAAAAGTCTTGCAAATTGACCTGGATTTTTATTGATGCAGGCATTATTTATGAAGGTAGAAAAGTTACTGCCTTTTAAAATCTGCAAATTTAATGGACAAGAAAGGACTGAATGATTATTCATTTTGATGAAGTAAAGAAAATGAAAGGTCTACCTGTTAGTTGCATAAGAAATGATGAACTGAATTGCAATCTGACAGGCTAATCCAGGTTTGAATAGTCTCAGATGCTTTAACATCTAATATTCTGGCATAAAAGAACAGAAAAATGCTTTTTAAAGTGTGGCTAGTGTCGCTAGCTAGCTGGGTTTCCTAAAGAAACTAGAATTTTCAGTCCAGCTGTTTTAGTAGTTTTTGAACTCATCAGCCCAGCTTGATAGGAGGCTGGCAGTCTTAGAAAGCATAAGATTTCATGAAAATATTCTTTCATTTGAGTAAAATGAAGCTGCAGAACGAGCTCATTTGGTGTTAGACGTTGGGGAATCAAGGGAGGAAAAAACCCAACTACTATTGTAGGAAAAGCTTCACACATGAGCAGGTAATTTCTGGGAAGCCAGACTTCATTTGTCTTGTACCAGAAGTGACTTGTTTTTCTGGAGACTGTAGTTGTTTGGTGCTGCTTGAACTGGACTTCTCACTTTATTCACCTTGTATTTGAAAAAAGCTTGATGGTATGTTGCTTGATCGTGGTGGATAAGAGGGAAACTCGAGTCAGATACAAGATGAGCCCCATGCTCTCCTCCTCCCTGTTTACTCCATGAGACTGTGCTGGGGCTACTGCAATGGAGCAGCTCCTTCCCCAGAACACCTTGGCAGAGTGAGGAAAGGAGTACAGAGAGGGTTCTTGCTGAGCCCCGAGCTGGGAGATTCAGCATTCACTGTGTCATTCAGCGTAACTTGTGCCTCAAGGATCTCATTTTAAAGAAACATCTAGGGTAATGTATTTTCTAAGCCCCAACAGGAAGTACTTAGTGTTAGGAAAAAGGACTTTGAGAAGTATTGGTGACAAAATCTGAGTGGCTTTTATTTTTAAAGTTGACCCTTTAAGTAAGGAAAAATTAGGGGTGTCAGAGAACTCAGAACTGTATTTCTAGGATATCCAAAATTGGAGGGAGCCAGCCGCCACTGTATCTTTCACGGTTTGATGGCATTCCTTTAAAATAACTTTGTTTTTCTCCCCAAATGATTAGCCGCCTTCCTAATTTGATGTGAAACATATATTTTTTTTCTTGCATTTCTACACATAACAGTGGTGTTTTAGATCTCTTTGTTCCAGCCACTGTGATAAGAATCAAAGAGTAAAATTGCTGGTCATTGCTTTCAAGCTATGCTTTGCGTATTCTATTATACTGATGTCAGATCTGTGCTCAGATACTCTGTCACTATCACCCACTTCACCACCACAGACGGCGAAACACAGAGATGTGTCAAGACCTGGAAAACAGACCTGTTAAGAGTACAGAGGTTTCCCTTTACTCGTCAAGTCTTTCTTCATTTCTTACCGTGAAAGTCATGATTGACCAAAACAGCTCTTTTTTTCCACCTGAAAGATAACAAGACATTTGCAATTTAACGTGGTAAAAAACTGTGTGTGTGGTGGAAGCAATCGCAAGAAGGTCTGTGTGATCCAAGGATGGTTCAGAACTGACTTGAAAGGGTGTAAATTCCTTAAAAGAGAAGGTCAGAAAAGAAATTCTTGGACTTTTCCCCCTCAAATTAGCACACACGAATCTTTGTCCTCTTTCAGTGCAGGAGCTTTAGGGGGGTGGGGTGGGAAATTGAGGTGTGGAGAGCTTCTTCTGGTAACAGAATTGAGAACAGTATCCAGCCATCTTGAACATTAGCACCGACCCTTACATTAAGACATTGATTCAGCATGAACTTACTCATGTGGCACTGCAACTGTTGAAGTTTGAGTTGAACACTCTCTCTCTCTCTCTCATGTGACACCTTGGTTGAGGTGGCTTTTTCATACAAGTGGCTTATGCAGTCTGTAAGTTTGGAAGCACTGGATGTAGTGATCACTATACTGGTATAGTGTCCCCTTTTTGGCCATAGTTAAGTTTTATTAAATATTTAAAGTTCTCTTTCTGCCAGTAATTAGTACTGACCAGTGCTTGTTCGTGTTGGTAACAGCTATCTTACTCTTTCAGAATGTGAAGAATTGTATACCATGCAAAATATCGCTCTCTTCTTGCCTCTGACTCTTCAATATGTGAAGTCTTTTGAACGGTTCACTGACACTTTCATGACCTGGCTAGTTCTAAAGCATTTGATTCCGTAAGCGCTCTCCTAACAAAATGAGTATTCACAGTGGCAGCGCATAACAGTGTCTGTAGAAATCTGATGGGTAGCCAGAGCCATATCTGCCAACAGGCATTTGGAAAGTCTCACTGGTTATGGCTAAAAGTCTTGCTAAAGTTCTCTAAGGGAGAAGCTAAAAACATACAACTCCCTAGCAGAAGTATCTTTTCTTCTCCTCTCCCCCCATACCTTTCTAAGTAGAAAATGTGGAAGAAACTGCCATGTAACAGCTTCCATTCACCAAATGAACCTAAAAGACAAGCTAGAGTTAGCCAAAATTTGGCTAAGTTCGATGCACTGGGGACGGACTTACCCCCACACACTGCTTAGGAGGAAGGTATCAGCCACATGTGCAGATTGTTCTCAGGAGCGCCTCCCTTGAGGTGGTGATCCAAGCACAATAGGCAAGATTTTCAATAACAACAACTGTGAATGTCCCTGACTGCATTAGAGCTGGGACTGACTTGGATCAGGGTTTATAGAGTGCTTATCTCATCTTAAAATGATGTTGCTAGGTGCTACTGTGATTAGAATACTGTATTGAAAACTGGATGGACAAAGAGTTGTAATTGTGGTATGATTAATTGAGATGGATTATACTATTCCCACAGGTTTATCGGCTTATGCTCAATGAGATAGAAATGAATGTAATTAACTCAGCATCATGAATGAAGATACTTTTCTACTTAGTGAGCAATATGCTCTTCTGAGAGCAATTATGACTTAGTTCTGCAAGACTCTCAAATAGCTTTGAGACCACTGATGATGTTTAAGACTTTGGAGGATTGAACCCTTTGTATTGAGAACATCCTCAATAGTTTAGTTTTCAGCCAGTGAGGAAAATCAGTTTGTCCTGTTGTTCTTTCACTACTTTTACTGTAGATATGTACATGAGACACTTCTATCAAAGGATTAAATCAAATACTTAGAGGCTAATTCTCTTAGCTTTACTGAGGTAATCAACTTGATTTATTGTTCTTGGCTTGTACAGATAGCAATTCTCACCAGAGTTAACTTATTCTCTTAACAGGTGGTCACATAATTAAACTGGATTTTTATTGCTATTAGGTACTCCATATAAAGTATCAAGACTTTTCTGCTTGCCAGGAATCATTCATATTTTAAACCAGCGTATGAGAGCAGTAAAGGTATTGGGGGGAGGGGGGAGAATGGCTTAAGAGTGGTGGAGAGAAGTTTTATTACTTGACACATCTGACCTCTGCACATGGATGGTCCTGATTCTTTGACAGTGTGTCACACTGAAGGCTGATTGTTGGTTCCTTTGACACCTCACCCTCATTTTCCCTCTGCTGAGGCAGTGCTTCCATTGCACAGGTAAAATCATGTTCCCCTGCATTATTACCCCTTCAAAAGTTATGGCGATAAGTGACTGTTTACACATATAGTACCCATAAAGGAAGTTGGTCAAGAAAGGATTAGTGTCTATTGTGCTATGCACTGGGTCTTTGTACAAATAACCTCTTCGTGCACTATGCAGATTTCATGGAAAGGCTCTTGATACGTCAGGTAATTGGGGGAAAGGAGAGAAACCTCCACCTGCAAGAAGTGCCTCTGATTGAATGAAATGATGGAAAACAGGCCTGGGCCACTTTAGGCATATTGCAGCCTGAGACAGTTGACCAAGAGTACACTGGTATACCTGGAGTAGCTTCCTGAAACCCTGTGTTTGTGGCCCAAAAAATAGCGCTAGGTTCATGCTTTCTTGCTTTAAAAAATACAGATGTTTTTTTCATATACCTGTCTTTGTAACACCGCACCTCTTAAAACCTTGTCTGAAGATGCTTGTTTTTCTGGGGAGATGGAGAAACATTTTATAGGCATGTGGCTGGGTTGTTTCTGGACTGATGATGTTAATGGTGCAGAGAAGTGTTAATGGCTCTTCAAAGCTCCAGGGGAGGGAAGGTTTCACTGAGAAAACATGTATATAGGGCTATTATGTCTGACCTGGATCTGCTTTATGGCCAATGGAGAGAAACGGGCACTTCTTGTTGCAACTCATCTCATCTGGGAAAAAAAAAGTAGTCTGAAATGGGTCAGATAATTGGGCTCTGAAGTACTTATTTCTCACTGTTGATTATGAAAAGAGTCTAAGGTGACAGGCTCAGCTGCTGACATCTTCGCTGTAAATTTCTGAAGTTCAGTGAAACAAGTCAGCCTTGGAAATAAATGGAAAATGAATCCCACTTCGGCCACAAACATCATTTTGTTCCTATTCTTGACTGTTTGAACTTTAAAAACTAGGCTGTTTTACATACTTCCCTCCATCCCAAAGTATCTACCCGACACTAGCCAGAGGATTAAAACCAAGCATGCTCTGATAACAGTGAGTCTTCCCACTGACTTCTCTGACTTTGTATCTTTCTTATAGTCTGTCAGTTTTTTGTACTGTAGGGGTTTTTGTTGGTTAGTTCGTTGGTTTATTTGTTTGAGCAAATGAATTCTCTTGAGTCCTGAAACATTTTAGAATTAAATAGATGTGGAGGTGATGGTTTTGTCTCTGTGCTCAGTGGGTGCTGGCGTAACCCTCGCCTCCCCTGGAGCCTGGGGATCAGGAAGCAGCAAACGCTGCAGGGCACAGCTGAAATAGGTTGTGCTGAAGTACGGATCCATGTCCGGCATTCGAGATTCCGAGACCTGAACGAACCTGCCACAGTCCTGCGGGTTGTCAGGTCTCTAATGAGCTGAGCTCACGCTGCACCTTCTCCCCTTTTGTAATCAAACCTAGAAAAATACGTATCACTGAGAGAGAGCTTTTGATGTGTAAACAGATGTGTACACATGCGCATGTGCACACACACAAAATGTGACTGCAGAAGCCTTGTCTAGTAAGACAGAAACCAAGCTAGATGCTTGCTAAGCTCTTGTTAATTTGGGGTCGGGTTTTTTTTGAGGTGTGGTCGTGGTTGATTTTTGGTTGTTGGGTTTTTTTTCTAGGAGGAAAACGGAAAAAAAAAATATGCAAACGTGATAGTGCAGTAAATGTAATCACGAGGGGGATGCAATGCCATGGTGCTGTGCCTGTTTTCTGAACGTCACCGTAGGAAGAAATGGCGTGTGTCCCTGGAGCATTTTGCAGTTTTGCTGCCTGTTTGGGGTTGCCACCTGCTGGTAAAAATACTGCATAGCTTGTTTTCTCCCTGCAAAAAGACAAAAATACAAGAGCGCTTGAGAAGTATCTGGGTATTTTTTTCTGATTAAATTATTGCCCCAGCCTTTTTTTTTTTCTTAGAAATTTGTTTTGAGTGTGGCTATAGTTACTTTATTTCTCGAATATAATTTATGTGCTTTTACTGGTCTTTTTTTTTTTTTTTTTTTACAGATTATGCAAACCTCCAAGTATTCAAAGAGCAATGCTTAAATTATTGTGTAACTTGCCAAGGCCCCAGTCTCATTTATTGCAGAGTTTTTTTAGCCACAATGGGGTTTTCAAAGGAGCCTAGAGAACCTGAATTTTGCAATCCTGTTAAAACTCAAGGGTTTCAAATTGCTTAAAGCAGCTTTAGAGAACTCATCCTGAAATGCATTTCAAAAGCTGGTGAGGATAAAAAAGCATTTTTGTGCCCAGAGTTGAATTCAGCATGCAAAGACACCGTGTATTGCAAAGCTTTTATTTTGCCCAAAAAGATGCCTGCCTTGTTCGTTTTTCCAGTTTTCAATGTAACATCCTCCAGAAAGTGACTGAGATGACACTAGGAGGTAAGTGCTCTGGATTTCCTGCAGAGTGTGACCGCTATTGTTTCTGTCTCAGGCTCAAGCACACAACTTGTGGTTTGCAAGTTGTCATATTAATGGTGCTACTGAAGTAACTGCCCGTGCACGCGTTCCTGTTCCATCAGCTGCCTTCGTGTACACGATCTCAGTTAGCTTGAGGATCTTATACATCACACAGCATTAAAAGCTTGCATCTCTCCTGTTCGAATTCAGAGATATGTAGCAAATGTACCGGGGTAGGTAAGATGATGTTCTTTGCTCAGAAAGGTGTAAGGACCTCACGGGAAATGCTGCTTGTGTGTACTACAGCTCTGTGCTGACTACTGCCAGTCAACATGGACCTGCTGGTTGAAATAGGTCAGCTTTGAGAAGAGGTGACTGGGAGGCCCTGGGAGAGGGCAGTGGTGGCAATGGAGTTTGGTGGCCCTTTCCTAGCCCCCAGCGAGGGGACTGTGCATTGGAGAGGGGGACTTAAGGATCGTATTGCTATCTAAGTGATTACTCATAAGTCCCGGCTTAGTGTTGCCAGCCCGTTTCAGGAACTAATCTCATTGTCTTCTGCATAACATGTACTTTCGCACAGTACAATAATTATCAGCTATCTCCTGGCAATTAATAATTTAAAGCCCTGTAGAGTGTGTGCCATTTGCTGCTTGAGCAGCAATTTGATGATTTGTGAAGCGGGAGCTGGCTATGGGTGAGGTCTGAGACCTCCTGTGGCAACCGCAGGGAAGGGGAGGCATTTCAAAGGACTCGTGAGGACCTGCAGGTCAGATGCTTGAAGGGTACTTGCCATAGCAGGGTGGTCTTATTGAAGGCCACGAAGTCTGTGCTGCCTAGTCCTGCTCCACACCATGGGATGTGCCTGTCACTTGCCCCTAACTGGCACAAAATTAATTTTCAGGTGGATTCTGCGGGATCTGCGTGTATGGGCTTATGGGGTGCTTCTGCAAGGAGACCTGCTTTTCCTCCTCTCTTCTCTGCATGGGTATAGGGACAGGGCATGCACACAGTTCCCTCTGCCTCATTGTTTTTTTCTTTTGGCTCTCCCTCCAGTTTGTGGAAGGTTTGTTTTCCACTTCTCTCTCCACCTCCCCTGTTGAGGTGTGTGGGCACTGGGAGCAGGGCAGGTGACTCCTTGGCCTTCAGCTTTGTTTCTTTGAAGGCATGATAATAAATGTCTATTCCCTTCCCTGATGAAAAATGGGTTGAGTTATAGCTAGGGTTGCCTGTTGTTAAGGCTGCCCAGCCCTTTGTCTGATTGTGTGTTGCTAGCAGTTATTTATAGCTGCCAGGTTTTGACAATTCAGTATGAAATTTTTCATGCTTAGTAGGAGTCTCAGATGAATTTTTATGGACAGTTTCACCGATTCCACTTTTTATGAGAGGCAAGCAAGGGAAATTACTTTGATTCTGTTTAAAAATAACACACCAAAACAAACAAAATACCCTTGTCTTGAATTGTGTCTATTTCTTCCCCCTGCTTAAAATTTGGAATGTGGAGAGGTGTTTTTTAACATCCCTTTGAAAATTGGCCTGTGCTTGATCAGTGAAGTAGCATTGAAAAACTGTAACTTGCTCCAAAACAGCAAAATATTTCTGGAGGTTAAAAGGATGCAATAACAAATATTTATGAGTCTTCCCTCTTGAAGAAGGTGATAAGCAGTGGTGATGAGCCAGAAGTATGGGCACAAATATGAGATAGGGACAGACTAGAGAAGACAGGAAAAAAAGGGCTAAACTTTTAAAGAATTAACAGTGAAGCCATGTATGTTTATGCCACTAAAGCCTTCTCCAGTATATGTTTATTTTGAAAAGGTTATATGAAGGCAATTTTGAGATATCTGCATTTTGAGTATTTGACTTTGCAGATAGGGTGTGTGCCTAGGCTAAAGCAGATAATTGTTTTGATTTGCTTCTAACTAGTAGGTCTATGGTAAACAATAGAAGTTGACCTATTAATATGTCACAAAAGTTTCTTCGAAGATAGGACTCACAATATTTTCTTCAATATTTTTATTCTTTTATAATACAACCAATACCATGAAGCTTACCATTCTGCCCAGAAGAAAACATAGGTGCGTATGAGGAGCTGTGCACAGGACTGGAAGTTAGTGGCTGTATATATAGTAAATTAAACTATACTATAATATACTATAGTATATTATAGGTGTCTCTGATCGTGGCTAGTGCTTTAGCAGACACCATAGATCCCTTACACTCCTCGCTGCTTTGCAACTACGGAACATGTACGACTAGAAAATGTTTCAGGTCTGGCATATGGCATTGACTTCAGATAGTGAATATGCTATTTGATTGAGGAGGAGGGGAATTGTAAGGAAGACCTTGTTGGTGGCCACAGGAGAATGTTATGCACTCGTATATTAAGGGTTCACAGGGAGGCAAATCTCTCTCTCCTTCACTGAATGCAGATGAAGTACTTTTGAAAGCCGTCTAAATAGCTACTGCTGAAAGCCTCAAGCTTTCAAAGATTATGCCTTGGTGTCCCCTAAGAACTGTAGCTCACCAGTGAAATACAGTCATCCTCAGACTCCAGTCCCAGGCCTCTAAGCTCTGAATATAAATTGCCCAATTTTAAAGGCTACAATGGAATGAATGAGACTGCTGAGACCAGAAAGGTGATGCTCTCAGCAGCTCGCTTGTAGCTCTGGGGCTGCCCTTGGAGGACGTTGGAAGAGCTAACAATTTCTCAGCTTTCAGAACAAATCAACTGTTCCAGGAACAGGCATTACATACACTCCTGGCTTGATAGGTAGGAGAAAAGGCATACATGTTTTATCTTTCTTAAATAACAACTTACTTGAATTTAAAATCAAAGCTTTCCACTCTGAGGTCAGGAAAATGAATAGACACCTACTTGACATTTTTAGGATGGCAAAGTCCACCGTGATGAGTAGCACCATGCAAAAGCAGCAGTGGCATGGTTTAGTCCTACTCACTAGTGACATGTAACTTAATGCATGTCTCTGCTGTCAGTGATGAGGTCCAAATCTGGACCTGTCCCTGGTGAAACACATGAACTTGAGCTATGTTAACAAGCACCTGCGTTTGTGCCAGTAGTTCATAGCTCTGCTTTCTAAGTGGATCCACATATTACGAGAGAGAGGTATTCAGACAGACTAGTTTAAGTATGTGTGATCATAGAATCATAGAATGGTTTGGGTTGGAAGGGACCTTAAAGATCATCTAGTATCAAGCCCCCCTGCCATGGGCAGAGACATCTCCCACTAGACCAGGTTGCTCAAAGCCCCATCCAGCCTGGCCTTGAACACTTCCAGGGATGGAGCACCCGCAACTTCTCTGGGCAACCTGTTCCACAGTCTTATCACCTTCACAGTAAAGAATTTCTTCCTCTTTCAGTTTAAAACCATTACCTCTCATCCTATCACTACGCACCCTGTAAGTGTCCGTCCCCATCTTTCCTATAAGCCTCCTTTAAGTACTGGAAGGCCTGTAAGGTCTCCCTGGCACCTTCTCTTCTCCAGGCTGAGGAACCCCAACTTTCTCTGCCTGTCTTCATAGAAGAGGTGCTCCAGTCCTCTGATGCTCTTCGTGGCCCTCCTCTGGGCTTGGTCCAACAGGTTCATATCCTTCTTATGTTGAGGGCCCCAGAGCTGGACACAGTACTCCAGGATAATGTGGAGAAAGAAAAGATGTGGGACACTTCCTAAAGCAAAAGGTCAAGAGCTGGGTTATCTGAGTTGCCATTTCTGACTACCACTCGTTATTTTGTGAATCCTGACCTCAATTCTGTAGGGAAGCTTACACAACACTTGGGTACCAATTACTTGAATTGTGGGGTCAGTAGGTGCTGGCACAGCATAAAGAATTTGTTGCTTCTGCCTGAAGTATTAAGTTGACATAAAATTAGAAGAGAAGACAATGAGACTGACTTGAAATTAAGTTTTATGGTATCCGATTGAGTTTGGGCACTGAAACCTTTCCCAATTATTTTAATTCCATGTTTTTCTAAAATGAAAAGAGGAATGGTGCAAATGTACACCTAAAATATCTGTAGGACAAATTTTCTGGCCCTCCTAGATGAAGCCTACATAGAATTGAACATTGGATTGACTATGAGAAGGTTAATTTATCCACTGTGCTTTAGTTTGAATATAGATATAAAATGGCTGCTGAAACAAACAAACCTTGCTTTTGATTTTTGATGTGCCACAAATTCAAACCAATGCTATGGAAAGAGTACAATGTAGAGATTAGTGTGTGTGTATGCACGCACGCATGAGCACACAGCTTTTCATAATTGGTCTCTTTGTAACACCCAACTCATTTTTATGCTGTCTTTTTCTATGGAAAACATTCAGCGTGTTGTAAAATCTGGCATTCACGTCATACTGAATGCTGCCAGCTCCTTCTTTTTATGAAAGACAAATCTCAAATCAGGTTTATTGCTCTTTTATTTTTCATTTACTAAGAAAAAAAACCCAAGCAGTTCCTTAACTTAATGTTACAGTTAATGTTTCAGTTTACTTTATTTACCCTAATTCCCTTTTTTTTTTTCCTGGGTATTTGATATGAAGGTTTATCTGTTACATGTGTCGACGTGTCTGTACTCTCTCTAGAGGTGATCTTAATACTGCATTGTCTGAGCATCTTCCTGTATTTTATTGACCACTGTGGCTGACTGGTGGTGTTAATGGTGACTATGTCTGCAACTAGTTCATTGAAAAAAAAAACAACCAAAAACTTGCAACAATTTAAGATGTGGAAGAATGTTTTTGAGGAACTAAGAGGGGGTTTAAAGGTATGTGTGGTTTACATTAGAAAACTGAAAGTAGAAGGGTACTAAGTAAATTTAGTGAGATTTGTGATCGTTCTGTGTTGAACTAGTTGCTAAGGAAATTCTGTATGTTACACAAATAACCTTTACTCCTCCGTGAATTTCATTCCAAGATTATACTTACAGATCATATTGAACCTCAACTCTTAGTGATTTTTTTAAAAGTATATTTTGAGGTATTGTCTTTAGAGTATGTACAGCTGTCACGACCAGAGAACACAAAAGTATTGGCTTAAATCCACATTCATGCACATGCTTTTATGTCATTTTTTATTTTCCAAATTTCAGTTAAGAGAAAGTTGCTGTGTTTAGACATTCTTAATAAAAGCAGACAAATGCTCAAAAAAGGGAATGATGATTTTCAAAAAAATTGGCCTTTATTAAACCTTTTTCTCTCTGTAGTAGTTCAGGTTGGCAGCTGAGGAAAGTGGAACTAGCTGATATGTTTGAACAGACCCATAGGCCAGCTTTCACATAATTAATTTTCTTCCAGTTAGGGAAAGAGAGGGTAGCTCTTTCCTTGTTTATACACAGGCTTCATTGGTAACTTTCCAAAAGTGACCTGTAGGCAGGATGGTGTTTGGGCACGTGTGGAATTTAGAATAGTAGCTCTAGAATCTCCAAACCAACTTGCTAAAGGGTGGCAAACTTTCAAAATGGAAGTTTTAACAGTATTTTCTCTGAAAACAGTAGTGAAAATCATTATTTTCAAATAGTTTTCCAGTTTTAATTTGCATTAGTGTAAGAACAGTAAAAAATCCTTGCATGACATTTAAATAGAAATGGATATTTGTATTCTGTACCAGTTACTGTACTGCCTTCACGTGCCCTGGTATCTCAGTGCTCTCAGTACTTTTCATTCCTGTGCTTAATGATATGACCAAAATGTGTAAAAGCATTTTAATTTATTACTGCCATTATGCCATTTTTGCTAATGTTTTGCTTTCTTCTGCTTTTCTCAAAATAGCTAATATTCATGAAAACTATGAAATTATAATTTCAGTCCTTTCACAGAATTAACAAATACCTTACTTTTGAAAGAGGCTTCATGGATATTAAACAGCTTCTTTATTTCAGCTTTATTTGAGGTATAAGCAAGCAATCAGCTCTATCTCTCTGTTCAAAGCAAAGCTGCAAAGTATGTGTATGTATTTGTATATAAACAAGTACACGTTGTAAACTTTTACTGTTATTTGCCCATGGATTTCCTACACTTACAAGATGATTCTCGATCATGGAAAAATTCTGATCTTGCAGAAGTTACCTTCTGAGAGTTGACAGTCCCGCACTGAGAGCCAAGCGTGTTGCCAAAACTACTATTAGAATAGTAGTCTTATTTTTAATGTGTAGTTTAACGTAAGAACATGGAAAATCTTA
The DNA here is from genome assembly GCA_013398815.1 of Ibidorhyncha struthersii. Classification (NCBI taxonomy): domain Eukaryota; kingdom Metazoa; phylum Chordata; class Aves; order Charadriiformes; family Charadriidae; genus Ibidorhyncha; species Ibidorhyncha struthersii. The sequence goes on along the minus strand of VZSZ01003173.1, from coordinate 479,736 downwards.
CTGGATTATTCATGTGTGTAAATCCAAACTCACGCTAAAATTGTGTTTTGCCTACCTCTTTTATGGCAAATAGCTTTGTGTCAGCCTATGCCTCCTTTCTAATATTGCTCTAGTATCTTTCACTACAAAAGTGATACTTTTGAAACAGACATCACCTAATGTGATTTTACTGGTTTATATCATTCTCAACCATTGAGCAAATAGTGAAAATTAAATAAGCAATCTTTATCTAAGAATGATTATTTAAAACTAAGCTATTAATAAAATCCTCTGACAGGTGGAGGCACTTAGTAATATCAATTAGTTCTCTCTTTAGATATGAAGTATTCATTTTATAAATTTATTTATTGTCTATATAAAGTTTGTTGCCTCTTGAAAAATGGCTTGCTATGGGGAATACATCATGCTATTCATTTAGAAGAATATTCCGTAGATGATATGGACTTGCTTTCAACAGTTTGGGGGTAAAAGAACAACTGGTTATGTTTTACAAACATGAAGATGAGTCTGAGTGTTGGATTAAGAAAAAGATTAAGAGATGGCTTTGTGGAAATCTTCCGCTCAGGTACCGCATTTGCTGTATGGAGACGATAGGTTATCATAGGCATTGCTAGCAACTTATGTTTTTTCTGTAATGCCGTATTTCTTAGTTAGCTTTCTCTGTTAAAACTTTTGTAAACTCAAAGGTAATTTGTTTCTGGCTAGTATAAAACAGTCGCTGAGACTGCAGAATTTCATGGTAAGGACTTAATTAATCATTTAGGTTGCTTGGCTGATCGTCTGCATGAAAGCCGTATAACAGAATAAATAACAATAGCTGTGAATCACATCAGCATGGGGATGTTAAAAAAAATCAAATGCGTTTTTTCCCAGGCATTTGGAAAAGTCATCATGCTCTCAGTGCGCTGGAATAGAGAGGAGTGATCTAATTTTATGTTCCTTTTGCTCTGTGTCGGGGTGCACGATGCAAGCAGGGGGGTAGGTGTCTGTGTGCTCTTTGGCAAGGAGCAGTTGTGTAGTTCACCAGCTTTTTTAAACATCTTTAACAAGGCTGAAAATCAAAAGCTGGTGTTTATTCAGATCTAATGAAGCCTTTCTCCTGTGGGGACGGTAGCTATTTAGTCAGTCAGAGACAATCCAAAGGGAAGTTTTGGAAGAAATCAACTTATTGTTTATAAAACTAATGTTAAATAAAGGTAATTGGAACATGATGATATTACTATCATCTGCTTCTAGTAAATGCCAACTGACAGACAAAACAGTGGTGATTTTCACCTTTACTATAGTTTTGTGACAGGGAATGCGCTGGGTTTTTTGTTACTTTCTTCACTTTCTTTTTCAGTTAAATATAAAAAGGTTAGACTGTACCTAATCTCTGAATGATTGTGCTAAAACCATCTTTCTTTCAAACATGCCATCTCTTTTTGTATATTGTATGTTTTTGTTCAAGTTGTAGTTTTGAGTTTTACTGGACAGCAAGAAAAAGGTGGCAGCCCCTAATGCAAGTGATTTTGCACCATGTGATTGAGTCAACTGAGTAGTTGGAGGGAGCTTAGAAAAGGGAACTGTAGCCAGATCCAAGTCAGGGTGGGGAGGCAGAGTCTGAAAAGAGGAGGAAACAATGAGAAGTAAAAAGGTGACAGAAAAGGGAAAAAATTCTTTGTTTGGTCAACCAAAGGGTGTTGGGAAGATGCACTCAGCTAGATTACATTTTGCAGGGTAACACGTTTCACGTAGGTGCTTGGCTTGAGATTTTTCTTGTGGTTTATAGTGCATTGTGTTATAGAAAGATTAGTAAAAGTGTCCTTTTTTTTCTTTTTTTTTTTTATTTTTTGCTTGAACTGTTGAATTCCTCAACTGTAAATATGTTTCATAGTCGGGTGGTGGCTATACGGCACTGTTGTCAGTGTAGACCTCAAGACCATGCCAAACTCAAAGACGCTGTTTGCAAACCATCTCCCTGTGCTTGCTTCTCCTTTGCTTCTGAAAATACTCATTTGTACTGATTTGAAACAAAGAGGGTGAATGGGGAGGGGAATTCTGTTAGTGTTCTTCTTAGGCTGTGTTATGTGGATAAGGAGTTCCTTTTATTTCTATATATTCACACCCTCTGTCTGTGTAGCATGTGTAGGAAAGGTCAGTATTTCCTAGTATATAGCCCTTTTGGAGTATGTAGTCTGCACAGAATTCTCTGTATTACTGGTTTGTTATTAGGCATCACACATTGGTAATTATTATTCTTGTAAAAGAAACCTGATAGTTTGACAGTAACTTATGAAGAATGCTATTTGTGTTGCTTGGTGTTAAGTTACTGCAAGAGTTGTCTTATGTCTTCTTTGCAATAATTCTCTTGTTTCCCCTCATCCACTGCGGTATCATAGTAAATGGTGTAAGAGGTGTAGAGAATGATGGTCAGCTTGTGCACCCTGTTCCTCCCCTACCCCATCCTTGCTACGCAGGGGAGGCTGCAATGGTGAATGGTGGAATTTCTCTCTGGTAAACTCCTTCCCCTCATAGGAAGGTGTGTGTGGAGAAAAAGCATGTTTAAAGTCCCCAGGTTGTGTGTATTGTGCTCCATATTATGGGACTCCCCTGAATTATTGCATCTTTTGCAAGAGTGTCCTAATGGAGACTTGCCTAAAAGCCCAGCTCCTGAGATGGGCGCAGCCAGCAGATGAAGGAAAGGGGCATTGCCTGGGATGATCCTTTAGGTTCCTTGTGGACCTCTTGCAGGCACTGAGGAATAACAAGCTGGGGAGTGTCTGACTGCTCTGAAGGGGAAGAAATCCCCCTCCAAAAGGGAATTCCTATGAAGTTATCTGACCGCTACACCTTGCATGTGAAATGTAGGAGTTCCTAGGTGGCCATGTCTTATGCTGATGCTCCTCAGCTGCCAGCAGCCTGTGAGTGAGGTAAAGACCGGCGAACTGCCTCTTCCTGATGATAGCGAAGCAGGAGGAAAGCCACCACATTGCATGACAGCTTCAGGTATGGTACGAAGCAAAGGAAGTCACCCATAATTGAGCCATGCTGAGAATCGCGCTCCCTAGCTGCAACCTCCTGCTGCTTTCCCTGTAGGGCTTCCTTGCATGGGAAGAAAGAGGGGATTTCAAAGGGCTAAATGCTGTTGAGCTAAATTTAGGATTAAACACGGGGTGATTCTCTGTAAAGAAGCAGAAGGACTTCTCTCTTCTGCTTCTCCCCTCACGTACATATTTGAGATGTGCTTGTTTGCTTTAACACCTAGAAAACGGCACAGTATTTTATTTAAATATCTTCTCCTTCAGGCCAGCACTCCTGCTGGTACGGTAAGAAGCTTCTTGCCGTGCGTTACATGTGTATGCTGTCAGGTTAAAATGCAGTGCTGTGATTTAAAAGGAAATTTCAAAGCACTGTTCTGCCTGCCTCCCAGCATCGTTTCCATAAGCACAGAACCTGTGTGGTCGGGCATTTTAAAAGGAGAGCGAGGCCCTAGTTAGCAGAGCAGTGGTGTTGTGAAAGGGCTGTAGATGCAGTTCCAATGAGAATCATTACAATACTTGCCTTGGGGACAAAGGAACATGTCTGAGTGCTTTCAAAGAATAAGTAATTCTTATACTCCCATGGCAATTGTTTACGATAATCACTCCATCGTTATTGTTTGAGTTTAATTGCGTTTTGCTTTGGGAAGATTCCCGTATTCCAACTTTTACCTGAGCAATATTTTAAGACAGGTGCATATATAAATGTGATCATTTTACTTCTCACCTCTAAATAAATCAGAAACCTCCCTCCCCCTAACCCCTATTCTCGCTTATATTTGCAATGAGAGGATGATCTCTCCCCTGCCAACTTGTATTGAGGCTGAATCAGTTTAGATCTTGGACAGCGGCTTCTGAATTTGAAGACTGGACAAGTACAGTTCTTTGCCCTTGGTCGCACCCCAGAAAGAGCAAGTGGAATTTTTGAGTTCTTGTGTCCACCTAATGAGACATTTCAGGCTTTCCCCCATGGCACAGGAATACCTGTAAAGGTGCACAGTTTTGTAAGTGAAGCACTGATCAAAACGTCATTGACAGATCTGGCTGCTACCCCTAGGCTGGCCACTGATTTTGTATTCTTTTGGGCGAGCTACTGAACACATCAGTTTCCTCTGCCATAAACCAGAAGCAATACCTCTGGGACAATGACCAAGTCTTTAGATGAAAGGAGATATTGAAGGGCAAAGTGGTGCTCTACCATGATGATTATTCTTTTACTGACAAGGTGCACTTTTCAGGTTTAACACTGCTTGGTAATGATTAATCAAGCTGTGGGGATTAAATTTTTAGCAAGAGTTAGGAAATACTTTCCTGAAGAATAATACATTTTAAATGTTATGGGAGATTTAAGAATTAAAATTTTGTCTCGTATTTCAAAGAATTTTAAATGACCTTCAGACTGAGCCAGTCAGTGGTTTGAATATGCTAACGAAATCACTTTGCTTGCAAGATGTTTTGTTTGGTAATGAAACTAAAAACTACTGACCGTGTTGAGCTGATGATGTTTTTCTGTCTAATACACTAATATTCATCAATGCAGTGTGTGCAGGTAAAGTTCAGGTATGAATATAGATGACTAGGATTTTCTGGGAGCTCATATAATAGTCTCTTTCAGGTCTTGATCTTTGTAGCCAGCTGATGACCTTTATTTTACACTGATAATGAAAGAAAGCAGCGTTATTTTATCACTTAGCTCCATGAATACAAAAATAATTGAGTTCTCATCACTAATCATTTTAGCAAATTAGAAAGTCCCATTTAGCCCACATCTTGCCATCTGTACTTGTACTGTTTTTGAAGTATTTTGAGACTGTTGACTGCTTAACATTCTGCTCAGTGAGGATATCAAAGTCTGACCCTAGTATTTTGAGTGTATTTCAAAGTCCGACTTTGGGTTTATTTTTTTAACTCGACTGTTGCTGTCATTTTAATTAGACTAAACCTAGGTGAATACAGGTAATGTTTCAGGATGAATTATGAATATTACAGTAATCTTTGTAAGAAAGAGCAAAAGGTATCTGCATAAGCTGTGATCTGAGGTATTACAGTTGTTTAAAAAAATAAAAGGCAGTAACCTCAGAAGGTTCAAACTAAATTAGAAAAATCCACACTTATCTTCTATCTTGTACCTTTACTACTGTAAATCCTAATAAGTAACACTGTAGTCCTATAAATTATCACAAATTTGGATTAATCCCAAACAAGTGAGTGTCTTAAATTTTGACTAGAAAGCTTTCCTCCCACAATTTGTGCTATATAAGCTACCTGTACTATCCACATTAAACAGCACTAGTAATACTGAAGATCAAAAATCTTTGAATATTTTATCTAAAACAATCTCAGATAATAATAATAATGAAGAAAGTATTTGGCTTGATTTATGAAAGCGCATCAAAGGTGCCCAGACCATTACATGAGGCTTTTGATACAGTTTCTGAAACTCTGAATGACTTCTCATTACAGGTGAAGCTTTCCATTTAAATATATTGATTTCATTTATTTTATGCCAAAATTGTTGAAACAGAACATTTTGGTTTCAGTTTTGGAACAACTTTATAGCTGAAAAGTGTTCATCAGTTCTGCTGGTCAGATATCCTAATATAATTGGGAACATATCAGCCTGTTCCTCTTTCCTATGACATGTAATGAGGGAGGAGTGGTGAGTAGGGATGGAGGCACAGAACAGAGGAGGGAAGCAGGTGAGCACATCAAAGGGCAATTGTTATGCCAGAGGGAGAAAAAAAAAAAAAAAAAAAAAGACTCCTCATTATTCGTTACATTCCTCATGAGTTTTAACTTACCCTTGTCCCAAGTTTCCAATGAAGTTGAGCAACAGTCAAAAGTATTACTCAGTCTCCCAGAATGTGATTTCAGATGTTTCCTGTTACACGTCTCACGCTTCCCTAGAGAGGCTTGGGCAGATGAGGCACACGTTTGCCTCTGGCTATGAATCATGTGGAATCAATGGCAGCTTGTAATAAGTGCCTAGACCACCAAACTTTCTTTGGTGCTTTTTCTAATTAAGTCAGTTGTAAAGAGTCAGAGATGAGGTAATAAAGAATATATGGTAAGTTCTTTCACTATGTGGCATGAAGGGGGTGAAGATGTTCGTGAGGACTGCCTTGCTATAGCAGAAAGTTTGCTGTGATCCACCAAGAGCTGGAGATGGGCCTAAACTCAGATCATGAAATTCATCTTTCCAGGAGCATATGGAAGGTGTATGGTATTCAAAGAAGGCACAGGCTGCAATGCCGAAGGCATCTCGCTGTGATAAACAGCCATGGAAGAACATTTTTGAGCCTTTAAATGCACTCTGATCCTTTCAAGATTTTTGCCCTCTAGAAGGAAATTTCTGAAATCCTTTCAAAGTATAGTGAGGCTAGACTTCACTGCCCTCTCTGGGAATTACAAAGAATTTTTGCTCTTGGAGATATGTGAAACGAAAGATAGTTTCGAGAAAAATATTTGGGGTTTTGTTCGTTGTCATTGTTTAATACAATTGCTCAACTGTATAAGCCCAGTTTCTGAGAAAAAGTTATGTTCGGTAGATTTTTGCATTTTGGATAGAAGAAAGCTTGTACTGCCAGTTGGATTCCAGCTTTTCTGACAGAACCTGTCATCTTCAATAGTAAATGGACTAATTCATAGCAAAGCTGCAGAGATGAGAAGATACAGTCTTAGGCTATATGCAGTGTTGATGAATTTCAGTAGTAGGTTGGTAGGTGTTTGGATTGCCGATCTGGATGATTCCAGGGCATTTTCTGTGGAAAGTTTTACAAATTCAGGGATCTGAGCTAGTAGCTTTACCCTGTCAAGCTGTCTCTCTCAGTTCTGACTAATTTGCTGTACTTTCTTTGCCCTGCTGTGCTTAAACTTATTCCTTTACATTTTGTTTCCTTCAATCTTTGTGTCACTTCACCGTTTAAAGAGGCATTTCTGTAACATTTCACACCCAGACCTGGTTTGGTATTTTTGGGGGCTTTTTTGGTTTGGGGTTTGTTTGTTTGTTTGTTTGAGGGGGGGCGTCTTTTAGTTATTTTTTTAATTAAACATGACTTTTTGATTAATTGTGCATTTAGGGGAAAATTGTTTTGCTAATGGAAGTATGAACTAAGAAGCAGGGTGTGTATACATTTAATTTATATTAAAGCAAGTTTGCACCTCTTTAAGGACTGTGAAGGGACCTTTATAGCAGCAGTGAATGTAACTCATTTCTATGCTATAGTAACTTTTAAACATTAGAGTTTCATGTTACTACTCAGCAGGCAAAATATAAAATATACCTAACCATCATTTGTTTGCCTGGGTTTAGAGCTCTTCTCTTTTTAAGGACCTGCTGTAAAATCAAAGTTTTAGCAGGTGACACCATTTTACAATGTTTGATTCTTAAAAAACTACTCTGATTTTCTGGTTGTTTTAACTCAGTTTTGGTAAACATATATCATATGGATGAATGATCAATCTTTTGAAAGTAGTTTTTGACACATATTTTTGAATGTGAAAGTATGACTTCTGACTGCAGACATTTGATTCATAATTGACAGCTCAGCTTAGATGCAGCTAGATAATGAAGTCAAATATTAATAACAGTATTTTTACAACACTGTCTGACCTGAGTGGAGCTTACTCACTTCTTTTAAAAAAGTAAAAATAATGTTAGTATTTTGAAGCTGTAAGGCAAAATTGAATTTGTAAGATTGACAGTACTGTTTACACTGTATTCAGTGTACACAAATATTTACAAAAGCTTTGCAGAAGCAATGTTTGTCTTGTAATATAAAAGGGAAAACTAAGAAAGAATTAATGGTGTCATTACTGTAGCAAAAGTCCCGTTTCCATGATAAAAGCTTCCTGGCGTTACAGACACCCTTTCTGAAATGACATAAGAAAAATTGAAAGAAGTAACTTGGACAGGAGTAAAAGCACTCACTGACAAGTTAGGTTGTTAGAAATAGCACTGTGTGGATTGAAATTCACAACCAGGTATACAAAAATCTTTCTCTGTGTAGAAAAGGTCCAATTTTCCAAATGAAAAATTATGCGGGGGAGATAGACACTTGCCCCTGGAAAGGATGTCATGTGGTCATGAATTAGCTGAAAATGAGACAACCATAACACATCTGAATTTCAAACCTGGCCTTTAACTATTGTGAAATTGAATTGTTATTATTGTTACTATTTTTAAATGTTTTAAAGACGTTAACTAAAAATTTTTTTCGCATAGTTGGCTAAATTTATGCCTGGTATAGGTCTACTGGTTGGGCCCAGTCATAACTGTTTGCAGCTTGATCCTACACTGCTTTTCACTAGGGTTACTCTGGAATGAGCTTGGACCACCACCATGAAGTGTCAGGGTCTCACTCCAGCAGTGTATGTGCAATGTGTAACGTTTTGAGAAGCACCAGTCTGACTGGGAGCATGAAGTGAACCAGTGGAACTTGTATATCTGTGTTAAGTTTGTAGATCTTATCTGTAAGTTTAAACATCTTTTATGATGCTCCCTGTATGGGGAGCTGCTGACAAGGTTCAGGTTGTTCTTTGAGAGGCGTGGGAACAGCACCTTTCCCTGTAGATAACAGATCATGTCTGTGCTCTATGTTCAGGGGCTTTTTTTCTGCAGAGATGATCTAACGTTAAGGACAGGTGGTTCAGAGAAACAAATAATCTTACATTCTTTTTGGTCTTTATCAAGTAGTCCCACTTGGTCTAAATCAGGCTTTAAGGCTATTGTTTGCTCTAATGCAATTACACTTGTTTTTTACTCAGATTCTGGTGAGCCAGACTTTGGCAGAAAGACCAGATAAGCCTTCCATAGGTTTTTAAAAGTGAAGTTCATTGTGCTGGGCCCTGGGAAAGTGTCTTCCTTAAAAACGTTTAATCCTTCCTCCCTCCCTCCCTCCCCATCTTTTGTGGATAAAACTATCCATGGCTTACATTGACAATTAGTTAGTCGATTTATGTCTTACCTAAGAAAGAAGATTTTTATTTTATTTCCTGTGCACAGTGTAATGTACTTAGAGATGTCTTTTTCATTTACAGTGTAGGAAATAAACCATAAATCTATGATATCCCTCTGGCTCTTTAGTATTTCAATAGCACGTAAGCATAGTAATTTCAGTGAAAGATCATTCTGGATAGCAAAAATAAGGGGAAGAATTGTCTAAACATGCAGATCTTCATAGCAGTTGTGAACTACTGAAAATATTAAAATCTTACAAAAATGACATAGCACCTGTGATTATATCACTGATGCTTATTTCCATCCAGGTCACTGGTTTTGTGTAATAATACTGGCATAGTTAATGCTTGCATTCCAAGATTTGCTGAAATCTCTCTCAGCCTTGCCTTTTCGTGATGCTCAGTACTTCCAGTTCCTATTGATACCACCTACCGTTGGGGCCACTCACTCTGTGAAGACAAGTCCTTGAAAAATGAAGTGCAGCTGCGATACTGAGGAGCAGCCCAAGCATCTGTATTTCAGGGGCTACCCTCTCTATTACTGTGGGCTTCACAGACCAGCTCTGCAATGTAGCCTGTGCAGCAACAATAGAGTGTTTCTGCCTGGGAGCTGAGGCCCGAGTGTGCTGCCACTTTGACATGGGGAGAGGAGGAACTGCGCACTTGCTGTTTCAATAAGGATTTTTTAGAGCCCCTGTGCCTGTGAAATGGCCTCCACTGTGTTTGGCAGATGCTCTCGTTACATGGCGTTGAGCAGGCAGAGATTGGGTGCTTCATGTGGAACAGTTACGACAGACTCCTCAGCTTTGCATGATTGTTGAGCCGTGTAGAGTGTGTCAGTAGTAAAATGAATTAAGAAAATACCTTCCAGAGAAGAATGATACAACTGAAAGTCCCAGATCTGGGATTCTTTGGAAATCTGGAGTGCTGACAGAACGTGCTCAACCCGTTGCTTTATAGTGTATCTGCAAAAGACTGTTACTGGCAAAATAGAAACAAGTCAGAAAGTAGTTTTCTTTTCCTGTTCTCTTTATTTTATAGCTTTTACCCAACCCAGTGAAAACTAACCATGAAATTATGGAATTAAAACCTGGGAAATTAGGTATTCTGCGTAAAAATGAAACAGAGGAATTTTTACGTACAAGTATATTGTGCAAAAATGTACAGGGGTGACAGGATGCAAATTGTAGTAGTATCAGAAATAGAAGGAGTTAAAGATCTCCCACCCCATGTTCAGTAAAGGTGGAAGTGAAGCTTACTTCGCAAGGAACCAGAGGTTGGTTGGCAGCCATTGGAATAGGCTGCCCAGAGAGGTGGTGGATTCACCATCCCTGGAGGTGTTTAAAAAAAGGGTAGACATAGTACCTGGGGACATGGTTTAGAAGTGTTTTTTGTCAGCTTAGGTTAATGATTGGACTTGATGATCTTAAAGGTCCCTTCCAACCTCAACAGTTCTATGATTCTATGATTCTAAGTGGACCAGGTAATATACTTGGAAGTCAATATCACCCAGAGACCCCTCTCTTCCTTTATTTCTGAACTGTTTTCTAGTACTAAAAATGAAAGAGTAGCAGTTCATCTGAGGGTTTCTGGTGTGAATTTCAGACCTGCAGCCACCGACTGAAAGACCATCCCTTTTCTACTTATATCCCTTTTCTTACTTACTTGAGTACGTCCAGTGCAGCCTTTCTAATTCATAAGGCACCAGAAAAGGACACCTCCCTTTGGTTTCCATAAGCTGTCCAAACTTGGGATGTTGAGTGTTGAGACTGAGATGGTGGTTGGGATTTATTAGTACATAATTAGGGCAGTCCTGTCTTTCTTTTTAAGGTCCATCCGAAGAATGCACTTTGGAAGGAGGACAGATATAGGTCATATAACAAAGTAAGGGGGAATAGTTCTGCTCAAAGGCTGTAGATAAAGTGGCACATCCTGTTGATTTCTGAGCAGGTAAAAAAGTACCTTGGGTAACCTTTACAGTGCTATAAGATTAAGAATTAAAAAAAAAAACCACACACAACAAAACAAACAAACAAAAAACATCCCATCACTCCAGACCTCTCATTTGTAGCCTACCAGTCTGGAAAAGCTTGGGTCTTCTTTGAGCATAGTCAGAGGAGAGAAACTGCTGTTCAACCTGTCTTCTCCTGTCCCAAAGTCTGATTGCTTCTTCACATAGGAGAGGAGCACCGTATCATCCTTTTTCTTACGATTAGCACGTTCTCATGGCCAGAATGGAGTCTTCTTGGACAAAGGCCTGGCATAGGTTCCTGAGATGTCAGCATGGCTGTAAGGAGGCACTTCTCAGATCCATGTGGCCCCAGGACCCCCCTAAACAAGCAGAAGAATATCTATTCCTGTGGATATAGATAGGAGTTGGGATAAGAAGAGAAAATATCAGCAAAATCCTTCTGTTGTGAGGCAGAGTTTTGAAACAGACCATGAAATTACAATATACAGAGCCATAAGGTAACTTTGGGTAAGATAATCTGAAGCCCAGCCAACCAGCTGATTGTGGCTGGTTTGACAGGGCTTCACCACCAAGGGATTCATCTTGGCAGAACAGAAAAACAGGAACAGACTTAGAGTGGTACCCACAGAGGGTTGTAACAAAGCTCAGGAGAGGTTATTCTCATTAGAAATGAGGTCTATTATTCTACCTGATGAATGTGAAATTTGTCAAACACCTAGTATCCGTAACAGAGTCTAGCTATTCAGGATCCTCAAAAATGCCATCAACCAACCTTTTTTTTTAAACTGAAAACTCGGTCATAATAAAAACAAAATGGAAAATAGCGAAGTTGTTGCCCGTAGTGAGAAGTAGGCAATGTGGCACAAACGTGAAAATAAAAATCCACATCATTCAGCAGTATGAAATGCAACACTAAATAGCACTGGCATGAAAAACTCATTTGAGGTGGTGTCTGGGATGGTGTTACAGAACAGCTTTTTACTGTACTCTGAGGAAAAGTTGAATGTCTCATGACCTCTAGCTGCATGTACTTTCCCAGTCTCTCTCGGTCCCAGCTTCTGTGGGTTACCACCCTTCATGAACCTACTACAACCCCCTCTAATGCACCGTATGGGTCTGGAAAGCTTGAGCACCTGGGCAAAGTTAGGTAAGTCTCCTGACCTCAGGAAGAAATGGAAATCTGGAAGTGAGGTTCCATCTTGTACCTGGGGACAGGCTACAACTTTTTTTGCATCTAGGTATGACTTTGCAGTAGAAATATTACCTGTCGCGATTTGAGAAAAAAGAATTGTCAAGGACAGGGCTGTAAAGTTTTCCTTAGTGTTTAGTTTTCTCCCATGGCTTCAAAACCCCAGTAGGTAGGTGGACTGAAGTTCCTCATGGATGTATGGTGCTCCTTGCTGAGGGAGAAAAGGTCACCAGAGATGAAAATGCTTAACATAATTGCTGAATATCCACTCACTTGAGTAAGTTTATGCATAGCACTCTGGCTGAGCATTACACATCTGCTATTGGAGCTAAGAAAATTGTTTGTGTCATAAGAAGGATATACTGCTTGAGAACTGTGTATAGTATGTAGGGTGTTAAATGTTATCATTGTTGACTTCTGTCATAGTTTCCTTCAGTGCTGTGCTCTGATCTGAGTGTGTGTGTTCCAAATATACCCTTAGCTGAATGAAATGCTGGAATTTAAGACTTGGTTCTCACTCATTACGCAGCATACTCACAAATCCACAGGCATTAAAATATATTGGGCCAAAGTAATACAGATGGCAGTTCATTTGATGACAGCATCTTCCATAATATTGCAATGATTATTTTAAAGTTTGTGTATATTTTTGAATATGAAAGTGCATGTATAGATAGTAGTTATGAGCGTAGACGCACCACTATTAAAGCACATGTGCAGTAATTCTTCTGAAATTTCTCAACAACCTCAGAAACAGCCTTGCCCAAAACATATTTATAGATAATATCAAGGATTCTACAGAATGGCCCAATGCAATACCACTTTCCTGCAGTAATCCATGAAAAATTACACAACGACATATATGATTGCTCCTATGTCACATATCTGAAGTCTATGCTGTCAAAATCCTAATTCAGACATTTGAACCAGTTTGGAATGCCAAACATGCAGAAAGTGTCATCATCTTTACATAAAATAATAATAAAACGTTTAACCAAACCATCTTTGACCACAAAAAAAAACAAACCCCACACCAAAACCCCTCAAAAAATACCCAGACCACAAAAAAACCCCAACCCTCCACATAATACATTTTACCTCCTACAAAGTAGAAATAAATTAAATAGACCATCTGTGTCATTTTTTCCTTTAAAATACATGGCATATATATAGATAATGTGACTATGGTATACTGCAGTAATTTTCATCATTTTTAGGGTAATCTGTATGTTCTTTACTGCTTCAAAGTAATTCCGATCTCACGCCAACAAATCACCTAGTAGAATCTTTGAGAAAAGGCCCTGCTTTTATTTAGTGTATAGCACAATAAAGACCAGGCCCTTCTGGATGTGACTGTAGATGCTGTGGTAGTATAAATTAATAATAGGAACTGTGAATGTGTTCTATGTGCCGCTATGGGCTCTTTCAACAGTTTACCTTAGATAAACATTTAGCACTTCATGCTTATGTAAAGCTATCTGTTTAGAAACTTCCTTCTGGATACAGCTGCTCCATATTACACGTCTCTGATTTATGCTAGTATACATTAAGAAAAATGACCACTGTGCAACTGCTGGGAATTACGTCAATTTAGATTATTTTGCTATGGGTTCTTGACTTCTGCAGATGCTCGATTGAGCTCTCAGCCAGGTTGCCTTCCAGACAATTGCCCAGATGAGATTTTGGGGGCAGGTGTTAACTGTGGAAACCTACTTAGTATTAAACGTACCTGTCTCATTGTTACTGACTTCGGAGACGATACTTTTATATTTTTTTCTGGTCATTGTTCTTCACAAAAGACCTAATTGAAAATATCTGTCAAATCACATCTCTGGTTTCCCTCTTCTTCCCCCCCTCCGCCCGCCATTAATTGGACACGTATTGTGTTTGTGTGGGAAGGAAGGAGGCTCTATAGCAGTATAGCAATATTGCTGGGAAAAGAACATTAAAATGGATAAAGGGATTTCCTAGAGGTATAAATACCTGCACACGACCTCCCTGTGCTCTGGAGCCCTCCTGTATATGTATATGCAGGTAAAAAGCCTGGAATAGAGCTTGAGCTGCTGTTAATTGTGCAGGATCTGTTCAGTTAGAAAACAGGGGCAAGCGGCTCTCTTGCCTGTTGGAGGGTATGACTTGCCAAGCCTTTGCTTCATCTGACACCTTTGTACCCTTGAATTCTGACTCTTCTCCCTCTCTGCCTCTGATAATGCATCACAGCGCCGCAGAGTGCCTGCCGGTTTCTAACCATGCCACCAATGTTGTGTCTACAGGTACTCTTTAAAAATAATCTTGCTCTCTGTAACTCTCATTTGTAACGCTTTTGGATGATACCTGTTCCTCAAGTTCTGTGATATTTAAAGTGTTTGGTACCAATGCTATGTGTGATTGGGACTGCATTAAAGTAGAAGCATTTTCACAATACTCTGCACGATTAATAAATCAGGAAAACTGCAAATGTTTGTATTTTAGCTACATTTGTAGCTTTGTCTAACTTTGTTACAAGATTAAGCTCAAGGATGTTACCAATGCATAAACTTAGAACAGGCTCAAACACTGTCACTGTTGTTATGACTATGTAGTTATCAGTGACAAGAGTCATGTAAATTAATTGAAAGTGTAAAATACTTTAAATTACTTTAAATAGGATATGTGTTTAAAACGGGTCAGGTCTAAATATCATTTGGGGAATTGCTTTACAAGGCATTTTGCATACTGAATTAAGACTAATATTTAAGTGGGATGTTCAAAATTGGTGGCGGAAGTCTCATCAATATTTTTGAATTTTGTGTATTTGCATATATAATCCAATTAATTGCATTTAAATACTAGGACTATGTAATCATTGAACTATCTGAGAGAGAGACGGAGAAAGAAAGGGAGTTTTCTTGCAGCCTTAAACCTGCCGAAGCGGGATTCTAGAATACAGGAATTCTTGATGGAAAGCTTTCAGGAACAGGAAAATAAATAGTTTTAATTTATTTGAAATTGCATTAAGGTAAGAATTTCATCTGGAGTCTTAACAAGAAACTAGCCTTCTCCTGAAAGGCATTGGTAATAAAACATTTTAATAAGAAGAAAAAGCCTGTAAGTAATGAAAACTAAGTATTTGGTGATAGATAAGAGGATCTTATACATTAAGCAGGAGGCTCAAAATATCCTAATACAGCTGTTGGTTAGCAGTGGTAGTAGGGAAAATAAGAATTTAAATTTTGTATGAGGCCAGATTTATGTATCTGTATCACAGTAGTGTTTTCTAGATTCATCTGATTCATAACAAAAAGTATACAGTGACAGCCAGCCAAAAACATTTGCTTGTCTGCTTCAGATTTGGGGTTTGGTATTTTGCAGTTATCACCCAAGGACAAATACCACTGTAGTCAGTGGGAATTTTGTTTGCCGGGTCACATCTAGCAGGCGACCCTGTGAGAATGGAAGCAGTGACAGAGGGTGTTACCTATAATGAGTAAAGGTTTACAAATTTCATACATAGATTCAGAAACTGTAACAAAAAATGCCACCTTGGTGAAAGCATCTAAGGAGAATTTGTGCACAAAGTAGACATGAAAGAATTTTGAATGATGATTTATGTTAAATGTCAACATTTTTTAAAATGCATGTAACAGTTCTGCATCACAAAATAGAGAGGAATATACTTCTGTTCGAATACTATACCATGTCATACAGCTGATGCTCTGCAGTATCCTTAATGCTTTAATTGTTATTATTTAATTTAAATAGCATCATCCTTACTATTTAATTGTTAATCCTTATTAGCAAGTTGAAAATGTTATTTTTATGTATAAAATTTAGTCTATGGATTATGAAATAGTAGGGAAAAAAGTAAACATTTAGATCTTATCTCAACAGAAAAGTTGCATTGCTCTAAATGCATTAATATTATTAATGCAATTTTTATTTTCGGTGCATTTATGCTAGTATAAGCGTGCCTGTTTTAGTAGATTTTATATCTGCATAACTGTATCTAAACAGGACATTTTACTGTTATGATTACAGTTGTAAAAACCAGAAATTTTAATCCCTAATTGATTACATTGTTTTGATCAACTGCAATGTGCACTCTAAAGTGCAGTTTTACATATCTGAATGTTCACTAAGATTAATTTTTAATATTATACTTTACAGTATTTGTTAGAGGGGACAGTATATGCATTTCTGTGCCTACTTATGCATGAGAAACAGCCATTTCTCTCATTTTGTGTTCAGTAAAAAATTGTCTGATTCTTCAGGCACTGGCAATTACTGAGCACAGATCTGAGACACCCCTGTGAAAACACTGGAGATAAATTAATTGTGTGTTTGTTGGTGTTGATGATAGAAAACATTGATTTAGACCTAACTTTTTAGAAGACCCCAGAGTCTATCATTCTGTTTTCCCACCACCTTGCCAAAACACTCTGAAATGTTTTTGGTGGCTTGGCACCAAAGAAAATGTGACTTCTGGATGCCTCAAAGCAAATGTCCCAAACTGCTGCTTTTGGAAACCCAGGTCTTAGGCATGCATAAAATACTGCCTTTCTTGATGCCTGTGTTCACTGTAGGGTTTGCACGACAGTGAAGTTAATAAATTTTCAGGGAATACAGAGCAAGTTTTTATGTAAGATTAAATGAAATGGTGTGTGGAAGCTGCATGGGGAGAGGAACCAGCCTCCTACTGGAGAGTTCGATGCTTCCCTTGCTCAGCAGTATATGTAATCCAGATTATGCCCATAGATTATACTAAAAATGATGCATCGAGACCACAGCACGACAATTTCTGGTCTTGGCTCAGAGGGTATCTCACTATTTATATTGGCACCCTTGTGTGGTGCAACCTGGCCAAGTGTCTGGACTTCCAGCAGTGTTAACCTGATGGTTATGGCCCACAGTTAAATGCTTACTGAATGCACACAAAAACTACATACAAGGATAGTGTTTGCCTCTGAACGTAAAGGATATGTCTTGAACACTCACACATTTTCTCACCAGTCCCGTCTGTTTTGTCTTTGATCCAAACTCCTGTATGCTCCCATATCCGCTTTGCCATGACGACTTTGGGAAACGCTTCAGCAGGCCTTCATTACTCTGTGCCTTCCTGTCATTATGGAAATCAACCATCTACCTACGGGGTGATGGCAGGTAAGAGACATACTCTCAACTGGGTGAGCTATTAGCATGTTGATTTTGGCCAGTTTTCCTTTAGAGGGATTAGTTTGAGACAGTTGGTTAAAGAAGACAGGACTGGGGTTAAGACACTAGAAAAAGGGTTAGGAAATTAAGGGTCAGTGCCAAGAGTTTCCCCAAACTTCTGCATCTTTCAGGGAATCACCCTGCATCTTATTTCTCTCTACAAGACTGGGACAGTGTTGCTCTTTTTGCTTACCTATGTCCCCTTCCCCTGGTGATCACCACTTTTTGAGGAACCAGGAGTGATGTACCAAATATATCTGTATATTACCAGAACCTAAGGTGATGGAGCCCTGACTGGAGCTATAAAATAAAATGGTGGCATAATGGAAGGATTGCTGGATTCAGGAGGCACATCATACAGATGGTCATAGATATTACACTCGTGAATGCGTGCTACCATCCTGCTCAGTTTTCCATGTCTCAGGCTGAGTAAGAAAAATGAACTCTTATTCCATGCAAGTTCAGGTAGCAGTCAATAACATAATGCCATGAACCAAATAAACCAAGGGTACTGAGGGAGCTGGCAGAAGTGCTCACCAAGCCACTTTCCATCATTTATCAGCAGTTCTAACTAACCAGGGAGGTCCCAGTTGACTGGAGGTTAGCAAACGTGACACCCATCTACAAAAGGGGCCCCAAGGAGGATCCAGGGAGCTACAGGCCTGTCAGTCTGACCTCGGTGCCAGGGAAAGTTATGGAGCAAATCATCCTGAGTGTCATTACATGGCACATGCAGGACGACCAGGTGATGAGGCCCAGTCAGCATGGGTTCATGAAAGGCAAGTCATCCTTGACAAACCTGATCTCCTTCTATGACAAGGTGACCTGCCTAGTGGATGAGGGAAAGGCTGTGGATGTTGTCTACCTGGGCTTTATTAAAGCTTTTGACGCTACTTCCTACAGCAGTCTCCTGGAAAAACTGCCTGCTCATGGCTTGGACGGGCATAAGCTTCGCTTGGTGAAAAACTGGCTGGCTGGAGGGTCCCAGCTGTGGTGAATGGAGCTAAATCCAGTTGATGGCATGTCACAAGTGGTGTTCACCAGGGCTCAGTATTGGGGCTGGTTCTGTTTAATATCAATGATCTGCATTGAGTGCACCCTCAGTAAGTTTGCAGATGACACCAAGTTAGGCAGGAGTGTTGATCTGCCTGAGGCTAGGAAGGCTCTACAGAGGGATCTGGACAGGCTGGATCGATGGTCTGAGGCCAATGGTATGAGGTGCAACAAGGCCAAGTGCCGGGTCCTGCACTTTGGTCACAACAACCCCATGCAACACTACAGGCTTGGGGAAGTGTGGCTGGAAAGCTGCCTGGGGGAAAAGGGCCTGGGGGTGTTGGTTGACAGCTGCCTGAATATGAGCCAGCAGTACTCCCAGGTGGCAAAGGAGGTTGGCCTGTATCAGGAATAGTGAGGCCAGCAGGACTAGGAAAGTGATTGTCACCCTGTACTTGGCATTAGTGAGGCCCCACCTCGAATGCTGTGTTCAGTTTTGGGCCACTCACTACAAGAAAGACATCAAGGTACTGGAGCATGTTCAGAGAAGAGCAACAAACCTGGTGAAGGGGCTAGAGAACAAGTCTTATAAGGAGTGGCTGAGGGAATTGAGGTTGTTTAGCCTGGAAAAAAGGACGCTGAGGGGGAGACCTTATCGCTCTCTACAACTCTACTCCTAAAAGGAGTTTACAGGGAGGTGTATGTCGGTCTCTTCTCCCAAGTAACAGGTGATAGGCCAAGAGGAAATGGCCTCAAGTTACGCCAGGGTAAGTTTAGGGTGGATATTAGGAAAAATTTCTTCACTAAAGGATTGTCAAGCATTGGAACAGGCTGCCCAGGGAAGCGGTTGAATCACCATCCCTGGAGCTATTTAAAAGATGGGTAGACGTGGTGTTTTGGGACATGGTTTAGTGGTGGGTTTGGTAGTGTTAGGTTAACAGTTGGACTCGATCTTAAAGATCCTTTCCAACCTAGATGATTCTGTGAAACACAACTCCCAGGAAATAATTGTGACTCTGAACTAATCCAAAATGAAACTCAGCATTTTTTTTCACTTAAGAATGAAGGAAATACTAGAGTAAGTCAGCATAGATGAATACATCTGAATAGGGACTTTTTAGGGACAGAGAGTAGACTTCCTTCACAGTGTGTTCTTTGTGCATTTGTGTGTCTGTTGCAAACGCTCCTGGCATTGTTCCCTTGGAAAAGTGAATAGGTATTAAACAAAAAGTATTGCTTAGAAGTTCCTTTTTTTTCATTTCAAAAAAAGTACATCTTAATTTTTCTTCTTTCTTTTTTTATGTTTACTGGGTTTTTTTAGGCATCAAGCCTGCAACTCCAGAGATGTTATCAGCAAGTCTCTCCCAGAGTCGCATCTTACAGACATGCAGCATGCCTCATCCCAATGTGGTAAACAGTGTCAGCACCTTGCAAAGCAAGTCCTTCTCTTTTTCAGTCTTTTCCTTTATTCTTTGAGAAAATCTTTTTTTTTTGTGGTTATCCTGTGTGAAGCATATAAAATATTCCTGTGGGGTTAGAACCTCCAGTGCTGGTGAGAGCAATAGGGGCAGTGAAAACAAGAAAAGCAAAGGGAGGAAGGGGTGGGAGGTTAATGAAGTTCTGAGTTCTGCTACAAAGTTTTGTGTAATTTAGAAAATTGGGAAGGATGTCCTGAGAAACTAGAATTTGCTGGCTGCTTCAGATACACTGGAGAGTTAATATTTCTCCAATGATTTTTTTCTCCCCTTCAGGTCAGAGACTCTTTAGCTCTATGTACAATGTCTAGTGAAAAAACAGCCTTCACTTGTAACTGAATCTCCATGTTAAGCCTGATATTTGTGAACAAAAGGTAGCATGAGATAGTTTTGTTTTTCCCTTGAGCAATTTCTTTGTAAGCAAGAACGGTCATTCTGAATGTGTTTTGGTTTGGCTTTGTGGGTTTTTTTTCCCCCTCTTTGAGCTCTTACCTGTGTACTTTCCTCAAACAAATTTTATGCTAAAGCTAAACCAAAATAGTATCTCATCTGAGCATCAAATGGTATTTACATGGAAATGTTCTTTGTACCAGAAAATAGAGACTGGCACATCTTAGGTGTTCAAAATGACATAGATCAGTCAATCTTGTTGTGCCAGCTGAGGCCTCGGATTGTTATTTGTTTAAATTTGGACCATTTAACATCTTATTTAAGTGCATCGCTGTTTGCTATGAGATAGGATGGCTTTGGTCTGTGAAAGTAGATGTTAGTTTGTTTTCATGTATGGGGACAAGAGAGAGACCTTTATCTCCTAGGAGATTCTCACTCTTGGATACTTTTGTATATGTAATATAATAAATATTACAGACATGGATTATGAGATGATGAATGCATGTTTTTATTGTGTAGCAGTGAAGAATAACTGCTCTGCATTTTCTTTTTGGCGTTGCTCAGGTAGCCTGACCCCTTGCCTTTATAAATTCCCGGAGCACGCCCTGAGCGCCAGCTCCTGTGCCCTGGGCCACAGCTTCACGTCCATGCACCAGTCTCTCCTCACAGACGACCCTACTGCCACAGACTTCAAGCAGGAGTTTCGCAGAAAAAGCAAGTCTGTTGAAGAACCCATCGACATGGACTCACCAGAAATCAGGGAACTGGAGAAGTTTGCTAATGAATTCAAGCTGCGGAGAATTAAGCTGGGTATGTGCTTTATGTCCACGAACAAAAGGCTGGAAAATTCCACTTGAAGTCAAATTATTTCCGAATGTTTTACGTCCTAGCCTCTGCAGTTGTCTAATCATAACTCTAATCCTGCCTTGCACTGCCGAACTTTCTCCATTCCTAGAAGACTTGCACAGAATTAATGAACTTCATTTTTTTGCAACTTACTACGCAGAAAGTGACTTCAAACTTTCCTGCCCTTCAATTATTTGTCTTATGTGCAGAGAAAATTATTGCTGTTCATTAAATTACATTCAGTAGCAGGTGCGTTATTTTGCAGAAACCCCAAATTTCTGCAACTTAGGGCAGTTCATGCTCTCACTTCTTATGCCCGTTCTCTTCCCCATGAAGTGTTCCATTTCACAAGATGGTGTGATGTCATTTTAGTACACAAGATGGGTGACGTCCATGGCAAATGTTTCATACCAGTGGGAAACTGCTCTTCCCATTTCGTTTTCTTGTGCCAAGGCACAGGTACAGCAGCAACTGGTATCTTTGTGGTTACCTGATAACTACTAGGGCTGATGCAAGATGGATCACATTGAAGGGCCTCTGGTGAGCTGCTTTTCCTTCACTGGGCAATCCTGGCTGAGGACAAAGGTGGACTGAGCTCTGTCTTTCTCATTTGTAGGGAATTTCTCCTTTCTACAGAAATTTTACATTGCAAAGTAAAATCCCATCTCATCCTTGTTTAAACCGTACTGAAAAAAATATTTGGTGCTGCAGATTCATCCCACTTATGAGCACTGGCTATTCTGCGTGAAGAATTGCAATTTTTACATTATCACTTATAACATTACATTGTATCATCACAAAATAGGGCATCCTACAAAAATCTAGCTTTATAAACGTGGAAAAAAATGTGAGGTTATTACAGGTATCTATGCATCACCTCAACAGCTAGAAAGCTGATGTGTTCTATTTGCAGTGTAAAAATAAGGACTGAAACAAAAATTTAGGGTTTAAAATAGCATTTGCAGCTTGGTTAGTTTTGCCGCATATCATGTACTTAATGTCAGCCACAGCAACGGAAAGGTTTGCTAGGCCCCATGCTGTTAATCACTGTAATTATTACTGCATCTTCATCCTGAATTTGTGAGGGAAGAAAACTTCCTCTGATGCAAACAAATGACACGGAGCCTGTAAGACTGGGCTTAACGCGCTGAGGGGAAAAATCACTTTGCACAGGAAAACTAATCCGAGGTTGAGCTTTACAAGGGAAATAAGGAGTTAATAAGGGCTGTAGGTCTGAGACTGAGAGACACAGAGTTAGTGCAATCAAAATGGAGGTAAAAAGCTGCCTCGTGAGACATTCAGCATCTAAACAGATTCTGCCGGTTCTGGTGCAGAGGCAGGAAGGGAGGACGACGAGCCAGACCCCTGAACGTGGCAGATACCAATTCAGAGCACTGAACAGGGAGCTGCTGTTACGAAGTCAGTGTCTGCATGGAAACTGCAGCATTTCTCTGATCGCTTCAACTTCGTTGTTGCAACATATAAGAGGAGAACAGTAGTGCCACCAGGGATTGACTTTTTGCCGTTGCACCATCTATAGAAAGAAAGATACAGGGTGTCTGGATACTTCTCCAATCCATAATCTCAGAGTGTAAAACTCCACTAAATCAGTGTAAAACTCCTCTGAAACCAACAGGAGACCGAACACATCTCTGAGGTGAGCTCAGAGTCAGCCACAGAGACCTCTGCAGAAAGCCTATCCTGAAGACACTGCAGGCACACACTGGTCATAAAAGTCAGTAGTGAAGAGCTAAGTGTCTCAAGGAAAGTAACCTTTTCTAGAAAGCTCCAAAGTGACTTTTTTCTCTTTATTTTTGACAGGTTATACACAAACCAATGTTGGAGAAGCACTGGCTGCTGTGCACGGCTCTGAATTCAGCCAAACTACTATTTGCCGGTTTGAAAACTTGCAGTTGAGTTTCAAGAACGCATGCAAACTGAAATCGATACTGTCCAAATGGCTGGAGGAAGCAGAACAAGTAGGAGGTAGAGAACTGAAATCCTTTAAATATTGATTTGCATTTAAACCAGAATCCTATATATATGTTGAAGGACTGGTACATGTCTTCCCTAGACTGAAGGTTTTGTTTTACCAGCTTTAAATACTAAGGTGTGCTTATATGAAATTGTGGTTATCTTTTTTGGGTGAGCAAGGAGGGGCAAACTGAAATGCATGGAGTGTACAGAATAGCAGAAATATCACTTGGTCTGCTGGAAGTAGCTTCTTTCAGTTCCATCCCAGCAAACTGGCTCCACTGCTGTAGCACAGGTCAGAGCTGTGATTAGGATCTGCGGGACAGCCCACGTAGCAGCCTATGGGGATTCTTCACGAGCAAAGGACTTCCTTTCCAGCCTCTGACATACAAGATGTGGCCATGGGGGAAAGGATTTGAGTTCAGCTGAGGCAGGGGTCTTTAAACCCTGACGAAGAATAGCATGGCATAGAGATTTTTGATGTGACCTTTTTGCTGCTAGGGGATTCCCTTCCTTTGGCCCAGGTACTTTCCAGTTGCAAGTTCACAGGGCAAAGCCTACTTTAGAACAGGTTGGCTGATTTAAAGGAAATGGGTTGTTTTAAAGAACAACCTTTTCAGCTGGATGAATTGTGATGCTGGAAAGCAGTATTCCTGGAGGTGACAGCGAAAGCCAGGACTACCACTGTGCAGCACTCACCTGGCAAGGGAAGAAAGAGAAGATGATATTAAAGCTACTTCTTGGATTTGCTGTTGTATTGAGTAGTAGGAAACGTTGTTAAACTGCTGCTTCTGTCACTTCAGTTTCCTTTGAACCAAACATAGAAAACTTCCTTCCTCTGTAACTGCGCTAGAAACCAGACACTCTCCTAATGTGGCCGGCAGACTGCCAGAATCGCTTGCGAGGGGTTCGGGGTGGGTAGCAGTGCTGACTGCCTGAGCAGCATTACAGCCTTGAGCTGCAGGGTAACATCATGTGTGCAGGCAGCGGCCCCTGAGAGGTGAGCGGGCACTTGTCCATCAGAAAGTGGGGTGGAAGAGGCAGATGAATAAATGGCGTTGGGAGCCAAGGCTGTAGGTCTGAAGAAAGAGGGTGAGCCAAGGGGTATGAAAATGGACTCCATCTGGCCCAGACTGCACCCCGCAGGGTAGGAGGAATTAAAAAGGAGGGTGCTGAAGTACGGCTCCTCAGGTACATGGGCACAGAGTCAGCGCTGTTTGCAGCTTTACTAGTGGCACACAATTGTTGCTTATAACCATTTATAGCTGGAGGTAAAACAATGAGCAACCACAGAAAAAAGTGCTCCTATGTGTGGTGCTGCTCTTATTCAGTGGCATTATCTGATATCTCGCTTCTGTCTTCCAAGAAAGGGACTTTTTTTCTGGAGATAGCTGTGCTTGTTTTTCATCCCTTGTGAAGGTAACTGCCGGGTTTGGTTTTCTTTTGTTTTTAATGCAGCTTTATATAATGAAAAAGTTGGAGTGAATGAGAGGAAGAGGAAGCGCAGGACCACCATAAGGTAATAAATATTTAGGGTGTTACATGTTACCCCTTTGGGTAAGCTGCTTCTTTTTCTTGGGACTGAAATCAAAGCATCATTTTCTATTAATGAATCTCTATTTTGCAACATTCCAGTGAAAAATGACAGCATAACCCTCCAAAACCCCAATGTGTTCCAAATATACATTTCCCAATTAAAGACTTTTTTTTTCAACATGTGACAACATACTTTAATATGAAAAAATATTTTATTCCAATTCTGCCTAAATCTGATGACATCTATATAGTGAATAAGGTATCAAAGCACCCTTCTTCTCATGTTGGGAGGTTCTAGATTATACCAAAACAAATTACGTTATTTTGCCAGAGCACTGAGATTTGGGAATTTTGAGAGCAAGCTTTTACACATAATATAGGATCCCTGTCCCTGTCCTCTGTCGTGACATTATTTGGAATTGCCAGCGAAGCACTTCAATAAGCCAAATGGAAAAAAGGCAGTTGTACTGGGAACCTCGTTCTCTTGCTTCTCACGTCTGGTGGTCAGTGACTACCATCTGTCTAGCCTCAACTCCATATAGAAATCAAGTAGGCTGGCAAATCATATTACAAAAAAAAATACCAAATAGGCAAAATGAGAACATGGGGAAATTCCTTCTCCTTTAGATATCTTGGACTCTTCTAATCTTTGATGAAGAAGAATTCACTCAGGGGACCTCCAAGGAGCTGTAGCATTCCTCCACAGGAAGGGAATTTGGCTGCCTCTGGGCACAACCCTGTTGCTGCCAGGCCCTACCTCTTACAATGAAGTGCCTGGTCTTTGCACAGGAATCTTTCCCGATGCGCCGCACCACCTCCCAGAGATGTAGGCTGCTCTACTGTCCCACAACCTCAGAACCCCACAGCCACAACATGTATCTTTTCCTTTCACGTTCAACTTGAGACTTCTTTTTTGAGTCATATTGCCTTTGATATAAGGAATAAAATGAAGATGTGATTTTTCTCTGACTTTGGAAGTAAATATTCCTCTGATGGGATGCCCCTCAATTAGGAGTGAGTTGGGGATGGGAGACATTTCATAGCTCATTTGCTCATCACAGCACCTCACGAGGGATGAAGTTTTACTCTTGGGAGGCCAGTTTCCCCTCTCAGCTTCTCTCCAAGCCAGTAAGGATTTGAGCGGCAGTGCCAAGACTTTGCCAGTTCATGCAGTATGGCCTGCGTGAGAGATATGAGTTGAGAGCATCTCTGTCCTAGGTGTTTTCCTCTGGCTGGAGGAGCCCACTGAAGACTGCTCATCTAACATTGTGTGTTTTGGTGTTATTTTTTAATAGCTATTGAGGAAATCAATCCTCATATTAAATATTTTTTAATTATTCTTGCTTTTTCACCTAACTCCACTGCATTGGGAGTATCAAGTATGGCAGGTTGTCAAGGGCACAGACAATTGAGGGGAAGTTCAGTACCAAATCCCATACAGTAAGAAAATACTAACTGTTCCTTTGAAGGCATATAGAACCTTGGTTTGAAGACCTCAAACTAGTCAGGGAGATGGACTTCATATGAACTGCAGCTGTACTCTTAACAATTCTTAAAGGATGTTTGAAGCCAAACTAGACATAAAAAAAAAGTCTCACTAAATAAATTAGGTCAGTCATACCCTGAGTGAAAACTACTTAATTTGAATTTGTGGAAGTCATTTTCTTTTCTACTTTGATCAGAAAGCCTACGAAACTCTTAGTCAAAACCAATGATGTTTCTATACTTCTGTGTGTACAGAATATTATGCTATTAATTAGGTAGTTTTAGTAATGTTACTAAATCACTAAATATCGTGAAATAGACCTTGTTATGGTTTGAAGAACCCACAACAATTTATTGTCATTTAGACAATTATTCTATCACCCGATGACCCCTCCCCACCTGGGAAGGAGAATTGGGAAAAAAGCAAGGAAACCTCAGGGCTGAAATAGAAACAGATTTAATAGAATAAGACTAAATAATGTACATTAGCAATACTAAGGAACCAGTATTGATCCCGATAGCAATGAGGATTATAGTCAGCCAGTTATATCAGTAGGAAAGATATGCACTCCCAGCAGTGGACAGCAAATATGGGACACTGCGAGTGCTACAGCTTCGGGAGGAAGGGAAGGGCTGAGTGGTCCGTCACCGGAGCAAAAAGTTCTCAGGATGGCAGCTGTCAAGGGAGAGAGGACTCCTCAGAAAACTTTCTAATTTATATTGAATGTGACGTTCATGGTATGAAATAATCCTGTTGGTCAGCTTGGGTCAAGTGGCCGGGTCTCGCTCCTCCTCCTCATCCCTGCACCTGCAAGCTCAAAAACACTGAGACTTTGAAACTCACACACCATAGCTGGCTATAAAGTAAATATTTTCACAAATTCAGACACTGGAGTCTTCTAAAAGTGCAGTTTTCCCAAGCATTAGAAGAGACCTTAATGAAAAGTAAAATTACTGAAAGAGAAATTAGCCCTGTGTCACTCAAACCAGGACAGACCTATAAATGAAAGACCAACAACATATTACAGATGAAGTAATGAAATAACTAGAACTCCAGCTGATACTGTGTGGATTTCTGCAGCAGAACTACTGGCACCACATTTCCAGAGTAATGCATGAAGTGCCCTCTTGTGTCCAAAGACATTACAGCTACTGCTGAAGACAGTTTTGGATGCTTCCTGGTGGCACACCAGCATGTCGCAGATACTCTTTGTTTTCCGAGAATATGTAATACGAACAGGAAGCAAGTTCTATCTGGCAATAAGGAAAGATAGTAGTCTTAACTTATTTTGTTTATTGAAGCACTCAACTTTGGTCACTGCCTACTGTGAGGAATAGACTAAGGCTTTCAGAAAACGCAATGATTGCTGAAACAGCTTGCCGTAATCTCTGTGATTTCTAGAAATACGCTTGTGCCCTCTCTATAACAAAACAAGATGCAGAACTTGATACAACATACAACACTTCCCAAATTGTAAGTGATGGAGCTCTTCCCCTTTATAAATCCAAATGATTTGGTACAGCCAGGCAACCCCAGTAATGTGCACTTGCTGAACCCCCCTGACACTGCTGTGACTGGGGCAGAATGGGTGGTCAGGCTTGTTCCAATTCCTGCAATCCCATTCATGTCTAGCTAGCAGCTGTATCTCCTAGAGAACAACAAGAAGCACAAGCATTTCATGATTACCACTGAAATTGCACCAAACTTGATGCTGGTTTTGCCTTTAGATTACTCTGTGCTGAAAATCTGCACGATGTGATGCTGTCCATGTCAGCGAAGAACTACAGTGCACTTTAAGCTCTGTAGGCTTCCTTTATGTAGAAAAAGAGGAAACAAACCAAGTCACTAACTTCAGTGCTCTTACTTGACCCTTCTTCTGAACTAGTGGTTAAAGCCTGAATGTGTTAGAAAAGTTTTTAAAGGTGACATTTTATCCCTTTATCCAGTATCGCTGCCAAAGAAGCCCTAGAGAGGCACTTTGGAGAACAAAGTAAGCCTTCTTCTCAGGAGATCATGAGGATGGCTGAGGGGCTCAATCTTGAGAAAGAAGTTGTGAGAGTTTGGTTTTGCAACAGAAGACAAAGGGAAAAAAGAGTGAAGACAAGTTTACATCAGAACGCCTTTAGTTCTATTATCAAGGAGCATCATGAATGCCGGTAAAGCTTTTCCATGTATAGATGTGGATTTCTGTTTTGCTTTTTGTAAACATTGTAAATACTATGTTGGAAAAAAAAAAAAAAGAAGAAAAATCATAGACTACTTGTTTCTCTTACAAGATAGCCAGCTTCAGATGTAGTGTGTTGTGGAAGATCCAATTTTAATGTAAAATGTTGGAAACAAATTAAATG
The DNA here is from genome assembly GCA_013398815.1 of Ibidorhyncha struthersii. NCBI lineage: Eukaryota > Metazoa > Chordata > Aves > Charadriiformes > Charadriidae > Ibidorhyncha > Ibidorhyncha struthersii. Next base: position 451,359 of record VZSZ01003173.1, on the reverse strand, counting down.
CTACTGCATATATTTAAATGAGCTGGAGGTCCCTGCTTAACTGCAAGGAACCTATCATGCATTATTCAACTAGAAATGCTTTCCAAGTTGCACAAGTAGTTGCAGTTTCCCTATGCTGTGCCTTTCTTTCATCTGTGGAACATTTAATGATTAACGAAGAACCCTGTGTAGGTACGTGAAGCATCAGGAAACAAAGCCTTTGCATTGTACGTGAAGAAAGGTTACAAATCTTGATCTCAGCAGGTATAGTGTTGAAAGTGTCTTGCCTCTGCATGCCCATGCATGTGGTCTACCCCCCATACTGCGCTGCCTTTGCAAGAGTGGAAGCCATTAGGCACGTGGCAGGGTCCCATCTCCAGGGGTGAACACTGAGGGTCAGTGAGAAATGAGAACTTCAAGGAAGGGATGGTGACTGAGTGACCTTAAACAAGCAGTGGTGACACTGTCGAATAGCTAGTTCTGTCCAAGGATGGGATCTTGTGAGACTGCCACTAGATCTGAGCCCCAGGCAGAGGAACGCTAGTGGAAGACCCTTTCCAAAGAACGGCTTAAACTCAGGTACCCGCTCACAATGGCTGTACACCTGAGTGAAGCATTTCAGGTAAATTCCTTGCATGAATTCAGGACAAAGCCATTAGAAATGTGCCATAATCACTGTCATTATTTACGGTAGAGTAAGCTTACCAGCATGGAGGTGTCAACACTGTTCCTGCTGTGTGCTCTGTCTCAACATACCATTGTACTGCCTTAAACGGGTGTCAAGCATAAGTCAGTTTTTCTTACGCTTGTTATCAAAGGTAATTCTTGCTAATTTACTATATGCCTTAAAGTTTTATTTGGGTAGGCTTAGCTATAAAAATTTACCTTACCTTAAGACTTTGTGACCTGAGGGGAAAAAAATAGAGAATTATCAGGGGGTTTATTACTTTGGGTTTTCTCTGCATGGTATTTTTCTGATTAAATTCATGTGTGGACATACTTACACCAGAGATAGTGTGTTAAGCTAAACAAAGAAAGGCCTTGCGCTCTGATTCAAGTGTCCACACAAAACATTTATTGCACTGCACATTCCCACTCTCTTGCACCCCACTAATTGAAAATAATCCCTTATTTGTCCTGCTCTAGCCTAGAGAGATAATCGGGGAAAAAAAAAAAACAGAGCCAGAGCTCCACCTATCAGAAAGCCAGGCACCGAGAAACTGAATTAATGACTGTAGTACTCACTAGGGATAGATTATCCGGCCATCTCATCAGCCCTGCTCATTGTTATTAGAATAGCCCATTACCATATACGTATTTTTGACTGTTTTCCCAGGACTGAAATTAAGTGAGTACACGCAAGTAGTAATGGCCAGATACATTTTATTTTGCCATAAAACAGCCCCGATGATTTAGAAAACGTCTAGATAATAGGCCCACAGAAAGCAAAAGGAGTTAATGTTCACAACCACTTAGAAGCAATGCGTACGAGTTAAGTGCTCTCTCTCTAGTGTACATTAAATTATCTCTGATACCTAGTACAGTGACCATAGGCATATTCAGCTATGGAAATCAGGCTCTTGAATTAAAAAAAAAATAATAAAAATTATGGATGAATGCATTGCTATAACCTCTTAATTTAGAAGAAAACTTCATTTTAATAACTCAAAGAGGAGAAATGGTGGTATGTGCTCTCTTCAGGCTGGTCTCATCACTAGCATAGCTCACCCACCACAGCAGAGAATGGCCCAGCTGTAGCCTTTATCCACCATGTACCGACGGATCATGAACTTTCCAAGAGGATGAAAGATAAACACAGCTGAGAAGATTAGCACTCAGTGAAGGTGGTGGCATGCATTTGTGTACCTTTCATGTTATGTGACCTGATGTTATGTATGTTGAAACTACTACCTGATATATATGTTTTATTTATACTCTAAATTATTGTCTTAATTACAAAAGGATTTCTAGAAATGCTACAAACCTGTACTTCCTAACCCCCCCCATCCAATAAAATATTCTTATACATTTGGTATTGCAGGTAATGGTTTGTAGTTCTGCTTTGGTAACACTTTGCTTTTTTTAGCTGTGTATCGTGCTGATGTGTTTATTCATTTTAGCATGCTGTAATAGTTAATTCAAGAGCAGACTTACCGTAACATGCTGATCTCTAGTCTTACAAAAAGTCGCACAAGTGAAGGCTAATTGCAGAAGCATAGCAAAATAAAATGAAAGGTGACACATAATGCCATTTTCTTGCAAAAGAATGATAAAGGACTAAGTGGAGGAAGCAGCCACCATTTAAACACATCTAGCTGTTGCCACAGAAATACAAACAAATTAGAGCAGAATTGTTTAAAGAAAAAAAGCTGGATGAAATCAATTTAATACGCTGCAGCTGCAGCCACTAGATTTAAAGAAAGTGGCAATTCATTTTTTTTTATGCAGGAACAACTTACTGGGTAATTGCCATCAATCACTCTTGATTGGGGGAAATCCCCTAGATAAAGACTTCTGAGAGGTAGCTTCAGAAACCTGCAAGTGAGTTTAGTTGGTTACTTGACTAACATGGGCTGCGCTATTTTTCTTTGAGATGTTTGTGTGTTTTTCTTCTTGCTCTTACTTTTCCCATGGTAACTTCAGGCAGGGTGTTAAAACTAGAACAGAGGACAAAACAAGACTTTATGGCAACGTATAAATCTGGTTCACCCGTCTCCGAAGTACTGTGTAGCATTCTGTCCCCCTCAGCTGAAGGACACAACAGACCTAGAAAAGGCCCCTATCCCAGCAAAGCTGATGATCAAAGGTAAGATGAATAACTATTTAAGCTACTGTCTGTTTTCTAGATTTAACATGTGTGTATAGAATGCTGTAGAGATCTACTGAATTACGAGCTGTATTGAAAGGCTGGATGGAGCCAGGCTGTTCACCATCTTGCCTAACGTAAGAACTAGGAGTAGACACGTGAAGCTGGAAAGAAGCTTAAGAAAAAACACCTTTGGTGGTTCTTATGTGGTAGGGAAAAATCTGTGGAACTCCTCTCCTCAAAAATGTGGGTGCCAGAAGCTTATTTATATGGATAAGTTCACAGATGAGAAAGCCCCTCAAATCTGTTGTATATAAAGGAACTTACATATGGCTCTGGAAGTGCTCTAAATTGAAAATAGAGGTTGGAAGAGTATTAGGGGAGGAAGCGTCATCTACGTTTGTCTTGTTCTCATATTTTCCTGGGCATTGCTTATGGGCACTTGTGGAGTAGGATTCTTGGCAAGACAGACCTCAGTCTGCCCCAGTAGAGTCCTCCTTAGGTGTGTGCACAATTGTGCTGTTGTTTTTGTATAGAGGACTTTCTGATTCAGTTGCTATTAAGGTGTCAGCAAGGATAAAAGAGTTTAAGGATTGAGTGGTCTTTTTTTTAGTCTGCGAAGAGTGATTTAAAAGCAATTTGTTTCTAAGTAGGGGATGCAATTTTGTTATAGACAGCTACAACATACTAACTATAATTGAAATAAATATAAGCAAGCCTGCAAACCTACACCACTTCTCACTCTGCTAGTGAAAGATTTTTATACAGATTAGAGCTGCAGGACTTAAAAGATAAGTGGTGACAGAAACACCAGATAGACAGTAGCCCTAGTTCAGCAGTCTTACTGACACTAAAAAGAAATGGTCTTGTTACTGTTCATCAAAGACTCCAATAGATAGAGGAAGGAGCTCATAATAAAATTATGCCAGTCATTAAAAGGATGAAGTGTACACTTCATGCAAAAAGGACACAAGCTGTGGTGTTCAACCAAAATACAATCAATTAGTACCATTTTATACCTAACTAATTTCACATTATGGTCTCTCCTTCAATGCTTAAAGAGCAGTACTTGGGCACCCAGTTACAGACAGAAGGGAATGCAAACTTGACCAAGTCTTTACTGAATGTTGAGTTTAAGTCAAAGGCCCACTACACTACAACAAATATTATAGCTCAGGTCAAAGGAAAATTTGTAAGAGCTAACAAGAGTCCAAAGAAAGCCCACTAAGAGACAGATGTGTAAGACTAACCCTACAGAGGACAAAGTCATTGCGGAATAAAAAGCTTTTTATTAGATTTTTACAAAATAACTTTTTAAAAAAAAATTCACCTCATATCAGATATATGCAATATAAAAACTTACACATTCCTACCTACTACATCACAGGTTCATAATTTGTTCATTACTTCCTTCAAAGAGAAAGAGTACCTGCATTTCTATGCCAAAAAACAGATGAAGGCTCACCTATGCTTTTTTCTTTCTTTGCTGACTTAAATCCTAAAAAGCAGATGGTGTGACAACAGTAGGTTCATAGAGGTTATGGCTTTCTGCTACACTTTCTCTAGCAGCAAAGTTCTTTATGAAGTTTGTCCCTCCCCCCTCAGTGAAACCCTGGTTTCGCTCTTGGGAAGTATTTTGCTTTTCTCTTTTTAGAGCCAAGATGACTTTGTTGTTTCTGTTCAATGAACAGCCCCACTAAATCAGCACAACTGAGGGGCAAATAATCTCCAGCAGAGTAAGGGCTGAGGAACTTCACACCGTCTTTGAAGTCATAACTGGGAACTGCATCCTCAGACTTTGTCATCTATTTAAAATATCAACAGTTCTTATTTCATTAGCCCAACGCATTCCACTTAAAGCTGGAATCATGTTGATGCAGTTCAGAGACCATAGAAAAACTTTCAGAGAACCAGAACACTTTTATTATATTGTGTAGACAAGTAATTATCAGGTATCATCCAAAATTGTTCTCAAAACTAAAATTTAGATTTAGCTTATCAATGTGATCAATTGCATCTTAGTAAACAATACAATTATGCACAGTTATCTTCCATTAAGAAATACTGTAAAATATATACAAATGTTGTTTCAGGCAAATGTCCTCTTTGCAAGTGCACAAGTTGCATTTCTGAACAAGTGCATTTCTGAACTTCAGCACTGAGTCCCATCAAGTGTGCATGGAGGTCTCGCCATAGTGTTTTGTGAAACCATCTTAATTGCAAGTTTACTCACCTTTCAAAGACTCATTCTGAAAAAAATCACAACAGTACAAGATTTATATACATAAAGGCACAGCAATTCTGTTGAAACCAGCTATGTTACAGTACAATAGAGTTCAATCAGTGCCTTTCATGCAACAAAGTTCACTAACAAATTTAAATCCTCTTCCAGTAAAATTAACTGCACAAGGATTGTATCCTTCCCTTTCTGTAAAAAGAATAACCAGCTATCGTTTAAGCAACTCAAAGTTACTACAGGAACCGGAAATAAGTACACAAAATGCGTTTTCTTTCTGCCCTAATTTGCTAGACTTTCAAGGCTATTTCTCATCAAAAGAAAATAGTTTCCAACTGAGAGCAAAGGTGAAGTTGTATTTGTGCTAAGATGACAGACTAAGAATCTTCCTATAGTGATAGTTTTATAAAAATGATATATGTTATATTGATGCTGTTCTAGGAGGCAACACCACCAGCCACAGAACAGCCAATTCTCAAGATAGATCAGGAACAGAGATAGAAGAAAACTTTGAATTCAGAGGACAGGTTCAGATCAGGTATAAATGAATTTATCATTAGAACTACATCCCTGGTTGGTCCAGCGCTCATGCAAATGGACACACCAAGTGCACTTCTCCCTCTAAACTGATTCAAAATAGTCTCCCCTTCTCCTTCCCCCAGTACCAACTTCAAGTTGTCATTTCTGAAGCTTCAGTTTTCTTAGACATCAGTTGCATTGAAAGAGTATTTGCACTTTTTACATCTGTCTGTAGCTGAATAATTAGAAGGCAGATTGTGTATTGCCATCAAGCTAATCAACTCCCAGAGCTTTGAGCTGTCGTTCAATCTCTTCATCTGATATGGTAGAAGCTTTTGATGTTGATGCAGATGGCAAGCCTCTGGCAGCTGATGGAGCTTTGGCCATCTAGAAGAAGACAGAAATTTTCTTCAGTCAAAATAACACGTTATGACAAGCTGACTTCTAGAGTAAGACTGTAAAATAAAGGCTGCTAGAATAAATCATTTTAGAAAAGGGAACGATGAGGAAAAAGCACGTGAACTGGGTAAAAACAGCCGTACCTTTCCAGAGATTTCAATTCCTATCTCATCAAGCACTTGGTTAACAATATCTTGGCTCTCTTCCTCTTCATCAGAAGCATCAAAAATATCATCCAGAGTATCGTTAACTTAGAAGAAAGGAAAAAAAATCCACATGGCATTAAACAAAAAGGTTACTAAAATAACCTAGTACCATCTTTCTACCCTCCCAGAATGTAGCGGTAGTACCACTGTACAAGATAACTACAGAAAGCACCTGTATATTGTACAGGCTTTCTTACCTCTGCCTTGCAAAGCCTGTGACCACAGCTAGAGCAGCAACAGGGTAAAGCATGACTGCTTTTATAAGAATGTTTAGTTTCACCACAATTGTTCAGTTGCTTTCAACATCTGATGATTTCAACATTTCTTAAAAATGTCTTCCACAGTCCCATAAAAATCCCTTTCCTCTTCCTCCTCCAAGTAAGTTGCACAATTATTAACTACTCAGCTAATTTCTGAATTGCAACAATACAGTTCTGCGCAGTTGAGGTGTTCATATCTTGCTCAACAATATTGTTTTGAGTCCATGCTACTTACTACGGCCAACACAGTGGCAGGGATTAGGATAGGAAGGAGACTGTGCTAGCAACACCAGGAAGTTTGGTGTTATTTTGTTGACAGTGGACAGATGCAACCGGGAACAAGAAACTTGCCATGCCTCAAGAAGTTGTTTGTGGCTTAAAATAAAAAAAAAGAAGACAAAGCCATCCCATTCCACCATGTACCTAAAGCTGAGATTATCAATAATATCTAAATTACAAAGCACATGCAGAACTATCAGCTACAGAAAGGGCAATTTTTCAAGTCCCCCTACTAGTTATGCCAATAAGGTTTTGAACTGGTCCCAAATCCTCTTCCCTTCCAGTATGTTCTTTCTAGAAGCATGATGGGTGTTTTGCATGAAGTGGGAAGGAATAGATTCTAGATTTAGCATCTAGAGCTACTAAAAAGCCTAAGGCTCAGCCTCCCTGCTCAGACATGCATTGTTTTGTTTGCTCTTAATTTGTGCCGTCAATCTCATTAATTGTAAAAATAAAACTTCAAGCATCACTATTCCTAGACTGATTCTACCCTCTCAAGAGCACTGTGGGCTGCAGCTAGCTGTTCCCTGTAGTGCAGAACTTACTCATTTCTTCAGTCATTTCCATCTTCATGTTTTCCTTCTGGAAATTCTGCATAGTTTGCAGTGTCTTTTGTGGATCCATTTTCTTATTAACTGCTTGCATTGTCTATTAATATTGAAAAAAAACTTAATCATACAATGAGACATTAGTGAATACCAATACATACATTAGGAAAGAATAAGACTTTTCTAATAAAAGAACCTTTCAGTCCAAATTTAACTTTCCTTGACTCTTTATATCCTGTGAGAACTGTACATACACAACAGATCAACAGTACAGTCTGCACCTAGTAAGAAATATTGCTATCTACTAGCCTAATAGATATGCTTTTAAATGTATACGTCTTTCTTGCACCACAACACCTCTCCTGGCCTTATATTAGGAAAAATCTGCCTGATCTAAATGAAAAGAATGGGACAGTATTTCCTAATTTACAGGCTATACACTTTAAAGAGGTAAATGGCTGCAGGTTTTTTATTCAGTAAGGAATATTTATTTGAAAAACCACTAGAGGACAGACATTAAATTGCAATTGTTTCTTTATATTATAATTTAATGGAAAAATTACTTTTCTCTGAAAAGCAGCTATCAAAGTGTTCAGGAAGTACATATTAGCTTAGGGTGAAGCTCTGTAATCAGTAGAGATCTTTCTGTGTCAGTGTAATAAACTTCACCTGTTTTACTACAAGTGTGCAGCACTGCCTTTTGCAGGCACCAGTACTCAATATTTTCTTCTTTCCTAAGAAGCAAGCTACTGTATCTCTCATGGGGCATCAAAACCTAAATATAGACACCAGCAATTCAAACGTAAAGTCTAACCATCTTTGAGAAGATAAAAGAGCTGGTTAATTAAAAGGGAGGCTATCAAGCTACTATAGCCACTACTGGCTTCGTAGCAGCTCTTCTGCCTTCATGTCTGAGTTTGTTTAAAGTGATAGTGTATTACGCTTTTAATGTTACTTGAATTTCAAAGACTGTGTTCATAGTCACATTATTTGATTTCAAAAAGTTGTTCTGGACTTAGAGGGTGTTGGTTCTTTAGAGTTCTTTTACAAGAGTTATAGATGGACATCAAAAATATTTGCACTAAACTGATATAGAGTTTATATAGCTTCAGAAAATAAGGGTCAGATACATGATTAAAAGGAACAGGTAACTATTAACTGGACTTTACTATGTCCAAAATTAGTGCCATACGTGCTAAAAAGTATATAGGAAACACTTTGAAAGCCTTGCATTCATGTATTTGTCTTGCTTGTGGAGTCAACTGATTCTATGTATTTTTCACTGATGGTTGCATGTGATTAAGAATAGTTTATAAGCTTCAAAACAAGTGACTGAATACTTTTAAGTTTCCCGTGCTGATAAGGTAAAATACTCACTTTAAATGTGACGAAAAGAATTTAACACCTTCCTCCCCAGTAATGTTATACAAACTAGTCCATAGAAGTACCTGCTGTGTTTCAAAAAACATCACTTTTCTGGATACTGGTTAATCTACTTTTTTACTATTTTGTTTTTTTTTTTTTTTTTTCCTACTGATTTAACCTTCATAATTAGTCTACTGACACTTTGGTTTTCAGAAATTTAACCCAAGACATCTTGGAGATAAAACCAAGTGAAGCACGTAATAATTAAAAAGCAAGACCAACTTCTTCACGTGCAACACTGTTGTAGGAATACCAAGTTTAACTCAATCGGTTGTACAGTCAGACAAGCCCCGCCTTTGTGGGTTAGTCATGGAGGATGGAAAGTTTGCTACAGAGCCACAACTGTGTCACTGAACAGCTGATATCTGCCAGCATACTGCTTCTAAAAGATACCTGACAGCAAAGCCTTAGCAATAATTACTTTCCCCACTAAGCTGCGTTGCACTGTTGTGTTTAACTGGCACGTAACTGGATTTAACTTGGACTGTGATAAAAGCCCAACTTGTCTACAATGATGAGCGCTAATTCTGTTTCCTACACCTCAAGCTGAATAATCCTGCTTGCCAAAAGCAAACTCCCCATTTATCAATTCAGGGAAATAGGGGAAGTTCACAACTAATTCAAGATAACTGAGATTTTTCAGACTCTCTTACGAGATGAGACTTGTGAGAAAACTTAATGCAATACTGTTTCCTTAGAGCATAGAGAGTGAAAATGATAGGGAACTCCAGATTAGATTTCCTTAGAAACTTAAGATCTGAAGCAATAACCTACTTTTTGCACAACACAAAGCTACTGTGACATGCTGCCTTGATTTCTAGACGAAGCATGCCCTACTTCTTCCCAGTAAAAACTGCTTGTGACAAGATATACTGGTAAGGCACTACAGCGGTATGGTTTGGGGTTGTTTTTGATGCACTAAAAGAGTTCTTCCACTGGCTTTAGAGTTTATTTTCATCACGCAAACATTTGACAGATGTCTAGCCCAAGAAAATATGTTTAGTTAGGTGCTAACTGGTTGGATTGACTAGAAAAATTTCATAATATGCATCAAATTACATTTCCCTACCCTCACCTCAACACCATTTAGGATATTAAGCAGTAAATTTTATCCCTTCAATTCTCTTATACAAAATAACACAACTTCTGCAACCATACAGTGCATTTTAATGTAAAAGAATGTCTTGTAATGCCTTACTTTTGCTGTAGTTGACATAGCTCCTGCCATCTTCATCTGAGAGTTCATGACCTTTGTTTGAGTCGACATAGAAGTGACTTTAGAGCTAACAGCATACGTTCGATTTTTCTGCTTCCGCAGTTGTACCAGCTGTTTTGCTAGCACTTTACAGGCTTCTTTATTACCAGTCTTAGCCATTTTCTTTATTTCCAGTTCCTATTAAAAAAGGTGTAAGATTAATTCTACAGAACTTTCATTCAAAGACTATAATTAAGCCTTAACACTAATAATTAAATTCCAAAAGTTAACTCTCCTCTTTATTTTTTTAAGACATTTGAAGTTATATAAATGGTCTTCCTTGTTTTCCTACCAAGGTTATTTAGTAGAACAAATGCAATGCTGTTATGATTTGACCAGAAGAAAACAACATAACAAAACTGATTTATAGTATGGCAGTACACAGCTCCCCAAAAGACTTCAACTTCTGCATAATGTCAAATTCGCTTATATGTGCACATTAAATTCCGTATCTGGATAGGGAGTAAGACTTCAAACAAAAAAAAACCAACCCAAAAAGTGAAGAAATCATTATGGCCAGCCAACTATTAGTGCCATGACTCTAATCATGTTTAATTTCTTGCATTCACGGGCAATCAAGCCAAGCCGTATCACCCATGGAAGAAATGCAGAGTTCGCAGACTCTTTTTAACACTTTTTCATCCTCGAGAGAATCTCATAACCTTTTCAAGGAAGAAGTAGATAAAGTTAGATGAGCAATAATTATAGGCTGTTTGCCCACATAGTTTAGCTGGACTTAACTTAGCACATAATAGAAGTGGTGTAATTTGTCTACAACAACATGTGCTTAAACCTTAAGAATGACACTTCTGGCTTACAAAAAAAACCCTAAACCCAAATCAATCAATTCAAGGAGAAATAGCAACCTATTTACCCAGAGGTACCAGGAAAAAGTTTGGCACAAATAATCTTGTCAAATGGAATTTTTCAAAGTATGCCTTCTGATTTGTGACTTGATAATGTAAACTTTTCAAATAACTTTTCCTCTTCGCCTTTTTAAGGAGGGCCTGACATAATATCTCGGCTCTTTGTATATGTCCAAATGTATATTTTGATTTTTACCACTAAGTAAAAGCAGCCTTCAAAGACCAGCTTTCTCCTGTGATTCTTCAGGAGAATATACGTGGTACAGGAATACAGTTGCTTCACTTTATGTGCACTGGTAGTTCAGAAAACTGCACTTATAAGAAGATATGTTGCTCTGGAAAGATAAATACTGGTCACCAGGGTATGCAAAACAGGCATGTTTAAAGGCAAGTGTAAACTGACCCACTGCATTAGCTTTACTACTAGGAAAGATCATGGTTAAGTTTACTATAGAGATGGCACTGGCACAAATCTTCTCTGTAAATCCATAATTTCTGGAAGGCTGTGTCATACATACTATTTTTAATCTAAGAAGGTACAGATCGGCAAATAAGGAGCATGAGACTGTTCAGACATTAGAGGCCTAAAATATACGTAATGCTGTCTCTGTAACTTACAGAGACCACAAAACCAAATTTCTATTAGCATAGACAGAATATTATCTCCTTTTTTATCTCCTCAGGTATTGTGAAGGACAGGAGGGATTAGTTTGCGCACTAGCAAACAGTAGTTTGCACCCTAGTTTTAACAGCAAACATTTGAAAATAGGGATTTTCTCACTGAGATGAAATACCTAAGCAGCTATAACCTGATTTTCAAAGCAAAATGCAAACCTACATCAACCATTGCTAAAATCACTGCAGATAGTCCAACTGCAGAAATCAAACCATATATATATATATATGATTTTATTCTTAACTAAGAAGAATTTGGGTAAAGAGCTGAAACACATTATTTGCTTTTGAGAGGTTTGGGGGGCAAGCTTATTAAAGTCAGTTATGTTCCTCTTGGGGGGGGGAGGGGGCGGGGATCAAAATTCATATAGTCATGTGAGGTTACTGAACTGAAACAGAACTGTCTGCATACTTCAAGGTATTTTTATGCATAGAATTAATATAACTAGGTTTTCTCAGAGCAGTATCTCATAGTTAAGGAAAAAAAAAGTCTTTCTGAAAATAGCACATAACAAAATGTTCTGAGATTGACTGTCAAGCCCTTGGTCCTTTTTCACCTGGTCTGACTCTGAAAATTAGTATTTATTGTCTATTGATTCGCTCATCCTAACAGCAAATTTTAACTTTCAAAGACATATTTCACTTCTTTCTTATTCTCCTCAGAAATCCAACATTTCTGAAACAATTTATTGTAGTCAGTAGTCAAAACTTCAGCCTGAGTATTCATTAAAATTAAGGTTAAAATTCCAGAACCAATTTTTCTGACCTCTTTTAGTTTTATTCCCAGCTCTCAGTACTCATGCAACCTGCTGCCATGAAACAACACCTCAACAGCTACTGGAACACTGGCTGGATTTGCATAGCTTTTCCCACAGTCTGAGCATGTCTTCATGCATCAAACTCTACCATCTGTCACATCCATTTATCCAATTATACTGCCACACAGGTGCAGCATCCATTCACTGAATACTTGATAGCTCACACACACTAAGTTTTAAATTGATCTTAATTTAGGCAGATAGCTTTACTATTATTAGCTAGTTTTAGGGAAGTTCTATGTGAATGAAAATAACAACCCTTTGGGGTATTGATGATATCCTATGTTTTTTCAAGTACTCTCCCCCATAGTCATAGTAACATATGATAGCACTGACACACACTTCTTTTAGTTTTTCCACAAGACCACTGACTTACAAGGCTGTTGGAAAAAACCTTCTGAAGGATAGAGAATGCTAAGAATGGAAGGGAAAAATGAATGCGGTTATTTAATCTAAACACATTGTTTCAGGCTTTTCCTGTGTTAAAGATTGAGAATCACTTTTAGATAGCAAACTTTTTCCAACACAATTTTAATGACTGAAAAGTCAAAAAGGGAAAGACAACTTTTAGTGTTCAAGTATTATACACTGAGTTGTATCTTTTGCACTCTGGAAGTTTGCTGTTACATTGGGGGTGCATGTTTGTTTTTAAAGAGTAAAATAAAGTTGCCTGTGCTACTTACCAGTTGTTTTTCTTGTTTTTCGAGTGCTGCTCTGTCTCTGGTTATAGCCCTCTGTGTACCTCTTAACTCCCGATTCTGCTCCTTTATTATATCTGGAAAGAAAAATATTTATAGCTGGGAGAAGTTTTCAAGACTACATAAACATCTTATCTACTAAGCATTATGTAGACATGCAGTATGTTTGACAGCTTTCCTTTGTTCAGAATGAACTGTCAGCTGTCAAAGAACTGTCATCTTTTCAAATATATGAAACATTAGCAAAATACACTTTTATGTATACAACATGATTATGTTTCAGCAGCATAGGCCATATCCCAAAACAAAAAGGCTATTTTACCTGGTATGTTTCTTTTCACCATAACCATAGCGAGCGCCTTAACCACACAGCAAGGGTTAGGTACACGCACTTTTCTGCAACTTTAACCCTAACTCAGCAATAGCATATTCATTGTGAGCCCACAGCTTTTCAACCAGTCAGGCCTAACTGCAACAGGTAGATCAGCTTAAGAAACCTTATATAGGAGATCTCAGAGCAGTTAAGGAGTTCCCAAGACCATTAAAATAGTGAAGATCCTCCTAGATGCACATCCTGGATCCTGCTCTTTTCTGTCCTCATTCTGGTTTGATGGAGATTAGTCTCCTCCACGACATACCACATCTGTGCAGCCCAACTTCAAGTCAGACTATAAGAAAAATAGTGTTTGAACTTTTTCAATAAGCAGATGCTTATGAATAGTAAGATATGAAAGTGGAGAGCTTTATAGCAAATTAAAGCCTCGTGACAACTGATGTAGCAGCAGAAGCTTGAATGCTGTCTATCAGGTGTCTATAGGAGTTTTGTCCACTGTACTATTTAAAAATTATGTATCGGTAACATCCACTTATTAAAGCAAGTATTATTTGCAATATAGGCATCAATCATGTTAGCTGCAATTAACTTTTGTTAAAATTTACAGCACATGCTTAGGCGTGATTCACCTGGGCAAAGGTGGAGAGATCTGCGTCTGACTCAGTATCCTCTGACTTTTTAATAGAGGAAAGAAGTCGGTACTTTTAGGAAGAGATTCATCTGCTGCTAATGTATGTGTTTACACGATATTAGATAAACTTTGGGTGGGAGTTTAAAAGGAGCAGACTGTCACATAAACTTTGTTTAGAGCTCCCTCTTCTAATCCAAAGAAATAACACCATGGCAGGGCACTGCTATTGTATTTATAAAGTTTGAAGCATGTGAAAATCAACACAAACAGTTACTAACAGAACTAAAGGCATGAAGGATAAATCCAAGAAACTGCAGCCACCCTTTTCGTTATTCAAGGTCTGCGACAATTTTTCTACAAACAGAAAGAAGCATTCACATTCTTCATTCCCACAATCAGGAATACCATAAAACATCCATTGCTAAAATTATGTCAGCCTTAATTAATATGTTTGAACTGGAAAACCCCCAAACCTCCACTGGCATTTTAAAGAGGACATATACACTATCCCCCCTCTCATCAATTATTTTTGGCCAAATAAATACATATTCCAAACAAGCCCTGTGAAAGAGAGACTTGTTTTTGCAGTACTACTAGTGCTCTTAGAACTGTACAAAAAGTATCTTCAGGAGACGCAGACTTTTCAACGAACAATAACGAAGAGCTGAAAGATAGCACTGAATATAACACTGCATTCTTCACACTGGCAAAGCAGCAGTGAAAATGATTCTGAAAAAAATGCAGGCAATTAATTTTGAAGGTAGACAAACGTATGTTACTTGCACAGCTGCACTTGCAAAAGAGAAAGAAAAAGCTTGATAGCCACATACGAGACTGTCTTTTCCAACTACAGTAACTATTAACAAAAAAAAAAAATTGCTTAGTGTAGAAAGCTTGAGAAGCAGAAGCTTCAAGACAGTAAGAAACAAGAACTGTACTTAAGTCAGGAGACAATAAGGGTGAGCACAACGCTTATTTCTGTTGTTTCTGATCTCACACAGTGGCTCAAACTAAGGATAGCAATAAACCGAAAACAACTATCTGCAGTTACAGGCCCTTTCATCTATTTTTGCAAGCAGAGGCCAAGATAAGAACTTGGTTCTTGTTTCTCTGTAATAACTGACGCAAATTCCAAGCTTTACTCCGTCAGACAGAAGAAGACAGGGCATTCCTCAGACAGCCTTTTGCCGATAGCTTCTCCTGGGTGTCACAACGCCGCCTCACACACCAGGGTAAGGAGGAAGCACCTCCATTCCTGAAAACAGGTTGGACAGGAGACACCCATCAGGGCTTGACCTGGTCCCTACAATCTGCCTTGGTCGTGGAAGCTTACTGCTGTCTCCTCCTTCCTCCCCCTCTCAGGTGTTGCACCAAAAAGGGGAAGGGACACGTGGGAAACACGCGTATTCTCCCTCGGTGACATACAATTGGTTGACGCACAGCGTCATTTTTGGCGAGCCGTTTTCAAACGGGGACCCACCTGGTTTGACACAGCGCACCCAACGTGCCAGACAGCCAGCTCTGGGGCTCTCGCCAGCCCCCGGCCAGCCGCTGCCCCACAGCCACCCTTGGGGCACACCGACTCGGAGGGCTGACTGTTGCCCACGGGCCCGCTGCCAGGTAAGCGATCTTTTTTGGCTTTACTTTGGAGACCGCGATTTCTGCCTAAGTTTGAGCGTTTATGCGAGGGGCTGGCCGCAAAAAAAAATCAAAAACAACTTGGCTTCGTACGCGGGTCTTTAAGACAAGGTCGGCGGCGAGCGGTGGCGGCGCGACACCTGCCCCGGCCGGGCGGCGCCTCCCGGAGCCTGTGGCCGTCCTCGGCCGCCTTCTCCCGGCCGCGACGCGCCGGCTCCCACAAGAGCAGCACCGCCCGCATCCCTGTTCGTTCTCGGCTCCAGCAACTCTTCGCGGGCCTGTTTCGCTCCCTCGCTGCCAGAGAGAGACGTTGTTCCTTCTCCTCCTCCACCTCCCCGACCGGTATCACCACGGCCCGACTCCCACCACGTCTCGCCCCGGCCCGGCCGCCCCACAGGGCCCGATGCTCCGGGAATTCCCCGCCTCGCTGTCCCCGGGAGCCGGCCCGGCCCGGGGACTCTCCCCGCCGCCCCGCCTGTCCCGAGCGCCGCCGATGAGTCACCCCGGGCGGGCTGTGGCCTCCTCCGTTCCCTACGAGCTCCCGCTCCGCCGGGACACAGGGCCCGAGGCCGCACCGCAGGCGCCGCCGCCACCCCTGGGCTCCCGCTTTCCCCGAGCCCAGGCCACCCCCCAGGCTCCGCACCCGGGACCCTACGGGGGCTGTGGCCAGCCGCCCCGGGGCTGCGAGGGGGAGAGGCGGCGGGGCCCTCCCCCGGGCGCCGGCGGCCCCGCGCCCCACTCACCGTCCACAGTTTTCTTCTTGAAGAGCGAGGCCATGGCGGCAGCGAGACCCGGAGCCGCCGGACCCCCCACCGCCGCCTTAGCAGGCTCCTGCCTCCTCCGCAGGTGACCAGGAAGCGGCCGGGCCGCGGCAGACCCGCCCGGCTCCGCCTCCCCCGCCCACCGAGGGGCGGGCCGG